>OY755191.1:411267-858853 GCA_963576735.1 Bedellia somnulentella
ACTCTTTTTAGCGCTTGCTATGAGATGTGCTATCTTGCCTACATTTCAAATGTATTTCTTGGTGTGTTGTTTGGATATATTTCTAGTGGTGTGCGTACATCTACCGCAATTGGTGCCACTCGTAAGCGCCGGTTTCCTCGTAAATAACCTATCTTAAGTTTTTTAGTACATCCATGGCCACAGACAAAAAAAGTTAATTATAACAACCCTTGCCACTTTTTTCAAATATATTTCCATTGTACAGACACAACTTTACTACAATTTTATTATATGTGCAGATTAGTTAAAATTCGGAGGTAGGAAACGCAAACACTACTTGAACGTGTAAAAAAGAAACAAAGGATAGAGAAATTTCGCGCTGGATGCCAACTGACACTGTAGCTCAGTTGGCAGAGCGACGGGGGCGTATACCCGAAGGTCGCGGGTTCGAACCCCGCCAGTGTCGAAATTTTTCTTTCCTTTAATAACATCTTTTATTTATGAGTAATAATCCCCAAATGAGGAATTCATGTCAAAAAACATTAAATTATATTTTTTTTTGTTCCATTAGAGATACATTGGATAGAACTTACAAGTCATAACAATTTCTATGCGGGCGTTACGAGGATAAGATAACTCCGTGCCGTGACCTACGATCAAATATTACTAAAGATATAAAGTTCTATAAATTAATGATAAATCCAAAATAATACAATATAATGTCATCTTAACCTACTTATAGAAATATAAATTATATAATAAAAAAGTCACTTAAATCTAAACTTAACTAATAAATATAATAAGCTAATTGCCTCGTCACTTAAAATAAATCATCTGCACGAAAGAAAAATTTCCAGTGTCGAAATTTGTCTTTCCTTTAATAACATCTTTTATTTATGAAAAAAAAATATGTGCTGACTGCCCATTATTAAAATTAATGATATCTTTAACAAGAACTATTCCTATGGCTTTATTTTTTTTAATAGTTACTATTAGTCACAGGAGTTTTGTTTCTCTAGTGATACAACGGGCGTTACGAGGCTATGGAAAGGCTACGCACACTTTAAGCTTTTAATGGATGTCCCATAAATTTGCAAATACACTATATCAATAAAAATAGTTTTTTTACGGAAATAAATTCTACAGTAGGAATTTGTTGTGCATGAAACCTCATGTGGGGATTATTTTACTAATCAATCAAGGAAGGACGTAGACCAGGATGCCACGGGTTCAAGTCATGTTGGTATCGAAATTTTGCTTTCTTTGAATGATAAGTAATCAATTTTATGCTTAATATGCCGATTAATTGTCGTCATACTTAAAATTCTTACTGAAATTCTAATAATGAATTGTTGAAAGTTCCAAAACAGCTAAACTGTTTTCGAAACCCACTTGCAGACTGCTTTGTCTGATGTAAAAAATGACGAAAAAAAAGCAATGTTTAAATAACCCAGCCGCTAATAATTTTCAGCCGGAACCCTAGAAAGTTATATAAAATAAAAACTTAACTATTTAAAATAAAACATTGAACCATTTAAACACAATTCGAAAAAAATATAAAGATCGCAATAAAGCAGGGTATCTAAAAAATACATGAATCTTTATTAAAATCCTTGATAAAAAAATCTACACCAAACGTCGTTACATCTACTTATAAGTAATATAATAACCCAATTCACACGCGATCCTTGGATAACAAATAAATGAAATTAATAAACTCACCTGAACAGGAAAGCTAACAAACTTCAGCGCTTCATACTGGCACCAAGCGCTAAGTACGTTGGACACGCTGCAGTACGAGTACCGGCACAGCGGCGCCGCGCCCGCGCTGTTAGCGGATGCGGCGCTAGAGTGGCTAGAGTAGCGCGCGGCTAGCGACACTAGCGCCGCGGTGGCGAACGCGGACACCCGGTTGCAGAACACTAAGAACTGGGAATCTGTGAAGTGGATGTACTGGGGAGGCGAGGAGCCTTCCGTGCCTGGTTTTAGGTATACCTGCGAATAATGAAAAAAGTTAGGATATTAATTACTGGATTTTTTGATAATGGAATTGCAATATTCACAGATGTATTTCTGTTGTCGATGTAACGATTTATACGATAATCCGAATATCCATACTAATATTATAAATGGGAAAGTGAGTTTGTTTGTTTGTTTGTGGCGCTTTCACGCCGCAACTACTTAACCGATTGCTTTGAAATTTTGCAGACATATAGTTAGAAGTCTAAATTAAATTATAGAGCACTTTTATCCCGGAAAAATGATATTCCCGAGGGATAACAAAAATATTGTTTGCTTGCGCTGTGTGTCGTAACAAGGTTCGGTGTCACAACAAGGTGTCGTTAGTTCTCGAGGAATGCACGAGATGGCGCTGGGTATTTTTTAAAACGTGGTAACAATGTATTTTTAAGATACATAAGAAGTGGGTTGATATCTTACGCTTTAACCAGCGGCCGGAAACTTTCCGACATCCTCACTTTGTGGATTTTAGCAGCGCAATCTTCAACCTTTCAGCTGAAGCCTTATAAAAACGCGCGGCGTTGTTTGCATATTAACCAATAGATGGCGCTGTCTGAACTTTCTACATCGCGGTATGATTTCTTCTTTATTAGAGTATATAAACCCAGAATCTGATACAACAACTATTAAAATGTTACTAAATACATAATAATATCTTTGATACATATGACTGAAAAGTATGAAGATTTGACTTATTATGTTATATGTCAATGTAATAGATCATCGTTACTTGCACTTTTCGAGTCACTTACTTTACTTAATGTACTTAGTTACTGGTATTGTGTGTGTTTTTTAGGTATCTACCATTGTATAATGTTTAGATTAGATTGTAATATGCATTTTATAGATTTGAGGTTAAGTTAATCGCAGTAGACTGAATAATAGTTAGGTAGGTTAGTTTAGTGCACTTTGTTCGTCGTATAGATTTTTATAGTTTAGTTTGGTATATTTTTTGGTTCCTAATATTTTAGATTGAACTGTGTTTGTTATAGATTTTAGGTTTTAGGCAGTAGTTATATAACAGTTAGTTTAGTGCTTTTTTCTAGGTGCTGTGCGAACGCGCAATATTAGCACCAAAAAATGAAACGGTCACTAAAATAAATGAAAATATTTTGAATGATGAAGTTATGGGAGAAAATACTGAATATTTATCTGTAGACACAGTGATAGAAACGGAACATAGTACGTCATGTCCTGTGGAGTTCTTAAATTCTTTAGATCTATCTGGGGTGCCTTCTAATAAAATAAAACTAAAAGTAGGTGTTCCGGTGATGCTCATGCGCAATCTCGATGCCCCTAGACTGTGTAATGGTACCAGGCTGCGTGTCACTCAGCTTGGGCGGAACATTATTACAGCCACTATTTTAACTGGCGCAGCCAAGGGTGAAAGTGTACTCATACCTCGGATTTCGATTATTCCAAAAGACCTCCCATTTCAATTTAAAAAACTTAAATTTCCTATAAGGGTTTCATTTGCAATGACCATTAATAGAGCACAAGGCCAAACTCTAAGGGTTGCTGGAGTGGAGAGTTTTTCAGTGTCCATAATCTGCATGTTTTAGCTCCACAAGGGAAAACATTTAATATAGTGCACCATTCAGTTTTGGTTTAACAATTGAGCATATTCAGCGATACATCGCTCTTCTTAGAATTTTCATCGCTCTTCTTAGAATTTTCTGTGGAAATGAGAAGTTTTATACTTTATACCGCAATATAACTGAATTCCACGCGGGCGAAGGTATGGGCGGAAAGTAAATTTGCCACCGCCGCATATTTAACTAGAACTATTATAAATCAATCGTTCCGGATTCGTATCTCAGGTGATTCAAGCATTTTGTAATATTTTTTTTGTTTTGTTAGCTTGGAAAAGCAATCTATATATTATAATAGCAAGCACTATCCCTTCACTTCCGCAATTATTTTGTATGGAGATCCACCACTAACCATCCCCATCTTCCCGAGCAATCGCTGCAAGCTCTCCCGCTATCACCAGCGGTCAGTGGCGGCAGCACCGGATTGCTAAACTACTATTCGAATTTGTATTTGTACTCACTGAGATATTCTCATTTTGAACATAGAAACTTGGTACAAAATGGTTTGGTTCATGATTCTTATGAAAAATTAAAAAGGGTTTTTTTGGAACTCAACCCCTAAGAGGTTGATAGAGCAAATGAAAGTTAATATAGAGATTTTTGACATTTTTGTATCAGAAACATAAAACTTGGTGCGATTGAATTTATGAAATTCATCTATCAATTTATTCATGAGTATGTATTAACGTCCATAAATTCCATAAAAGGGTAGCCACTGCTTCAGAGAAAGTAATTCTTCATCCAGTTTTGGAAATAGACTAGGGAAAAGGTAGTTAAATAAAGGTAATTAGTGATGGGTCACCAACTGCATCGCCCAACAATCACTTGAAAAGCCTCAATGTCCTTTATATCCTTTACAACGCCCGCGGGAATTTAAATATAAAAAACAGAAGTTGAGATAGTGTTTCGGTATTTTGAATGTAAACCGGATACAAAAAAAGAAGTCCACGCGGACGAAGTCGCGGGCAAAAAGCTAGTAACTAATATTTAATTAGTGGGCAAGACACACAGAAAAGCAGTAAGACGAGGACGCGTCACACACGGCGCATTACATACATAACATAACATAAACGTTCACGCCGAATATCCCCAAAGGGGTTGGCAGAGGTACTAATACTTCTGAACATCACGTGACTTTGTCACCTGGTGTTCAGAGTACCCACGTTTTGTATGGACAGTGTACTCTCGCCGTTTTGTACGAATACACTGTCACATGACTAAGTACAACTCAGCCATGTGGGTTTCCTCACGATGTTTTTCCCTCACCGTTAACAACCATGATAAATTAACCACACATATGTCTTTAGCCGTGTAGTGTCGGCTTAACCGTGTAGAGTCGGCTTAGAATAACACTACCCCATTTCTACCCGTGGGTAATCGTAAGAGGCGACTAAGGGTGTAGGGGCTTATTAAGTGATTTTTGGGCGATGTGGTTGGAGACCCGTCACCAAAAACATTTATTATTACCATCTTTTCCCCAATCAACTTCCAAAAGTGGCTGAGGAATTTATCATTCCAAAGCTCTGGCTACCCCGTTAAGGGATTTATAGCCGTGAGTATATGTATGTATGTATGTACATATGTCTTTAGAAAAGACAAATTGGTGTAGGCCCGACCCAGGATTTGAACACTAGTCGTTTGCACGATAATCGAGTGTTCTTCCCACTGGGCTATCACGGTTGCATTCTTTCGATCAATTTTCATACAAAATGTATAGAAGCGTTGTGCGTTGTGTCCGCGCTCCGTCCTTTCTGTTTGTGTGGGATCGCCTCGCAAACAGAAAGGACGCAGCGATCGTCTTTGTCTTACGTCTTTTCTGTGTGTCTTGCCTCTAGGGCTCTGATACACGAATATTATTAATATTAACAACGGCAACAGGTAATGCTTGAAACGGCAACAAAATATTTAATGAAGCTATCAACTTAAAAAATACATGATGAGAAATAATTAACGATGGCTTCCAATTCGTTTGAACTTTTTCTAAAGATAATCCCTCTGAAGATCTTCTTAAGAGCCCTGCACAATCATTTTTTTTAGATAGTGTCAATCTGTACAATTTATTTGGAAGTGAATTTAAGACTCAACTCACAAAAGTAGCTGAAGAATTTCTAATTCTTAAGCTGTAGCTTTCCCTTTTCGAGAGGTTAAGGCAATAGTATAAAAAAAAAAAACTTAAGCAAAAGTTTTACATGGTTAATTTTGAATGTCAAAATTGTTGTTCTACGCATTTGTTCTTAAACATATATTATTATTTAAACTGTATTAATTTTAAAAAGACAAGCATAAAATATGTTAAATAAAACAAGGATATCAAATTAAGAATGTTCTTAGAGCAGTAATAAGAAATGACTAAAATTATCTAAATGTTTGCAGATTATAATTAAATCAAAATTTTTAACTAATATTATGTTTAATTTCACAAATAGAAAAGAGATTAGAAATAAAATAAAATATAATTATATTTAAATAAGTCAGTTAAAAATTTAAATAATAAATTAATAAATAATTTATTTATAGCCATTTACTACGACTTTCTCTGACAGATGACCAGACATTTGTTGGAAGGGTATTGAATTTTAGTTGCAAAGTATAATTAAACCGCCTCGTCTACGGTGGGTCTATTATATGGCGCTCAAATCAAACAGCTGTGAATTTTTAATTCGTAAAACAAAGAAGCACAACTTTCAAGGTTATCAGAACCGCATTATATTGTGACAATTTTTTAATGAATGTATGAATAAAAAATAATATGATAGCAAAAAGGAGTCGCCCAACGTGGGGCTCGAACCCACGACCCTGAGATTAAGAGTCTCATGCTCTACCGACTGAGCTAGCCGGGCTTACGAATGTGGAGCAAATTATGAGATATGTTTCTCGAGTGACATTCAAGGTTAAAGTTATTTTTGTAAACTACCTATTTTATAAACCATTGGCCTTTAAGATTACGAACGAACTTCCTTATCGTGGTTTATTTTTAAAATGTTAACAATTCAAAGATAGTTGTTTTGTATCCACATTGATACGATACTTAGTTTTTACTTTACGTGATGAAAAAAATACAAGAAAACTCCGCCTTTGCCGTATAGAATGAAGCATGCAATAATTGCTCACGTGATTCGATTTAAATTCAATTATTTGCATATTGTTTTGATATTATGTTACCATAATTATTTCGCTATCGGCAAAAAATAGTAAAGAGTACCTAGTAAATAGTAAAGGAAACCAATTATTAAAATTAAATAAATGCTATAAAACTTAGTTGTGTAGTGTCGGCTTAGAATAGCACTACCCCATTTCTTCCGGTGGGTGTACGTAAGAGGCGACTAACGGTATTGGGGGCTTTAAAGGGATTTTGGGCGATGCGGTTGGAGACCCATCACCAACAACCTTTATTTCACCATCTATTCCCCATGCAACTTCCAAAAGTGGCTGGGGAATTTCTAATTCCTTAGCTCTGGCTACCCTTTTCTAGGGATCTATAGCCGTGAGTATATGTATCTATGTATGCTATAAAACTGCATTAAATTTCACAAACAAATTTATCTTTGTGCAACATTTTACAAGTCAAGTGACTGCTTTAGAAATCATATTTGTATGCACAATATTTTATTTCAAAACTCTTTATATTGACGTTAAATTTGGCTATGCAGTGTCGGCTTAAAAAAACACTGACCCATTTCATTGAGATATTACGCCTTTTAAACTGATTGTTAGGCTATGCGTTTGGAGGCCTATCACACACTTTTCCTAAAACAACTTCCAAACTTGCTTAGGTATTTTGATTTTCAATATTTTTATATCATTTATGCATTTTAATGACCAATAGAAAATAAAACTATTTCATTCTATTACTAGTGGACCGCCTTCGCAAAGGTATAAGGAGTAAATAAAAATACCTATGATGTTGCTTACTGAACCAGCTCTTTGATTGTGAAAATCCCGTCAACCGTTAACCGGTGTTCTACCCATTGAGCTATCACATCGGCGTGATTGTAATATAACGAAGCATTAATACATATAATTCTATACTTAATTATAATAGTTGGAAGTTGAGTGGGGAAAAGATGGTAAGAATAAAGGTTTTTGGTGATGGGTCTCCAACCGCATCGCCCAAAAATCCAATAAAAAGCCCCAATACCCTTAGTCGCCTCTTACGACACCCGTGATCTTTTACCCACTCAACTTCCAAAAGTGGCTGAGGAATTTATAATTCCTTAGCTCTGGTTACCCCTTCTAGGGAAATATAGGCGTGAGTATGTGCATGAGTATATAATGCATTAATTATAATAGATAGGCAATAAAAAAAACAGTCCAACCAACAACTTGTGTGACAGTTTGTGTGACATTAATGGGGCTTATTACTTTTTGGTTTGCCGATAATTTATGGTTATAATTATTAGTTAAGCATATAAGGTTTAGTTATATATAAGGTATGTCGTGTAGTGTCGTCTTTTAATATTTCTGTCCGTGCGTGATAGTAAAAGACGACTGAGAGTTTTGGGGCTCTTTAATGATTTCTCGGCGATGCGGTTAGAGAATTATCACCAACAACTTCCAAAACTCTGGCTACCCCTTCTAGCGATTAACAGACGTGAGTATATGATGTAACCAAAAACGATCCTGCGAACTGTTCATGTGGCAACACCCGCACAAGGTAGGCTGCGAGCTGTCTGCCGACACATATCACTAACCTAACTTTATGTATGTGTGTAATATAGATATCATATATAATATAAACGTTCACAACCTTTTAAATACTTACAAAATTTGTATTTTTTAACTTTTTTCATACTGTCTATTCTTCTATATTCAAGTGTGTGTTAATTTGTGTTCCAAATAAATGCTTCTTTTCTCTTTCCAAAAATCATACCTGCGTCATAATCTTCTCCTGCAGCAATCCCCACACGAGGTAGGCAGCGAGCAGCCCGCCCGCGCAGACCGCGAGCTGGCCGGAGCTGCCGCCTGCCGCCCCCTTGCGGGAATTACTCAGTCTATCCGGCTCCGAGCCTACGTATATCGTTGAGAGGATGCGAGAGAGGATGGTTTGGTTGCCTAAAATATTTAATGTTTTTTGACATGAATTCCTCATGTGGGGATTATTACTCATAAAATAAAAGATGTTATTAAAGGAAAGAAAAATTTCGACATTGGCGGGGTTCGAACCCGCGACCTTCGGGTATACGCCCCCGTCGCTCTGCCAACTGAGCTACAGTGTCAGTTGGCATCCAGCGCGAAATTTCTCTATCCTTTGTTTCTTTTTTACACGTTCAAGTAGTGTTTGCGTTTCCTACCTCCGAATTTTTAACTAATTCGGACGGCCACTTGTCTACCTTTTCAGATAGAATGCAAATGTTGGAAACGCCTAACTATCACATAATTTAATGTTTTTTGACATGAATTCCTCATGTGGGGATTATTACTCATAAAATAAAAGATGTTATTAAAGGAAAGAAAAATTTCGACATTGGCGGGGTTCGAACCCGCGACCTTCGGGTATACGCCCCCGTCGCTCTGCCAACTGAGCTACAGTGTCAGTTGGCATCCAGCGCGAAATTTCTCTATCCTTTGTTTCTTTTTTACACGTTCAAGTAGTGTTTGCGTTTCCTACCTCCGAATTTTTAACTAATTCGGACGGCCACTTGTCTACCTTTTCAGATAGAATGCAAATGTTGGAAACGCCTAACTATCACATAATTTAATGTTTTTTGACATGAATTCCTCATGTGGGGATTATTACTCATAAAATATTGTTTTTGTTTTATTAGGAATATAAAAAAACTTATTAAGACTATTTACAGAAATTATGACAAGGTTTAATAAATACATATAAACATAACATAAACGTTCACGCCAAATATCCCCGAAGGGGTTGGCAGAGGTACTAATACTTCTGAACATCACGTGACATTGTCACCTGGCGTTCAGAGTACCCACGTTTTGCATGGACAGTGTACTCACGTGATAGGGGGCAGGCCTATCGCCGTTTTGTACGAATACACTGTCACATGACTAAGTACAAACTCAGCCATGTGGGTTTCCTCACGATATTTTCCCTCACCGTTAACAACCATGATAAATTAACCACACATATGACTTTAGAAAAGACAAATTGGTGTAGGCCCGACCCAGGATTGGAACACACGCCCTTCTGTTTTCGGGCGGATGTTCTATCCACTGGACTATCATGTCGTCTAAAATAAATAATAAAAAAATAATAATAAATAAATATTATTTGAAATTTATTGCTATGGTTAACTTCAAACTAACACATACATACATACATATACTCACCGCTATAAATCCCTAGAAGGGGTAGCCAGAGCTAAGAAATTAAAAATTCCTCAACCACTTTTGGAAAGTTATGTGGGGCAAAGATGTTTAAAGAAAGGTTTTTGGTGATGGGTCTCCAACCGCATCGCCCAAAATCCCTTAAAAGCCCCAATACCGTTAGTTGCGTTTTACGTACACCCATCCGAAGAAATGGAGTAGTACTATTCTAAGCCGACACTACACATACATATATTTTGCGCTATTATAAATTCTTGAGAACTTGAGTAGGCAAAAGGAAGTAAAATAAAGGATGGTTGGTGATGAATCTGTTGCCACATTTTTCAACATTTCTATAAAAGCATTAAAACCCTAAGTTGGTCGCGTGAGGTTAGTGTTAGTCTAAGCCGACACTACACAACTAAACGTTTTCTACAACGTAGTAGTCTCGGCTTAAAATAGCGCTAACTTAACCCTTTACCTGGATGTTGTGCTAAGTGGCTAAGAGTTCAGAGCATTAAATAATTTTTGGATTTTTGGCGACGCAGGTGACTTATCATTATCACCCATAATCCTTTTTTTGACCACATTTCCCCTCTCAACTTTTGAATATGTATGTCATTACATTAATTTGAGATAAGACATTTATTTATCAACTTCTAAATGTGGCTGAGTTTCTAGCTCTGGCTACCCCTTTATGGGATTTATGGCCGTGAGTATGTGTATGTATGTAAATATTTTTTTTGGTCTTACAAGGTCAATGAATGATATTGTAATATAATTTAAATAGCCACCCAATAAACATTTATGCAATCATATTTTATCATGGTGCAAAGCAAGCATTATACAAATTGTACAAACGAACTCAGCTTGATACATTCATGTACTTCAGTTTCAATGACAAGATAAGATAAATACACTAGAGGGCTACAACACAAATACTATACGAGGAGGATTGCGCAAAAGAAAACGCAATGATAGGAGACTTTTCGGTTGTAAGACTCAAATCACATATACAGGTCTTAAGTTATAATTATGTTTGATTCGATATTGTATCTTGAGACACAAAAGTTTAAATACATATATTCACATCTTTAAATCCCAAAAAGGGGTACCCATTTTCACGATTGCACATTATAATTGAAACAACTATTGATTTTCGGATATTTTAATCGCGTGTTATTACATTATTTTTAAAGCCCGACGTTTCGAAAACTTTTCAGTTATCATGGTCACGGGAAGACTGAGGTGTTATTTGTCATTATACAGTACTATAAAATTATTAATACTAACTACCTTCACAAAATTTTAAGTTACATTTGCGTTTAATATTTGCTATGTACAAAAAGAGCTAATGTTATCTGGAGTCTTGCTAGTGTTCTTCCCTCGCTTAGTTGTGCTAATGATCGGGTTCCAAGCAGGTGGTAATTGCCAACCATCATCTCTATTGAAGTTTGGATGTTTCTTTATTTCAATAGACTCGCGTATCATTCTAGGTATCAATCGATTCTCTTTTGCTAGAATTGTAGGTTTGTCAAAACGCATGTGGTGGTTTGGCTTATCGAAGGTGTGTTCACACAAAGCAGATCTTCCAGGACGCCTATTCTTCATATCAGCAATATGTTCTCTAACGCGAGTTGCTACACTACGCTTTGTTTGGCCGATGTATGAAAGACCACACTCACAGTCTAGTTTATTAAAAATAAATAACACGCGATTAAAATATCCGAAAATCAATAGTTGTTTCAATTAGGGGTACCCATTGTTTCTGAATTAGAAATTCTTAAACCACTTTTGGAACTTGAGTTTGCAAAACATAACATAACATAAACGTTCACGCCGTTTATCCCCGAAGGGGTTGGCAGAGGTACCAATACTTCTGAACTCACATGGCAAGCGCCATCTAGTTTCCAGAGAAGGTACCCACGTTTTGCTTAGACAGTGTACTCACGTGATAGGGGGCAGGCCTATCGCCGTTTTGTACGAATACACTGTCACATGACTAAGTACAACTCAGCCATGTGGGTTTCCTCACGATGTTTCCCTCACCTTTAACAACCATGATAAATTAACCACACATATGACTTTAGAAAAGACAAATTGGTGTAGGCCCGTCCCAGGATTGGAACTCACGCCCTTCTGTTTTCGGGCGGGTGTTCTACCCACTGGACTATCATGTCGCTCGTTTTAAAACGTGTCGTCGTATCGTTTCGTAGTTTGCAAAACGTGATACAATAAAGAATAGTTGTTGATTGATAAGATAATTGTTTAATCCTCTCTTCCATTTTGCTATACCCAACAGGGTCCATAAATACTAATGTAAAATGATATAACAGCTGTATACAACTTTATGGATTGCAAAAATAAATGAAATGAAATGAAATGATGACTCTCAAGCTACATTCCCCAACAATCACTTAAAATGTCCTAAAACTCTATGTAACCTTTTATGACACCCGAAGGACGAAATGGTTTAGTGCAATTGTAACCCAACACAGCAGCTTTAAAAGTGAGTTTTGAGAGACCAAATTTAGGTTCTCAAGCATTAATTGATAATTTTAGTAATAATAATTATTTCCACAGCTGATACTTACCAATTTTTTCAAAGTAGTTGATGGTCTGAAGATATTTATAAATAACAAATCCAGGCAGCAGTATAGAACCATAACTTATCATATTTAACAACAAATTGAACAACCTGCAACAAAAAACACTATATAAAATAACATACATACATACATATACTCACGGCTGTAAATCCCTTAAAGGGGAAGCCAGAGCTAGGGAATTTAAAAATTCCACAGCCACTTTTGGAAGTTGCGTGGGGAAAAGATGGTGAAATAAAGGTTGTTGGTGATGGGTCTCCAACCACATCGCCCAAAAGTCCCTTAAAAGCCCCAATACTGTTAGTCGCCTCTTACGTACACACACTGGAAGAAAAGGGGTAGTATGTCTATGTAATATAACATTGATTTATAACCTCGGTAGTTTTGTGTGCGAATGACACAGTCTATGAAGCAAAGAAGCCTAGGGCAAATTTGAAATCAGGCCTACATTTTTTTATGTTATAAACAAACTGTATATTGTTTAGCCTAAGGGAAAACAACAATTTACTTATCAGCCTACACTACACTACACTCAAAGGAAAGAAATCACTCAACCCACACTTTCCCCAAAATTGATTCAAATATGTTAATGTATTGCTGAGGGTTAAATCTATGAAGTAGTAAAAACTCTACTTATAAAATATGCAAGCAAACTGTTGTTACATAAAACCTAACCCACAGTATAAAAAAAAGCGCAAAAATTCAAACTTCAAACGCATATATCTCAAAATCAACTTTTTAAGAGTTGTCCTTTCTGCTCAACTATGCTCATTTGTTTTGTGATGTTTAAAAGAATAAGTACAAGCTCTCGAAAGTAATTACTAAGTAAAATCAAATACTTATTTAAATAAGTTTCTTTGCTTCATTCTGCTAAATACCTGCAGTGTTCATGCACTTACTAGAAATCCAAAAGCAGACAATGCACCACACACACACCTGCAAGCAAAAACCACAGGCAACCAGAGCATTTTTGTGGTTGCCTGTGGTTTTCGCTTGGGGGTATTTAGCGGAATAATGCAAAGAAAATTTATTAATATAAGTATTGCTATGGATTTCTGCAAAGTAACGCCTGATTCAATCCAATTTCTAAAATAAAATATTATTTGATTAGTTCGAAGTGTTGAAATGTTTTACAAGATGTTATCATTTTAGTTTTTGCTTATGGCATACATTAATATTAAATATGTAAGTCTGCAAACAAAGCATGTAGAGTATTTTTTTTTACTTTCCTACTATTAAACTCATTATTTTAGATCAAAAATATGATGAATAATCAAGTTTGGTTCTTCAGTCCCAAATCCAAACCACATGTTGTTACAGCTCTTACTTCAGAGGTTACATAATCTGAGTGTGTATTAAACTGTCACTAGGCCAGTTAGTTTATTTATACATACATACATACATATACTCACGGCTATATTTCCCTAGAAGGGGTAACCAGAGCTAAGAAATTATAAATTCCTCAGCCACTTTTGGAAGTTAAGTGGGGAAAAGATGGTAAAAATAAAGGTTTTTGGTGATGGGTCTCCAACCGCATCGCCCAAAAATCCCATAAAAAGCCCAAATACCCTAGTTTCTTTATGAGGATATAAAGGACAATAACCAAGATAACTCAGTGGGTACAACACCAGCTAAAATGCAAACAGACATGCATTAAATCCCGAGGTAGGCCTACACCAATTTGTCTTTTCTAAAGTAATATTTGTGGTTAATCTATTATAATTTAAAACAATAAGGGAAAACATAGTGAGGAAACTTATATGGTTAAGTTTTCGTTAGTCATGTGACAGTGTAATTGTATAAAACAGCAATAGGCCTGCCCCCTATCACATGTGCACACTATCCAAGCAAAATGTGGGTGTCTGAACACCAGGTGACTATGTCACATGATGTTCAGAAGTTATAAGTATTTCTGCCAACCCCTGCGGGGGTATACATTGTGAACATATATGATTCTTTGAGATACAAAGACTGTGGGAAAATCTGGATATTTGGTGGCCAGGTTATTTGATGATACAAAGAATTCAAATTTATGTCAACCCTTTGCAAAGTTCAGATGTGATATTTACCCATTTTCTTTGATTCACATTGGTCATGATTAAGAGGTTTATAATTTTGAAACACTGGAATAAATAAGAATAATAAATAACATTTAAATTCTTACCATGACAGCTGTGTGTATTGAAAATGACCAGGTTCGAATAGATTCTGCAGTATATTATATGTTACCGGCATAATCCATAGGGACACAAATAAACTGAAATGATAATTAACCATATTTGATACCATCTCACTTAGCTTCTTCAAGTATAGAAAGTTCTAAGCGAAAACAGTAATGAATTTACATACCCTAGTTTAAAAAGTTTATGCTTCATGTTGACTATATTTGTGAGGATACCTTAATACTAATATAAATACTTTAACTATGATAAACACTTTAATAAACTTAATTTGGCATCAAGTTTGGTTAGTTAGTGAAGACATAAATTTTTCTAACAAATTATTTTCAATATAATTATTATAATACAATATATAGCACTCCACTTTCATTGATCGAGTTTCATAGTTATATTTATATGATAACTTATCCTGAAGCCTTTTAACATAAAAAAATATACACAAACAATAATCATACTACGTTTGGCCAAGTCGCACAGATCAGATGACAAAATTGACATGACAACCGAAGTCCATTCAGTCCAACCTACCCAAACCTACTAATACCTTTGACCAATACCAATACCAAATTCTCTTTTTCCTGCATAGATGTAGTACATCTGTATTTTCCTGAGTCTTTTTCTGACTTTCGTGTTCTACTTTCTTGGCAACTGACTTTATGTACCCGTACTCAGACCAACTACCTTGTGTATGCTCCAAGACCTCACCCGTACAACGTTTGCCAGTGCCGGGCAGGTTCAGGGATATTCATGGGATATTTCAACTTTACATTTTGATTGCCGCTACATTACATTGTAGGCACAGCCATTAGTGGTTGGGGCTTGAAAGTGCTGTAACTGTGTACTGTGGGTAAGACTTCCATAAGTAACTACTTTTTATAACATAAACATAAACGTTCACGTCGAATATCCCTGAAAGGGTTGGCAGTAGGGTATAGAACCGGGAAAATCCCGGGAAAAACCGGGATATTCGAAATTCTTCGGGACTTTCGGTACCAAAAATAAATAAAATTTATTGTAAAAATGGTTAGGATTAGACCATTATACAAACTTAATTTGAAATATAGACCAAGAGTATAGTTTTATAAAGTCGATATTAACTAAATACTTTCTTTTTTTTTATACAACAATAATGAGCTAAGTTGAAAGTAATCTAATTTTAAATTTATGTTCTTTTATTTTAACCGACTTCAAAAAAAGGAGTGTTCTCAATTCGACCGTATTCATTTATGCAAAGGCTTACTGAATGAGATTATTGTATTAAATTGAATAATGTCAACGTTTTTTTACAATTAAAAGACCGATTACTCTTAAGAACAAGTATTTATATTTATATACTAGCAGCCCGTCCCGGCTTCGCTAGGGCATAAATTATCATTAACATTTTATTTTTTATTTTATTACATGTATTATTATTTTAATATATTTTTTTTAAGTTTTAAGCTATGTTATATTTTTTTGCTGTGTAGTGTCGGCTTAGAATAGCACTACCCCATTTCTTCCGGTGGGTGTACGTAAGAGGTGACTAACGGTTTTGGGGCTTTTGAGGGATTTTTGGGCGATGCGGTTGGTGACCCATCACCAACAATCTTTATTTCACCATCTTTTCCCCACACAACTTCCAAAAGTGGCTGAGGAATTTCAGATTCCTTAGCTCTGGCTACCCCTTCTAGGGATTTATAGCCGTGAGTATATGTATGTTATATTTTTTTGTATTTATATTTAGATATATTTTTTTTAATTTTCATAATGAGTATAATTACATCAAAAGCCATTCAATTTATAGAGTTAGAGCTTCCCTGTAAACAATATTTGACGTTGTTGTATTTTGGGGCAGCAAAATAAAT
This sequence comes from Bedellia somnulentella, assembly GCA_963576735.1. Taxonomy (NCBI): domain Eukaryota; kingdom Metazoa; phylum Arthropoda; class Insecta; order Lepidoptera; family Bedelliidae; genus Bedellia; species Bedellia somnulentella. The sequence goes on from OY755191.1 coordinate 427,755, forward strand.
TGATGTTCAGGAGCTCCCACCCGCGACAGGCCAACGTACAGTTGACCGTGAGTAAAACATTTCTTTCGCAGGTCAATCCCTACTAATTTGAAGGTTTGGCCTTGCGACTTATTAATTGTTAAAGCAAAAGATGTTTTAACCGAATTGTAGCCGTTTAAATCGAATTGGCATCTGTTGGGATCATCGGTATCCTCGGTATATGAGCTAATTGACCGGCTGCTGGGCCAGTGATAATAGTCGCTACAATTAAATTTTGCTTTAACTCTTTGATAAGCAGCCTCCCGTACCCCTTCGTGACGCCTGCAACAACTTACTATGCATAGCTAATCGAGCGGAGTTTTATCTATTTTTTTAATCCGAGATAACTTTCGAATGGAATGTTCGAAACGAATAATTCAAAAAGTAATATAAGGGTATTGAAGTAGTCTGAAATAATATATACGTTTTTATATAAGGATTAGATAGGTACAAATAAAGAGCCTTTTCTAAAGCAGGATTTTAATTTAATTTTTAAATAATTTTATATAATGACGCTTGTTGTGAGATAACTATAATAGTTAGAGACATGCTGTCAGAGCATTTTTTTTAAGATAATGATGTGTTATATAAAATTGTAGTACATAATTTTATTCTATTGTCAATAGTTTTCGCAGCGCACGCGATGTAAGGATTTTTTTTGGTATTTCTTTAACACCTTGGGTTACATTTTTGAAGTTTACGTATAGATCCCTAATTTTTTTGAAAATGAAATATAGCCTATTTCACTCAGGAATAGTGTAGCATCAAAACAGTGAAAGAATTTTTCAAATCTGTCCAGTAGTTTTGGAGCCTATTCAATTCAAACAAACAAACAAACAAAAAATCAAACCTTTCCTCTTTATAATATTAGTATAGAAAAGAAAGTGGTATTAGTTACACTATTTATAACTCGAGAAGAGATAAACCGATCTGGCGGAAAATTGTTAGAGAGGTAGCTTAGAACTAGGAAAAGGAGATATACCATCACGCCAAATATCGTAGGGGGTAAGTAGTAACAATATTTAACATCATGCGTGAGAAGCCGAGGCGGACCAATAGTGTCTAATGAAGAGCAGCTTGAAGCCGAAATCGAGCTACTTCATGGGATACACAAAAAGTTGTTCACTTCTAGCTAATCGGACCCATTTGAATATTGAGTTTTATGCTTTTTGAAACATTGCAATGGCAAAAAAATGGCGGGAAATCATTTACCACTTGTTTTCTATCACACATCAAAGTTTTACGTACGCAACGAAAATGGAATTAAGTCAAAAAGATTTAGGAGCGATGATTTTTAAGATTTTTAAAGTTCTCTCTCTCTGTCCGCAACACTGTGCTGCTCGTCTTCATCATATTTTGGGAGAGAAGCACCTTGTTTGAGCACCGTGAGGCGATGGTTTGCTGAATTTGAGAGAGGTTGAGTTTTTTTACATGACAAATTTCGTGAAGGGCAGCATACAACTGCGGTCAACGAAAATAATGTGTCTACTGTAAAGCGGATAATTGAAGAAAACCCGCGGATTAGTGTTCTACCTGTTCTGTTGAGCTATCACGACTTTTTACAAATTAAAACTACTTTTTATGTAATTAGATTTTAAGTATGTATAGCTTTGTTGTTGTACCTTTTTTATGTATCACTTTTTAAAATATTTTATTGTGTCATTGTGATTAACGTTAAGGCGGTATGCTTACCTAGTGTAAGGTATATTGTAGATTATTATAGTATATCGCTGTTTATCCAAATCCATACTAATATTATAAATGGGAAAGTGAGTTTGTTTGTTTGTTTGTTCCGCTTTCACGCCGTAAATACTGAACCGATTGCTTTGAAATTTTTCAGACGTGTAGTTAGAAGTCTAAATTAAATAATAGGGTACTTTTTATCCCGGAAAAAATATGTTCCCACGGGAAATCAAAAATATTGTTTGCTTACTAAATGCATTGGAGATGGCGCTGTGTATCGTTTAAAACAACGTAAAATATTGTAAACTAATATAAAAATCAAAATTTAGAAGCTTAATGGTACGGTAATGCATCCCCGAAAATAAGGAACTCCCGAGCCATGATGTACTATTTTTTTATCGTATACATTTTTTTTTACATCTACTTATATTGCAAACGAATATTAACATGTAAATATAGAAACTAAATGAAACGACGACGATTCCTTGAAACTAAGGAATCCGCAAGAGTTCTCATAGGAACATCAAAAAACCTTAACTCATATATGGCTCAAAATATTGCAGCGATTATTTTTATCATCGATGGAATTCACATCAGACACTTTGTTAATGTTCATTTTGGAAAGATGAAGGGGTTTCATCAATTTAAATGACAAATTTGTTTATCAATAGTAAGACTAATGTGAAATAAAGCGTAATAAAAATTTGACACCGCCCCGGTAACGTCTCCGTGGCGTAGCGGTATAACTAACTACTATGAATATTTAATTAGAACTATTATGAATCAATCGTCCCGGGTTCGTATCTCAGGTAATTCAAGCTTTTTGTAAAAAAAATTTTGTCAGCTTAAAATAACACTATATATAATAATAACAAGCACTATCCCTTCAATTTAGCGATTATTTTGGAAGGAGATCCACCACTAATCATCCCTATATTGCCGACCAATCGCTGCAAGCTCTCCCACTATCACCAACGGTCAGTGTAGGTAGGGGGCAGCACCGGGCCGTCGCCGCAGCGCCAAACTACTATCCGTATCTGTACTTACTAGAGAGAGATATTCTCATTTCTGAACATAAAAACTTGGTATATTTGTTTCATGATTCTTATGAACAATTACATACATACATACATACATATACTCACGGCTATATTTCCCTAGAGGGGTAGCCAGAGCTAAGGAATTAGAAATTCCTCAGCCACTTTTGGAAGTTGAGTGGGGAAAATATGGTAAAAATAAAGGTTCTTAGTGATGGGTCTCCAACCGCATCGCCCAATAATCCAATATAAAGCCCCGATACCCTTAGTCGCTTCATACGACACCCGTGGGAAGAAAGGGGTAGCGACATTCTAAGCCGGCACTACACGGCAACAATTGAATTGATTATGAACAATTAAAAAGGAATTTTTGGAACTCATCCCCTAACGGGTTGATATAGCAAATGAAAGTTAATATAGAGTTTTTTTACATTTTATAATAAAACTTGGTGCGATTGAATTTATGAAATCCAACTATCAATCATTCATGAATATATGCTAACAACCATAAATTCCATAAAAGGGTGGCCATAGCTTCGGAGATACTAATTCTTCATCCAATTTTGGAAATATATTGATAAAAGATAGGTTAATAAAGGTTGTTAGTGATGGGTCACAAACTGCATCGCCCAACAATCACTTAAAAAGCCTCAATGTCCTTTATGTCATTTACAACGCCCGCGGGATTATAAATATAAAAAACAGAAGTTGAGACAGTGTTTTGGTATTTTGGTATTATGTAAACTGGATGCAAAAAATGAAGTCCACGCGGACGAAGTCGCGGGGCAAAAAGCTAGTAAGTAAATAAAGGGAACGCGATGGCTTCGTGGACGTCGTGGGCAGCCAAATGGGTGATAGTAGCGCAGTTTCAGTTGTGGAGGCCTTTAAGTGAAGCTTATGTCTAGTGGTCGATATCGATAGCCTGAAGTTATGATGATAAATGCCGTTTTGAGTTGATGCGAACAATGTCTGGAATTCTATTTAAGAAAAAAACTAAGTGGAACAAACTTGAATACATAATACATACATATACTCGCGGCTATATATATCCCTGGAAGGTATAGCTAGAGTTAAGGAATAAGAAATTTCTTAGCCACTTCTGGAACTCGAGTGGGGTAATAGTTTGTAAAATAAAGTTTTTTGTGAGGGTAGAATAATGGGAATTTTTTTTTTTTGTGCATACTAACAAATCATTTTTTTTTTATACGTTTGCATTATGAAAATGTTTTGTCTACTTTGATACATCGCTAAATTGTACTGAACTTTGGTTCGCTAAATTGTATTGTTGGGTTTTTAAATCGATGACATGGTTCCATCCATCGATGGGTTGGTTTGACAAACTATAGCACTCCTGTTCTTCTCTGCATGTCGAGTAATCGCTGCTAAAAAGATGGGCATACTCACCGTGCATAGTATCCCAAATTGTTTAATATAAATATTTGAAACGATATCAGAACTGAAAGTAGTTCAAATTTAATATATACATATAGTCACGCCATTATTTCCCATTGGGTAGGAAGAGACTATCGATCGCCACTTTGAACGATCCTGGCAAACCTAGCTTTGTTTCCATCCATCAATCTTTTGATACATGCTCTTTTATTTTTCATACTTCGGACGCCTGCCTTTTTGAGCACACTCTATATTTGGTCCAGGTGTGTCCTCTGTGATCGTCCTCCAATCACTACTACTTTACGATACAATATAGCGCAAAAAGTCATAAAACAATTGCAACAAGACCTTGGTCCTACAGCGAATCAAAGTTCAAGAATTTAGATGGAACATACCAAAAAGATGATTATGTATATTTCAAATTAGTTTATACATACAATAAAGGATAACTGTTTTATGTTTTTCCTCGACCCTTCGACAAAATTTCCAAATTAGGAACCCGAATAATTACGATGACTCTTTTAATATTATGGACTGTTATTAACATTGTTTGTGTATTGTCGGTTTGGAATAGTACTGCCCCATTTATTCCGTGGTTATCTGTCAGACGTGACTAAGGGTTTGAGGTTTATAAGAGATTATTGGGCGGTTGTATACCCATGACTAACAAATTTTAATTAACAGTCTTTTTGATGTTCTGGCTACCCCTTCTAGGGAGTTTAAGCAGTGAGTATAATGTATTTATGATCTGTGGCTCGTGTAACTGCAATCATAAACATAAACATAAACGTTCACGCCGTTTATCCCCGAAGGGGTTGGCAGAGGTACCAATACTCCTGAACTCACATGGCAAGCGCCATCTAGTTTCCAGAGAAGGTACCCACGTTTTGCTTAGTTACAAGAACAACACAAGGTAATATGGCGCGCCCTCTCAGAATGCCGACAATCCAAAGAAGAAATGCCGAACCTGAATCCACAGCTCACTAGAAGACTCTTGAACCTAGACAGGAGAAAACTACGAATGGTTACAGGTATCATAACGGGACACTGCTCACTAAACAAACACTACTTTACACTAGGAATCACAGACAGCCCACTATGCAGAGCCTGCATGAAGACAGAAGAGACGGTAAATCATGTAATGTTCGAGTGTAACACCTTGAACGACCAACGCCACACCAACTTGGAAAACACAGGTAGTATGACAAATCACTTAAAACATATTACACAACTAGTTGACTTCTGGATGGAGCTCGGGTGGATAGAATGACGGCCGTGGCCCACGTGAAATGGCCCTGTAGTGACCAATTGCGGAAACCATTTATCTAATCTATCTATCTATCTTTGATTGCCGCTACATCACATTGTAGGCACAGCCATTAGTGGTTGGGACTTGAAAGTGCTGTAACTGTGTACTGTGGGTAAGTAACTACTTTTTATAACATAAACATAAACGTTCACGTCGAATATCCCCGAAGGGGTTGACAGTAGGGTATAGAACCGGGAAATCCCTATCCCGAAAATCCCGGGAAAAACCGGGATATTGGAAATTCTGTTAGAAAAATGGTTAGGATTAGACCATTATACAAACTTAATTTGAAATTTAGACCAAGAGTATAGTTTTATAAAGTCAATATTAACTAAATACTTACTTTTTTTTTCTATAAAAAATAATGAGCAAAGTTGAAAGTAATCTAATAGTCCGGTCAATTTAGGCCTAAAATAAGGAGGAAGGTTACATAAATTCATAAGAAGCTGAAAATTGGCACAATTGTTCAAAACATGATTATAAATGAAACCTCAAAAGTCCCCATCGTACCGAGGTGTGCTAAAAATTTTACACGAGGTCAAAGGTCAAAAAAATGAGTTTTTTGCGATTTTAAGCGAAACGGTGAGTTTTTTCGCAAAATCACCCCAGTACAAAATTGTAGATCAGAAAATTCTCTACAAAAAAGATATCAATATTTTTTTTCCTAAAAGCCACAATTTTGAAGATATAACGCGTTGTAAAGTTCGGTCATTGGTAATCTTCATACTTTGCACATGTACGCCACGTATGAACATCATTTATAAGGTGTTTAAAAAAATGACTTACTTCAATGTGCTGAAGTTTTTAAAAATAGTGACTCAACTCAACCAGACGTTATCAACAGCGGAAATCAATTTCTTCTCGCTATGTACGGAGCTCCTAAAAAAACCACTTGCTTAGATAAGTTGCGATACGCAACTTTTGTTAAAAATACGCGTAATAAAAAGCAAGTGCAACTAGCTTCTTTACCTCCAACCTCAGTAGCTGCTCACCAACATTTATTTCGGGTATATTACCAAGTTCAAGTGTGGCTTGGTAATCAGCTGGGCCCTGGACTGGGGTTGGAAGTTGGTCGACAATACATTAGAGCCAGTTCTAACTTTACTTCCACCAGCACCTGAGAAACTTCTCAACTCAATATTTTGCAACTGTAAAAAAGGTTGTAATGCTAAATGTGGATGCAGAAAAGTTGGACTGTTTTGTTCCCTGGCATGCACAAACTGCCAAGGCCGATCGTGCTCTAATGTTGAGTCAGCTAATCTAGACTCATTTGATACCAATGAGGAATTGCTAGTGGGACAGTTGATCTGTGAAATAGAAGAAAAAAAAGAAGAAGAAGAACAGGAAGAAGAAAAAGAAGAAGACGAAGAACAAGAAACAGTAATCCTGGAAAAATACGAATCAGACGAGGAATATTAATCATTTGTTTTCAATTACATCGCCATAATTTTAACCAAACGATATGTACAATAATATTTTACAATAGTTTTAAAACAAATAAAATCACTGCAGACCCGTGGAATAGGCCTACAGGGGATACCACGTTAAAATAAAACGCGCTAAGTACACTACCTCATAGGTGGCGTGGAAACGTGTGCAAAGTATGAAGATTACCAATGACCGAACTTTACAACGCGTTATATCTTCAAAATTGTGGCTTTTAGGAAAAAAAAAATTTATATCTTTTTTGTAGAGAATTTTCTGATCTACAATTTTGTACTGGGGTGATTTTGCGAAAAGCTCACCGTTTCGCAAAATCGAAAAAACTCATTTTTTTGACCTTTGACCTCGTGTAAAATTTTTAGCACACCTCGGAACGATGGGGACTTTTGAGGTTTCATTTATAATCATGTTTTGAACAATTGTGCCAATTTTCAGCTTCTTATGAATTTATGTAAACTTGAATGTATAAATTGACCGGATTATAATTTTAAATTTATGTTTTTTGATTTTCATTTATGCAAAGGCTTACTGAATGAGATTATTGTATTTAATTGAATAATATCAACGTTTTTTCTAAAATGAAATTACCGATTACTGTTATAATTAACTTTATGTTTATAACTCGAGAAGAGATGAACCGATCTGGTGGAATATTGTTAGAGAGGTAGCTTGAACTAGGAAAAGGACATATATCATCACGCCCAATATAGTAGGGGGTAAGCAGTAACAATATTTATATCATGCGTGCGAAACCGAGGCGGACCAATGGTGTCTAATGAATAGCAGCTTGAAGCCGAATTCCAGCTACTTCATGGGATACACAAAAAGTTTTTCACTTCTAGCTAATCGGACCCATTTGAATATTGAATTTTACGCTTTTTGAAACATTGCAATGGCAAAAAAATGGCGGGAAATCATTTACCACTTATTTTTTTATCACACATCAAAATTACGTACCTACGCAACGAAAATGGAATTAAGTCAAAAAGATTTAGGAGCTATGATTTCTAAGAGTTTTAAAGTTATCTCTCTCTCCGCAGCACTGTGCTGCACGTCTTCAAAATATGTTGAGAGGGAAGCACCTTGTTTGAGCACCGTGAGGCGATGGTTTGCTGAATTTGAGAGAGGTTGAGTTTTGCGTGAAGGGCGGCCTACAACTGCGGTCAACGAAAATGATGTGTCTACTGTAAAGCGGATAATTGAAGAAAACCCGCGGATTATCCCGGTGTTCTACCCATTGAGCTATCACGGCTTTTTACTAATTAAAACCACTTTTTATGTTATTAGATTTTAAGTATGTATAACTTTGTTGTTGTACCTTTTTTATGTATCACTTTTTGAAATATTTTATTGTGTTATTGTGATTAACGTTAAGGCGGTATGCTTTCCTAGTATAAGTTATATTGTAGATTATTATAGCATATCGCTGTTTATCCAAATAAATAAATAAGGGGAGTAGGTAAAGATTGGGGAGGACTAGATCAATTCACCCGAGCGAATCTCTCATTGCTTTTCATTAAAATTATATTTATTTCTGAATTTATATTTGCAGATCGGTCCACTTTTGCAGAATAATTCAAATCTATGTCGTCCCTTTAATCTTTAAGTGCCTTCTTTTCAACCAAATGTATTTGTGTATTTTATATGTTATTTAATTTCAACTATCATTTTTTTCTCATTCTAAATCTGTATTCATTTGATTTTTCTGTAAAATTTCACATTTTTATTTGAAAATAGCAAAATTGTACTGCCTGATTATCCCTGCAGCTTGCGCTATAGTTTTTATTTGATTTAGGATGGCGCTCACTGACAACAATGACTGGAATTCTATTTAAGAAAAAAACTAAGTGGAACAAACTTGAATACACTATACATACATACATATACTCGCGGCTATATATATTCGTGTATAGCAAGCACGAGCGCTATTTTATCGACACGATAACGGTTAGAATGAGATGGCAGTATACGATACTAAGTAAGTGTGTAAGAGATGGCTGCTTTATCTCATGCGATAACTAGGTTAAACACCGCTCGTGCTTGCACTTCCTGGAAGGTATAGCTAGAGTTAAGGAATAAGAAATTCCTGAGATGACAACCGTGATAGCCCAGTGGGTAGAACACTCGGTTATCGTGCAATCGACTAGTGTCCAAATCCTGGGTCGGGCCTACACCAATTTGTCTTTTCTAAAGACATATGTGTGGTTAATTTATCATGGTTGTTAACGGTGAGGGAAAACATCGTGAGGAAACCCACATGGCTTAGTTGTACTTAGTCATGTGACAGTGTATTCGTGAAAAACGGCGATAGGCCTGCCCCCTATCACGTGAGTACACTGTCCATGCAAAACGTGGGTACTCTGAACACCAGGTGACAAAGTCACGTGATGTTCAGAAGTATTTGTACCTCTGCCAACCCCTTCGGGGATATTCGGCGTGAACGTTTATGTTATGTTTATGTAAATTCCTGAGTCACTTCTGGAACTCGAGCGGGGTAATAGTTTGTAAAATGAAGTTTTTTGTGAGGGTAGAATAATTGGAATATTTTTTTTTGTGCATACTAACAAACTATTAATTTTGTTTTTGAAACGTTTGCTTTATGAAAATGTTTTGTCTACTTTGAGACATCGCTAAATTGTACTGAACTTTGGTTCGTTGACATGTATTGTTGGGTTTTGAAATCGATGATATGGTTCCATCTATCGATGTGTTGGTTTGACAAACTATAGCACTCCTGTTCTTCACTGCATGTCCAGTAATCGCTGCTAAAAAGATGGGCATACTCACCGTGCATAGTATCCCAAATTGTTTAATATAAATATTTGAAACGATATCAGAACTGAAAGTAGTTCAAATTTAATATATACATATAGTCACGCCATTATTTCCCATTGGGTAAGAAGAGACTATCGATCGCCACTTTGAACGATCCTGGCAAACCTAGCTTTGTTTCCATCCATCAATCTTTTGATACATGCTCTTTTATTTTTCATACTTCGGACGCCTGCCTTTTTGAGCACACTCTATATTTGGTCCAGGTGTGTCCTCTGTGATCGTCCTCCAATCACTACTTTAATTTTCAAACAAATTCTCCAATCCAACGATACAATATAACGCAAAAAGTCATTAAACAATTGCAACAAGACCTTGGTCCTACACCGAATCAAAGTTCAAGAATTTAGATGGAACATACCAAAAAGATGATTATGTATACATACATATACTCACGCCGTTAATTCCCATTGGGGTAGGCAGAGACTATCGATCGCCACTTCGTACGATCCTGGCAAACCTCTCTTGCTTCGTCTACATCCATCAATCTTTTCATACATGCTCTTTTATTCTTCATACTTCGGACGCCTGCCTTTTTGAGCACACTTTCAATTTGGTCCAAGTGTGTCTTTCGTGGCCGTCCTCTACTAACATTACCTTCCACATTAGCTCTATAGATACCTTTTACCAATTTTCTATCATCCATCCTCTCGATTGATGATTATGTATATTTTGAATTAGTTTATACATACAATAAAGGATAACTGTTCTATATTCTTCCTCGACCCTTCGACGAAATTTCCAAATTAGGAACCCGAATAATTACGCTGACTCTTTTAATGTTATGGACTGTTATTAACATTGTCTGTGTATTGTCGGTTTGGAATAACACTGCCCCATTTATTCCGTGGTTATCCGTCAGACGTGACTAATGGTTTGAGGTTTATAAGAGATTATTGGGCGGTTGTATACCCATGACTAACAAATTTTAATTAACAGTCTTTTTGATGTTCTGGCTACCCCTTCTAGGGAGTTTAAGCAGTGAGTATAATGTATTTATGATCTGTGGCTCGTGTAACTGCAATCATAAACATAAACGTTCACGCCGTTTATCCCCGAAGGGGTTGGCAGAGGTACCAATACTCCTGAACTCACATGGCAAGCGCCATCTAGTTTCCAGAGAAGGTACCCACGTTTTGCTTAGTTAGACAGTGTACTCACGTGATAGGGGGCATGCCTATCGCCGTTTTGTACGAATACACTGTCACATGACTAAGTACAACTCAGCCATGTGGGTTTCCTCACGATGTTTTCCCTCACCGTTAGCAACCATGTTAAATTAACAACACATATGACTTTAGAAAAGACAAATTGGTGTAGGCCCGTCCCAGGATTGGAACTCACGCCCTTCTATTTTTCGGGCGGGTGTTCTACCCACTGGACTATCATGTCGCTAACTGCAATCATCGACCGGAAAATAATAAACAAACATGTCAACAATATCTGTTACCTAGCAACCTCCGATGATTCATTGTTTGGCCTTGCCATAGCAATGCTTAAAAGTTTCATTGATATTATCTTCATTTACAACTGATTTTTTCAGTTCCTAAATTATAATGCTCAGACGTTGACGAATCTCAAACAAATTAGTTTAAGTATTTTTAAGTGAATCTCATCAAGATGCCGCCTAAAGAAGAACCACCGAAAGGTATTTATTTCTTAAAAGTTTTTTAATCATGTAATTAAATAGCTGTATCGGGTCTGCTAACAATGGTTAGGATAGGAATATGTAGAAGGCGACTTAGGATATTGGGGCTTTTGGGCGATATGGGGCTAGGTAGGGCTTTTTTATGTTAGTTAATGTTTTTTGACATGAATTCCTCATGTGGGGATTATTACTCAGTGTAGCTCAGTTGGCAGAGCGACGGGGGCGTATACCCGAAGGTCGCGGGTTCGAACCCCGCCAGTGTCGAAATTTTTCTTTCCTTTAATAACACCTTTTTTATGTTCTTATAGTACATATACTCACGGCTAGAAATCCCTAGATGGGGTAGCCAGAGCTGAAGAATTAGAAATTCTTCAGCCTCTTTTGGAAAGTTAAGTGAAGAAAAGGTGGTAAAATAAAGGTTGTTGGTGATGGGTCTCCAACCTCATCGCCCAAAAATCCCTTAAAAGCCCCGACACCGTTAGTCGCCTCTTACGTACACCCACCGGAAGAAATGGGGAGGTGCTATTCTAGGCCGACACTACACAGCAGTTCTTATAGTCTCGATTTAAAATAGCACTAATCCATTTCTATCCGTGGTTGTCGTAAGAGGCGATTTAGGGTATTGGGGCTTTTTGTGTGATTATAGAGCTATCGATGCGGTTTGAGACCCATCACCAACAACTTTTGTTTTACAACTTCTTTCAAAATTCTTTCGCAACACAAGTTCCAATTGTGGCCGAAGAGTTTCTTATTCTGAAGCCCTGGCTTCCCTTTCGTACGAGTGCCATAAATAAATGATTTATTCGATACAACCCAAAGGCATCAGTTTCCATTTGGCTCCATTTACATATTTCAACCCTCTTTTCATACATACATACATACATACATATACTCACGGCTGTAAATCCCTAGAAGGGGTAGCCAGAGCTAAGGAATTATAATTTCCTCAGCCACTTTTGGAAAGTTGAGTGGGGAAAAGATGGTAAAATAAAGGTTGTTGGTGATGGGTCTCTAACCGCATCGCCCAAAAATCCCATAAAAGCCCCAATACCGTTAGTCGCCTCTTACGTACACCCACCGGGAGAAATGGGGTAGTGCTATTCTAAGCCGACACTACCTCCTTTCATACGCCCTTTTATCCTTAATACTGCGTAAGCCAGCTTTTTTGCAGTCGGATGCCCACGACATATTTTTGCATATATGTCTGTTTTCAGTTGAACCTACAAATGATTTGGAGCAGAGAATAATGGAAGCCTTCTGCGTTTTCGATCACTCGGGAAAACAAACTGTGGACATTCGCGAGATCGGGACCATTCTCCGATCATTAGGTGAGCACATATGTAGGTATTTGTATCTAAGTTTTATATTAAACTGCACAGTGTCAGCTCAGAATAGTACCATTTCTTCCCAATGGACCCGTACGAAGTGACTAAGGGTATTGAGGCTTTTTGATTGCTTATACCAATCGTGCTTTATTTTACAATCTTTTCCCTATTCTAATTCCTTTTTTTTAATATTATTTACTATGTTCAATGAGATTTGAGAGATTTTATTTCTTATACATTCATTAAATATATCTCCCGAATATGGAGCCAAAGTTACATTAAAATTCTGGTAAACCTTCACTGACATACCCCAACTATCTTCAGAATTTTCAATTCAAATGATTTACTTATTTATACCATACATACATACACTCACGCCATTTGTTCCCATTGGGGTAGGCAGAGACTATTGATCGCCACTTTGTACGATCCTGGCAAACCTCTCTAGCTTCGTTTACATCCATCAATCTTTTCAGACATTATTTGTACCATGGTTCAATAAATCTTTTCAGGATGTTGCCCTACCGAAGCGGAAGTGCAAGAAGTTATAAACTGCACAGAAAACAAAGAAGCGACGGATACCGTAAGGCTTCACTCATTCATGCCCTATATGGTGAAGGCTTTGACGGAACACAGGTATTAAACCCTTAAACCCAACTTGTACTCCTTATAGCACTTGTTGACAATACCATTTTATAATATTTTCAACTGGTGTTCAGACCAGAGTTGCTGTGTATTGTCGGTTTAGAATAGCATTAACATAGTTCTTCTCGTGAGTGTCGTAAGAGACTATTTATATTGGGGCTTTGGCATAAAATGTAGAACAATGTGGCTGGAAACTTGTCACTAACAAATCCTTTATTTTATCATCTCTTCCTCACTTATTTTATATAAAAACAACAACACTATACAACTCTTACCGTATTTAAAACAATATATCAATGAGTCAGAAAAACAAATTGTTTTTTTTTCTTTGGAGTATGTAGAGACTATCGATCATTGGTTTGTACGTTTCTGGCAACCACTTGAGCTTCAATTACATTTATCAATCTTTTCATACATGCTCTTTTATTATTTACTTCATATATATAGCATTATGTATGTCCATGTATTGTTTTGGGGTTCAATAAAGTGTATTATTACTTTCATCGATCCTCTCTAGGTGCCCAAACCATTTTACTCAACAATCCTTTTAAATACTTACATACATACATACATATACTCACGGCTATAAATCCCAAGAAAGGGGTAGCCAGAGCTAAGGAATTAGAAATTCCTCAGCCACTTTTGGAAGGTGCGTGGGGAATAGATGGTGAAATAAAGGTTCTCGGTGATGGGTCTCCAACCGCATCGCCCAAAAATCCCTTAAAAGCCCCAATACCGTTAGTCGCCTTTTACGTACACCCACCGGACGAAATGGGGTAGTGCTATTCTAAGCCGACACTACACAGCAAATACCTTTTAAATACTTACAAGTTATCAAATAATTTTCCAGGTTCTACCCAGCATCGGCGGATGAGTTGCTAGCCGCATTCAGATACTTCGACAAAGAAAACAGAGGTTATCTGACCAAGGAGAGGTTTACTCAGCTTATGATGGAGGAGGGGGAAGTTTTTACAGAGGTAATAATAATCCTATTACTATTGTAAATGTGAAGGTTTAGATGGTTGTGTGTTTGTGGTAAAAAGGCTTCTCATATGAATGAAATTTAGCAGAATGCTAGATAATGACCCAATTTATAACATACGATACTTTTTATCCCGGAAAATTTTGACCAATAAAATATTCACGCCTTATTGAACTCAGAGTACCGGAAAAAACGCCTTTAGTTTGGCGTAAGCAAATTTACAGTACCAAGTCTGTCGGGTCAGCTAGTGTACAGACCTCACGTGAGGATTATTTTACTAATCAATCAAGGAAAGAAAAAGTTTGACACCAGCAGGTCTTGAACCCGCGACATCCCGGTGTCCGCCCCGGTCACGCAACTGAGCTATGGTGCCAAGTAATCACTGTTGCGAAATTTTTCTCTCCTTGTTTTTTAACACCTTACTGGTGCCAATCCTCTACCCACCAAAAAAATCTCAAAAAGAGCTACTAAAGACATGTACAAGTGCATAGAAAAAAAATGGGTGTACCTCCGCGGCAAACGACAAAAAAATGTACTAAAAAAAATAAACTATGATTTTTTGACTGAAGTATTGGTAGGCCCCCCATAAAAACATGCGATAAAAAGTTCATTTTATTCTCGTTTATCGTGATTTGGTTTGGTTGTTCTAGCTTGCATAGTTTATCTAAAATATAAGTTTAAAAAATACCTTGATGATTTGGTAATTGTCAAAAATCTCCAAAACAAAAGAAGATCGAGGGCTGATTTTTGTCACACAGTAACCGTGGCTGAAACCGGTGCACCACCATAAAAATCAGCCAGATCGGCTTCGGGGGCCAATCTTGTTCCCTTAGCCTGCTAGACCCTTTGTAAAAAATACATATGTCACAGGATGATTTGAAACTTCACGCAAATTCAGTCAACTCTTCATAGCGAAAACGATAATTTCGTCCGTACCTCTTTTAATGCCATACAAAATATATTTGTGTCACACTCTCCGCCGCCACCGCCCCGAATAACAAACGAAGATTAGCAAAAATGTTTGGCACATGAATAATTAAGTAATACATACATACATATACTCACGGCTATAATCCCTAGAAGGGGTAGCCACAGCTAAGAATTAGAAATTCCTCAGCCACTTTTGGAAAGTTGAGTGGGGAAAAGATGGTAAAAATAAAAGTTGTTGGTGATGGGTCTCCAACCGCATCGCCCAAAATCCTTTAAAAGCCCCAATACCGTTAGTCGCTTCTTACGTACACCCACCGGAAGAAATGGGGTAGCGACATTCTAAGCCGGCACTACACGGCAATAATACACATATGACTTTAGAAAAGACTCATCTGTCTGTCTGTTTTATCGGGCGGGTGGTCTATCCATTGGACTTTCTGGGTTTTATCAATATATAATAAATACTTATACTCACGGCTATAAATCCCTAAAAGGGGGAGCCTTTTGGACGTTGAGTCGGGAAAAGATGGTAGAATAAAGGTTATTGGTGATGGGTCTCCAACCGCATCGCCCAAAAATCCCTTAAAAAGCCCCAATACCGTTAGTCGCCTGTTACGTACACCCACCGGAAGAAATGGGGTAGTGCTATTCTAAGCCGACACTACACAGCTAATAATAAAGCTGATAATATTCTATTTATTATACATTTCAACAGGAAGAATTCGAGGAGATGATGCAAATAGCGTTAGATCCCGTCACAGACACTATCCAGTACGAATACTACATCAATCAGTTATTGGTAAGTAAAAATACGTCTATATAACAGCTTCCAGAAAGATAAAAAATTGAATGTTATAAAAATGAATGGATGGGAGAGGATGGTTGATAGTAAATTGGTAAAAAAGATCTATAGAGCCAACGTGGGAGGTAATAGTATTTTCTAAGATTTTCACGATTGCACATTATAATTAAAACAACTAAGCGAGGGAAGAACACTAGCAAGACTCCAGATAACATTAGCTCTTTCTGTACATAGCAAATATTAAACGCAAATGTAACTTAAAATTTTGTGAAGGTAGTTAGTATTAATAATTTTATAGTACTGTATAATGACAAATAACACCTCAGTCTTCCCGTGACCATGATAACTGAAAAGTTTTCGAAACGTCGGGCTTTAAAAATAATGTAATTACACGCGATTAAAATATCCGAAAATCAAAAAGTTGTTTTAATTTTATAGTGGGAGGTAATGTTAGTAAAAGCGACCTCAGAGGACACATTTTGCCAAAAGGCAGGCGTCCGAATATGAAGAATAAAGAGCATGTATGAAAATATTGATGGATGTAAGCGAAGCTAGAGGTGCTGGCTAGGATCGTACAAAGTGGCGATCGATAGTCTCTGCCTACCCTAATGGAAAATAATGGCGTGATGTATGTATGTGTGTAGCTTCCACCCACAGCTTCACCTGCGTGGATTTCGGACATCAAAAACGGAAGAGGATTTTAAATGTATTCGTCCCACTGTCCGATTAGGATATGATAATGGTATCCTTGTGTTAAAGATAAATTTAAAAAAATTGACGTTTAAAAAATTTTACATAGTTTTTGTTTTTTATTTAACTCATCTGTTTTTATGTATAACTAGTTTTAGTTGTAAGTTGTTATTTTTGCAGCAGCGAATAAATGTGTTATTTTCTTTCTTTTTTTCTAACTTGAGCACGAGTAAAGTAAAGTAAATGAGTAGGTATTAGCGGTCGAGCGATGCAGGGCAGATTCGCCGTGGGCATATCAAGGAAAGAACCCTGGCTTGCTGAGCTGCTAGTTAATTCTAACAACGATATCTCAAATATTATTTATCTGATACGGACCAATAATTTTATGGATACAGTGTAAAGGGCTATTCTAATCTGCATTACGTGCCTTACGCCCGATTTCTGAATTGAGTATTCAAGCTGAGAACGACTTAAGTATCGTTTTGTCTCACTCAGTTGTTAAGATTTCAATGCGACAGAACGATGCTCAAGTTGTTCTCAGCTGGAATACTCAAATCAGAAATCGGGCGTAAGCTAACTAACCATTTTAGCCCCACTCAATTTCACTTAAAAGTAATAGTAATAAAGATATGAGAGAATCCTATTACACAACGGTTAAGGCCTAACTTAGAATTTGAACCAAGGACCTAGATTTCTCCCACTGAGCTATCAAGGTTGCCATTGTAAATAAAACGTTTATCTAGCGAAATAATTGAACATATCGTATTTCCTAATGTCCTAGAAAGCTGAAATTTTGTATGTAAGCTAGTATTAGCACACAAACAACAAAAAAATTATAAAACTTGTAACTTTCATCCTCCAACCCCTTAAACTAGGGGATGGGAGTTTGTATGAGACCTGTAATTTTAAAAGATTAAATTTTGATGACGCTAGAGGTCTAATCTAATAATAATCTGAAACTTGGTGCCCTCAGATATATATATGTATAGGTACTCCTTGTTATAAAAAAAATAAAATTTAATTGACATAATATTGAGACATATCGACAGTATCTGATCTATCACTTATTATTATAAACAGTAAATCAACAAAGAAAAAAGGCAAAGATAGAGAGTGGGCTATAAAAAAAGGCGTCTCTGATGAGCAAGAAATACACCCCAAAAAAAGAAGAAAAAAATAAAAAAAAAATTGTTACAAACAACTTACAAAAAGAAATGAAATCCCACCAAAAACATTTTCATGCAAAATGTTACCAAGACGAGCCCATATGACTCGCACTGTCAAAAAGTTATCAGATCTCATGTAGAGCCAAGCTTCTAACACTACACGCCCTAACTCTACAAGGCCTAACTTCACAAACTCTACACCTTAGTCAAAATATGTGGCTTGGCCGTTCGTTACTACAAGAACTATTGTATAACACAAAAGTAATGAACAGTGAATTGATTTTTCACCTTACGCCGATGTGAATGTAGCGAAATGGCCAAGCCACATATTTTGACTAAGGTGTAGAATTTGTGAAGTTAGGCCTTGTAGAGTTAGGGCGTGTAGTGTAAGAAGGTTGGCTGGTGGATAAAGAATTACGATCTCTGAAGCTACGGCTTCCCTTTTTCGGGATTTATAGCCGTTAGTATATACTCATGAATGATTGATAGATGAATTTCATTTGTTATAACAGTCAATCGCATTAAGTTTCAAATTTCTAGATACAGATATGTCAAAAATTTCTACACTAATATATGTATATGTACTTGATATTTCAACCCCTTAGGGGGTGAGTTTCCGAAACCCTTTTTCATTGTTTATAAGAATCACCGAGCATTGTACCAAGTAACTATGTTCATAAATAAGAATATCTTTAGTAAGTATGGATAGCATTATGCCGCGGCGGTGGCAGCCCGGTGCTGCCCCCTACACAGACCGTTGGTGATTGTGTGAGAGTTTGAGAGTTTGTAGCCAATCAGTCATAGATGGCAGTTCTAAAATTGGGTTGTAATGAAATGTATGTTAATATTTACAAACTAATTGACCCGACAGACTTCAAACTGTCATAAAAGTTTAGTCTGAACTGAAGTATTTATAACAAAGAAAAGAAGAACTCATACCGCGATGTAGAAAGCAACTACTCGCGCTATCTAGTATAAAATATATTCATTAGTAACGATTTGGTTTGGAAGGTTATAGTTTTTTGATGTTCCTGTAGGAACCCTTGCGAAATCTACGCTACTACTAGCTACATTCATGCCAAATTTGGTAAAGATTCGTCTGGTAGAATTAACGTGATGACCGGATATACAGACAGACAGTATTTTTTTTCAATAAGCGCAAATTTGGCTTTAGTATCAAAAATTCAACATATTCTACCGGTTTTTATTTTTTTTTCTTTAATGTACAGTTTTGACCTCGGTACAGTCTTATTATAGTATAGAAGATAGATAAATAGAAGATAGATTTAGTTCATGCCGCTAACTCTACCTAACCATAAATTTTATATTGACAGGTGGTTCCAAAAACTATATATTCAGTGGCTGACGAGGTGGAGAAGCAAAGATTAGCTATAGTAGCCGCTTCTGCTCCAAAGAAAAAGAAACTTATATAATGACAATATTTTTCTACACCTACCCTCGGAAAATTAATTTTTTGTCATAATAAAAAATACCTTGTATCGATCTCACTAGTTTTTGCTTGTACAGTATTTTTATCTAAATGTAGTGACAACTTATAATGCTACTAACCTGTTTCTTCCTGCGGGTGTTCTTAATGGGGACTTAAGTTTTGCTTTTTGTGATTATTTAGCGATGTGGAGGAGACCTATTACCAAACATTTTTCATTTTGCCACCATTTTGGCACTCAATCTCTTTTAGGATAGATCATCGTGAATATAAGTTGGCAGTATTTCAACTTGAAATTTAAGGTAAAATTACCAGATATCCATATTCACATACTCCTCTAAATTAAATTGATGTAGGCCTTGTTGTGGCACCAATCCGTTACTCCGGATCTATTAATCCGACCGGAATCAGACCGTTTATCCGGAGTCTGTTTTGTTCTCCGCGACTACGGCGACGCATTTTGGAGATAAGATCAGCTTTATAGAATTAATTTCAAAGAGAAATAAGTTTTTAAACTAACCAAATTTTCAAGTTTTCATACATACATACATATACTACTGCTATATTTCCCTAAAAGGGGTAGCCAGAGCTAAGGAATTATAAATTCCTCAGCCACTTTTGGAAGTTGAGTAAGGAAAAGATGGTAAAATAAAGGTTTTTGGTGATGGGTCTCCAACCGCATCGCCCAAAAATCCAATAAAAAGCCCCAATACCGTTAGTCGCCTCTTACGAAACCCGTGGGTAGAAAGAGGTAGCAACATTCTAAGCCGGCACTACACGGCATAAGTTTTCAATATCTACAAATCTAAAATGGTCGTGTTTATGAATAAATAAATAAAATAAATAAACATACATCCACCACCGCCTTCCCAGACAAACCGAACCGAGGTTAGTCGTACTTTTAACAGCAACGAGACGAGAATGAATTCGTTCGAACGGAGTGATTATATACTCTTTGTCGACAGTGTTGATAGCTGTCGGGGGACGCACGCATTGAAGGCTAAGCATTAATTACGTTACATGCCTAAAGATAAGCATTAACTATCATTTAAGTACCTAATATAGTTATGACTAGCTATTAGTTAGGTTTTCCTTGTAGTAGTTGAAAATAATCGCTATAAAAACTCAACATTTTGTGTATCTACCTTTCATACATACATACATACATATACTCACGGCTATAAATCCCGAGAAGGGGTAGCCAGAGCTAAGGAATTAGAAATTCCTCGGCCACTTTTGGAAAGTTGAGTGGGGAAAGGATGGTAAAACAAAGGTTTTTGGTGATGGGTCTCCAACCGCATCACCCAAAAATCCTTTAAAAGCCCCAATACCGTTAGTCGCCTCTTACGTACACCCACACCGGCTGAAATGGGGTAGTGCTATTCTAAGCCGGCACTTCACGGCTAATCTACCTTTCATTGCCCGTATTTACAGAGTTTTCTGAAGGATATCGGTTAAGTGGTATTTTATTATCATCATATATATATATATATATATATATATGTATATATATATATATATATATATATATATATATATATATATATATATATATATATATATATATATAAGTAGTTAAGTAGGTAGAAGTTTAGTTCTATTGTTACTGAACATAAAATTAAATTAGTGAATATTTTGGGTACTACATGACATGGTGCAAAGAGTACGATGGCTAGTGAACAGGTAGAGTAATTTAAATTTATATTTAATTATTATAAGCTAATTAAGTATATATGTAAGATGACACTTACTACCGCACTCATTGTATCATGCTTTTTCATTTTTTGCTGTGTAGTGTCGGCTTAGAATAGCACTACCCCATTTCTTCCGGTGGGTGTACTTAAGAGGCGACTTACGGTATTGGGGCTTGTAAGGGATTTTTGGGCGATGCGGTTGGAGACCCATCACCAACAACTTTTATTTCACCAATTTTTCCCCACGCAACTTTCAAAAGTGGCTGAGGAATTTCTAATTCCTTAGCTCTGGCTACCCCTTATAGGGATTTATAGCCGTGAGTATATGTATGTATGTATCTCATTGTATCATTTACACGACATTACTCAGACAGTGGATATTACACATCATTGTACAAATATGCAATAGTAAGTAAATGCATACTGTGTCATTACCATATGTCGGGGTTTTCGGTGCGGGAATGGTTGACATTAGCCAAAGAGTAGGTATTGTTTTAAAACAGAATGTAGATATAAATAAGTATCTGTCCATCAGCGATAGTCTAAAAATTGATCATAAAACCTATCAAGATATTTCCAAATTAAACGTGAGCGTAAAAAGAAAATGTATTTTTAATAAACTGAAGTTGGTTTTAGAAAAGAATTCTGGCTATAGTACACTAAAAAATATGAACGAATGAAAGGCAAAGAAATAGAACTGCGATTTATTACTTTACTCTATGGAAATAGAACTGCGATTACCAACTTTGCGTGCAACAATAGATTCCTTAAAAAAAATTAGATATGCACCTATTACAACTGCCGATGTGGAAAGATCGTTCAGTACGTTGAAATGGATATTTACAGCAAGATGTCGCAGATTAACCGTTCCAAATATAGAAAAAAATATTAATAGTTTATTCTGAACACCTTGACAACTACTAAAACTTCAAAATTATATAAATATATATTTGTTTTTTTATTATTTAATAGAGTGTATATTATGAGCTGTCGCATATACACTCGCATATATATGCAAACTGTCGCAGAGAGGTAGGTATTCATTAGGCATAATATGATACTTTTTCAGACTGACCTATCTGTTTATCTCTACTCTTTCTAAAATCATTCCCGCACCGAAAACCCCGATGTATGGTCATTACATTAGCTAACTTAGTAGGTATTATACGATTCAACATAGTGGAAAGAGTAATAAATAAAGAATAAATAAAGGAAAGAAAAATTTCGACACAGGCGGGATACGAACCCGCGACCTCGGGTATACGCCCCCGTCGCTCGTCGTCGCGGGTTCGTATCCCGCCTGTGTCGAAATTTTTCTTTCCTTTATTTATTCTTTATTTATTAGTAATAATCCCCACATGAGGTTTTCATGAACAAAAAGATTTAAATTATAGTGGAAAGAAAACGGATAGTAGGCTAACTTTACTTATCAATGACACATCACACTATACGTTCTTTTGTTACCATACTCTTTGTATCCTGTCATGTGTTTAAGATGTATTTTAGATTTTGATGTACTCTCATTTAAACAAAAGTTTAAATAGGCAAAGTAATAGAACTTAGCAATTTGGCTATTAATTCTTGTATCTTATTTCAGGTAGATGACGAGTTGATCGATCCAGCTGAATTGCAGAAATAAGTGTGAAGAAATGAAATCGAAGTGTTGCGTAATGGCGGATTAAACTAAACCATTTTTGGACAGATCACGAAACACCATAAACCTGTGGCGACACGACAGACATCTTTTACATTACTAGCTTTACTATGTTTTGTATGAAGCCCATCACTAATCTAAAATAAAATACATACATTTAGTGTGTATCAATGAGAGGTTTTCCTTTTTTTCTTTTTTTCTTCTTCCCTGTTCTCATGATAGATGGCGCCAGACTTGCTATGTTACTAGTGGGAACGGAACGTCACACTGTTTTTCACACTTGGATGTAATTAATGATATCGTAAAACGGAACGTACATAAAAACGTTCTGATTTGAAAGTCTAACAGCCGAATACTGAAACGTCAGTCAAATCGATCAGTTAGTTGAGGAGCATTCAAATTTGAGCAGCTGTTAAATTTAAGTGATATACACAAACGTCTTTTAACCAATTTGATACCATGATCAGCTGAGAAGCCGTTAACTAAAGATCAACTCTGTTTTCATTTACAAAATATAATAACTTATGTTGTTTATCCGTTATACGCAAAACTTATTCAATATTTTTTTTTGTGTTATGCTGAAATATTAAGTTTATCTTAAAATCAAGTCAAATTAATCATAAACACAAATATTATTAAATAGACATACATTATTGTACTACATTTTTCACCTACTTTTGTACTAAACAACATTTTTAACGTGCTTTTTTTCAATTGTTTGTCGTAGTATGAAACGTTAAATAGTTACAAAATAAAAACATTGCCATTTGCGGTTTTTAAAGTTTATAAGATTTTTTCAACATTGAATGTTCAATTTGTGTCTGTTAATCAGTCTCAAAATTTTCTTATCTTTACAATATGTGTTTTCTTTTCACTGGACGTTGGCAAAATAACTGTTGAAACACGGTCAAAGGCCATTAAAGAAAAATTTATTGATTGAGCTAAGTTTATAAAACTTTTTACAATAGAAAGATTATTTTATTATATTACGTAATTAATCAAAATTATGGAGGATAAGAAGAAAAGAGGCTGTAATTACACTGCAGCCGAAAAGGAAACGTTGGTAGATATAGTCATGCTTGCTATTCTAGCAGTCACCCTATGAACAATACGGTGAACAGTGGGTTGTTCCCACTGACCTCCATTATACTATATAAGTACGCTGGACTAACGATACGTATCAAAATGACAGCTATTTACTGTGCCAATTTGAAGCGCCCCCAATGAAGGAACGAGGAACTAAATACGACGTAAACTGCAAAATGGCCAGTGTTTTTTTACCATAAAGCATAATATATCTATGGTTTTTAGAAACAATTATAAATCAATAGTGCTGTAAAGTTTCGTTTCGATAAAACTTAGCCTTTCCTTTAAGCAGAAACATTTTATCGATATATTTTATCTTACTGTCCCATCTCTTTTATTAGTTCCTTGTTCCTTCACTGCTGCCGTAAGCGCCAAAATGGTGAAAATCAAATCGCCTCACTGTCACCCAGCCTATAATTAGTCCAGCGTACTTATATAGTATAATGGAGGTCAGTGGTTGTTCCACATGGAATATGTCTCCTATTACTCTTTGGTAACTGCCAGTAGCATAATAACGCAGGGTTATCAATATTTGGTCCACAGGCTGTATGGCTCTATTACGACTTGTTACAGGTAGGATTGTATGTCCAAAGACAGACTCCAGGTATAAAACTGTAACTTTCGACAATCGAAACCGCACACGGAAATCTGCTTCGTTATAATACTCGAAAGCATTTAACTTCGCCTCATTTCTTCTAGGCACATAATCTATAGCTCTAGGTTTTATAAATTGAATTCGTATATTTAATTAGCTCTACGTTTTATAATTTTAATTCGTATATTCAATTAGTTAAACTTTCGTTTGAAATTTAAATTTAATAAATCTTAATAAAGTTAATAGCGAAAAATAATTACAATGCAGAATCCATCATCTTCAACTGCATCGCATGATGTAGCAGGAAATTCTAATCCTATTTGTTTTATGTCGATTGATACCTTACTTAGATTTATCGAACCATATGACGGTGATAGGGACAACCTTAGTTCATGGATAGAGAAATGTGATAGAGCATTTAGATTGGCTTCGGACAGCCAAGAGAGAATTCTTTTCGCATATGTTCAAAATAAGTTAGTGGATAAAGCACAATCCACTTGTTCCAATACAGTCTTTGACAATTGGCAAGACTTAAAAGAATTTTTAAAAGCTAGATTTGGAAATAGAAAGCATCAAACGCATCTTCTAATAGAATTGCAAAATTGTAAGCAATATCCGAACGAAACGGTTGCTCAATATATAACTCGCCTCGAAAGTTGTTTAAAAAGATTACTTAGCACTATTAAACAATCAACTATTAACCCATTATTATTACCTGGACAGATAGAAAATACGAATCAATTAGCTTTACATACATTTTTATTAGGAATTAACCCAAAGTTATCACAAGTCTTAAGAGCTAGAGAGCCGAAAGACTTGAATGATGCATTTAATATGGCTTTAGAAGAGGAAAAGTTTTCCTTATTAGAATCCAGTAGGCATGACAGACACGATAATAATCGTCATAAAATGTTTTGCAAAAATTGTAATAGAACCGGTCACACTACCGCGAATTGTCGAAGTGGACCTCGTCATAATAATAATAACTTCAATCGTAATAATCATCATAAACCTCTTTTTCACATAAATGAACAGAATTATTGTAGATGTTGTAATAAAACATACAATTATAGGGAAACACCAAACTATCCTGTTAGATATTTACATAATAACAGAACGAATTATAATAACCAAAATCAAGTAATGAGGAATTATAATAGAAACCCCGCACCAGTAAGACGACCAAGCGTTGAACAAAATAGAAATATTCAACCGAATCCAAATAATCGTAATCAAAATAATAATAACTTCACGCGTAGTCCTTATCTTACTCGTAGCTTTACTCGTAGACCTACCGTAGAGTTAACACCCATTGAAGCTCAACAACATTTAAACGAGCACCAGCTCATGGAGAGTGCCGACCCAATGAGCGTGGAATACTTACAGGCACAGAACAATTAAAAGATATTATATATACATTTAAAACATGTAATCTAATAACAGTTCAGTTACCTATCGATGAAACACATGAAAGTAAACCCCTTAATTTCTTAATAGATACAGGAGCAGGGATATCTATAATAAAAGCAGAATCCTTGCATCCTAAAACACCAGTATATACTAAAATTAAAGTAAATATCCAAGGTATTACTGAATCAAAAGAACCATGTCAAACAATGGGTAACGTAGAAATTAACTTGAATATTAATGATCATAAATTTAACCACATTTTTCACTTAGTAAACTATAAACGTGTACCAACATTAAAATATGACGGAATATTAGGTGACGACTTTTTGTCTAAGTTTAATGCTAAAATAGATTATGAGAATAAAATGTTAGTTGTAGGAAATAATAATATAAGGTTGCCTTTTTGTAAAGATATTTTTAAGAAAAATTATAATTACATTGTCAAACCGAGAACGGAAACTATTTTAAAAGCTTTAATTACGAACCCCGAAATAAGGGAAGGATTGGTCGAAAACCAATTAATTACAGACGGAGTCTTCTTATCTAGTTGCATTACCAAAGTGGATAGCAACGACGAAGCTTACGTCTCAATTTTAAATTGTACAGATAAAAATATTGAAATTAAAAATTTAAAAATTAAATTATATTCTATAGGAGATGACAATTCCTCCAATATTAAAAGTAACGTGAGAGATGAATCTTCCTCCACGAGTTGTATGAATGAAAATTTATTTTATTATTTAGGAGACGATTTTACCTCCAATATTAAAAGTAACGTGAGAGATGAATCTTCCTCCACGAGTTATATGAATGAAAATTTATTTTATTATTTAGGAGATGATTTTTCCTCCAATATTGAAAATAACGTGAGAGATGAAACTTCCTCCACGAATTTAATGAATGAAAATATATTTAATTATTCAGGAGATGTTATTTCCTCCACAAATTTTAAAAGAAATAATTATAATAGAGACGCTAATTCCTCTATGAATAAAAATACGGTCTTCACGAGATCGCAAAGATTAAAAAATGAATTACGTATTACTCACCTTAATCACGAAGAAAAGCAATCTTTATATAGGATATGCGACGAATATAATCAAATATTTCATTTAGAAGGAGATACTTTAACTTACACTAATTCTATATGTCACGAAATCAATACGGAACCTCAGCAAAACCCTATCCTTTCGAAAACCTATAGGTACCCTGAAGTTCACAAAGCGGAAGTTAATACCCAGATTTCTAAGATGCTTCAAGAAGGAATTATACGACCTTCTACTAGCCCATGGTCTTCACCCTTGTGGGTCGTTCCTAAAAAGAAAGACGCTTCCGGAAAAATCAAATGGAGAGTCGTAATTGACTATCGAAAACTCAATAATGTCACTATAGGCGATGCCTATCCCTTACCTAATATTAATGATATTCTAGACCAATTAGGTCATTCAAAATACTTTACAACCCTAGATTTGGCGAGCGGGTTCCATCAGATAAAAATGAGTGAAAGAGATATTCCAAAGACAGCTTTCTCAACCCCTACAGGTTTATATGAATATACTCGAATGCCCTTTGGTTTAAAGAACGCACCAGCTACATTTCAGCGATTAATGAACAATGTTTTAAGCGGACTACAAGGCTTATATTGCTTTGTTTACCTCGACGATATTGTAATCTATGCTCATTCTATTCTAGATCATGAAACAAAACTTAGATCTGTATTTCAGAAACTGAAAGAACATAACCTCAAACTTCAACCCGATAAATGTGAATTTATGAGACATGAAGTAGCTTATTTGGGCCATGTCATATCAGATCAAGGAGTTTCTCCCGATCCTGAAAAAACAAAAGCAATAACTAAATTTCCCGTACCTAAAAATCAAAAAGATATTAAATCATTTTTAGGATTAGTAGGTTATTATAGGAAATTCATAGAAAACTTTTCAAAACTAACCAAACCTTTAACAAAGTTATTAAAAAAAGACGCACCGTTTAACTGGACTAACGAACAACAAGAAGCTTTCGATAAAATCCGAAATATTTTAGTTTCACCTGTTATATTGAAATATCCCGATTTTTCTAAAGAATTCATACTTACCACAGACGCTAGTAACTACGCTATAGGAGCCATTTTAAGTCAAGGCGAAATAGGAAAAGATT
Source organism: Bedellia somnulentella (assembly GCA_963576735.1). Lineage (NCBI taxonomy): Eukaryota > Metazoa > Arthropoda > Insecta > Lepidoptera > Bedelliidae > Bedellia > Bedellia somnulentella. The sequence continues at coordinate 455,700 of OY755191.1, forward strand.
TACCAATAGCTTATGCCTCGAGAACACTTAACAGTGCAGAAGGTAATTACAATACTACTGAAAAAGAACTTTTAGCCATTAAATGGGCAATACAACATTTCAGGCCTTATTTATACGGTAGACATTTCAAAATTGTAACGGACCATAGACCACTTACCTGGTTATTCAATGTAAAAGACCCCGGTAGTAAATTAGTAAGATGGCGATTACAGTTAGAAGAATTTGACTACGAAATTATTCATAAACCCGGTAAAGTAAATTCAAATGCGGATTGTTTATCAAGAATTGTAATTAATACGTTGAAAATAACTTAGAAACATACACGGACTTTCAAAACTTTTTCGTAAATAGTAATGAGTTCACGATCAAAGACTTTCAGGAAATTAATGAATCTCTTTTACATGAAAAGCATAATAATATAGCTTATTTTACTAACATTTCTTTAGAAGAAGATGATAAAAACTTAATAGAATTATTTTCAGAAACTGATATACCAGAACAAAGGGAAATATATGGAATATACAAAAGTAATCGAGATAAACAAAACATTTACTATTGTATATACAAATATAATAATTACGATACATTATCAACAAAAGATTTATTTTATACGTTACGTAATTTAAGAAATAATTTAATTAAAGATAATATTAAATTAATATACTTACCAGACTTTAAAGACCCCTTTACTTCATTACACCCAGATAAAATAAAACAAATAATATTTTACGTGTTTCGAAATTCAGACATCTCAATTAGAATGTGTCATCATAAAATAATAACTCCTAGCAAAAACCAAATACCTATTATTTTAAAAGAAAACCATGACAGTACATCATCAGGACACAATGGTATTGTTAAGATGTACGCTAGAATCAGACAGAATTATAATTGGACTAATATGAAACAAGATATAATTAATTACGTTAACAACTGTAAACAATGTCAAGTAAATAAAACAGTCAGAAAGAAAATTAAAGCCCCTATGATCATAACAACTACTTCTACGCATGCATTTGAAAGAATAGCTTTAGATATTGTAGGACCCTTACCTGAAACAAGAAACGGAAATAAGTATATACTGACATTACAGGATGATTTAACTAAATTCTCACAAGCTTTCAGTATACCGTCACACGATGCGGAATCAGTATCAGGAAAATTCATTTTATTTATGACATATTTCGGTATTCCAAAAACAATACTTACCGATCAAGGACAAGAGTTCATGTCAAACCTTCTTAAAGAAGTAGCTAAAATATTTAAAATAAAGAAACTTACTTCTACAGCTTATCATCCACAAACGAACGGAGCATTAGAAAGAAGTCATTCTACTTTGAAAGATTATTTAAAACAATATGTATCCGAAGATCATAACAATTGGGACGAATATGTACCCCTTGCTATGTTTGCCTATAATACAAGTATTCACAGTAGCAGTAAATATACACCACATGAATTAGTATTTGGTCAAAAGCCTAATTTACCTAGTTCTATCGAAACCTTTGATAAAGAGCCTAATTATGATGATTACTTAGAAAATCTCAAGTATAAAATGAGTAAAACTTTAAGTATTGCAAGAAACAATTTAATATTGAGCAAAGAAAAATCTAAAATCCGATATGATGAAAAACATAATGTTCATAAGTACAAAATAGACGACGAAGTTTATTTGTCTTTCAGGAGTGTAAATAAACTAAGCCCAAGTTGGAAAGGACCATATAAAATAACAGCAGTTAAACCGAATGCTAACGTAATAATAAAAACAGAGAGAGGAAAATTATTAAGAGTTCATGTTAACAGAATCAAATTAGCAAAAAATATTAACAATAACGATATAGTTAAACCGAGCAGGATAAAGGAAAAAGAAATTCCTATTTCAGGTTATTCATTACGACCGCGGCGACGATGAAGATTACGCCTATTGACAAAGGCGCCGGACTTTACTTCGATCGTATAGGAACACTGAAAACATTAGTCGATTATTGGAAACTTGTAACTTTTAAGGACTTTTCAGCTATACCGAAATCTATTATATTCTTACAGGAAAACTATCATACTACAATTGATAAATGTAACAAGTTAGAGCAAATCCCTATTAAATGTAAGAGCAGACTCGATCCATTAAAGAAACAGATAGGAAAAATTGAATCTCTATATTCATCTTTAGCTCACTTAACTAGCGCCAAAAGAACTAAACGAGGATGGTTCGATGGCATCGGTTCAGTCTTAAAAACAATATTCGGAATTATGGATGCCAACGACGCACTTTATTATGATAGCGCAATTAACAAAGCTATAACAGACGATAAGGAAATTTATAGTCTTTTAAAAAATCAAGTACAAGTCACGCAATCAGCTATACAAAACTTTAATTCTACGATTAAGAAACTTAACCAAAACGAACAGGTCATAATAAAAAACTTTCAGAAGTTTGATAATTTCATGAATGGTACTAATACTGACTTATCCATGATTGAAGCTAAATCTACTCTTAATACTCAGTTTTCAATTTTAAACAGCGTTAGTGAAGAAGTTTTCGATGACTTAACCTTACTCTTAAATTCAATTCTCTTCGCAAAACAAAATGTTTTACATCCATATATAATAACCCCTTCTCAAGTTTTTAATGAACTGTCTAATAATAGACATTATCTCAAACAAAATAAAGAACTCCCTTTACAAATAACTATGGAAGATATCCATCTTCTCATCGACATATCTACTCTCAATGTATTTTACATTAACTTCAAATTAGTTTTCATATTAAATATACCATTAGTAAGTTTGAATGAATTCGAACTATTCCATGTTCTACCTCTACCAACTCCTCATATTAATGATAATGAAGTCTTTGCATTAGTACAGCCAAACAGAAAATTTCTTGGTATGACTACTAACAGACAATCATACGTACAATTTGATGACTTAAATGATTGTAAAAATTTATCCCCAGAACATTTCATTTGCAGTAATTTAAATGAATATTCTACTATATCAAACCCATCATGTGAAACTCAACTCTTAACTAAAGTTGTTAGAACTTTACCTTCAGACTGCCATACGAAATTACTATATGGAAACTTTGAAATTTGGCAAAAACTTTTAAATAATAAATGGATATATATTTACTCTAAACCAACTAAATTAACGGTAGATTGCTCATCTCAAAAGGAAATAAAGGAATATGAATTAGTAAATACAGGAATCATTCAACTTGATCCCAACTGTAAAGCATATGCAAATCTTATTCAATTGATAGCTACTGATAACTTAGCAACTAATTGGTCATCACCAGCAATATCGTTTGATTTAACAGAAGATGATTGTTGTAATAAAAACCAAGTTAATAAAACGAAAGATAGTTTAATACCTTTACAATTGAACAATGTACAACTAAATGACCTCAATTTAGCATCTATTAAATTAAAGAATTTAGAAAAGCAAATCGATTCTGACTCTAATAACATGTTTCTACCAAAGCAACATATATCATGGCTAGTGTATGCCTTATGTTTTATTGTTATACTCTATATAATGTTTAAATTTTGCAAATTGTATAGACTTTTCAGACTATTAAACTGTTTTAATGACGGGAATGATCCCAATAATAAGAATTGTTGTATTCAAATTTATAATCAATGTAATACTAAAAAGACAATTGAACCTACTGTTCATATGAGAGTTATGGAAAATTTAGAAGACATAGAAGTCCGACAACCTTTACGTGCAAAGTCACCAGATATGAAAACAAAGTATAGCTATAATTTGGACAATTAATGTAACAAATTTAATGACAAATGTTAAAACTATTAAAACATTTTGAATTGTATACAAAAGTATATCAAAATAAAGGACAATGTAATGTTAATCTTAATTAAATAATTATAATATTTTCTAAATCACTTTTGTAGCATTAAGAAAATCGTAGCATTAATAATTTTGTAGAATTAGGAATTCGTAGCAGTAGCAAGCTGTAGCGTTAGAAATCTCGTAGCATTAGTTAGTTGTAGCATCAGATTTCGTAGCATTAGAAAGTTTATAGAATTAAAAATAAGAGCATTAGTAATTATGTAACATTAGCAACTAAGCATATTATGATAAAAAACAAGAATAATATCACTGTAATCTTACCTCAAAAATTATTATAATAAGAATTGTTTGCCTTGTATTGTTCAATTTCAAATAATCTTTATAAATTTAGCAACATTTGCATTGTATAACTTCAGCGAATTGTATAGTAAACAATTCATCCCTCATTGTTTACTTTAAACGGGGAGGTGTTATGTACCCTAACCATTACTCCTATTCCCACGTAATTATTCCCACACCCTAATATACTTCCACTTCACATTTATTGCTTTGCCCTAATGTATTAACTTACTTAGAAACCATTTCACTTGAAACTCTCGAGACCTTTTAACTGATTCCCTTTATCATAAGTTGCACTGCGTTGACATACTTATGATTCTTTAAGTAAACTCCCACGAAATACTTATTGGAAGTTGCCGACCATAACAAACCCAAATCTTTCATTAGTCGGCCCTTGTTTATCATTCATATCAACATCTGCCTATAAAGACGACGCAGATGTCTCATAATGTATACATTATCAATCCTCAACTGTACCCTTTGATATTTTTCCCATCCATTTTCGTAGAACACTTGAGTCGCTCCGCGTCCCCAAAAGTTGTTTACTTATCTGTATAAATATCCGAACATCCAGGAACATTCATTCATTTCTTCATCGACTCTCGACCTCACGAGAACTCCTCCTAACCGACCTCCTATCCAACTACTTGGTGTATCACGCCTTCTCCGAATACTTTGCTCATTGTAAACAAAATAATCGTAAGCTAGATTAGCACAGAAATAAAGTTATATTATTTCATCGATTGTTTGATTTGCAACCTGACCAGGACATAACAGGGTATTCGACTACAAAAAACCAACATATGGTTAAAATTTCATTGAAAAGTATGAAATAATAGTTATTGTAGGGTTAGCACACAGTTTTGATTTTTTTGTTAGAAGAGATGACAGCAAACAATTTTACATCTATATTCATATGATGAAAATTGTAAATGGGTTATTTTAGTAGTTTAGGTAAGAAGAAATTAGGTATTAATGCATAATTTAGGGTGTATAATAAGTTAATAATAACTCAAAGACGATGTCAACTTTTAATACTCTCATTGCATAATTTATTGCACATATCTCTCGTAAGAAAGATTTCATTTGCAGTTGGTAAAAGTGTTTAGAAAAACAGTTCAATTCAATGCACCAACAAACATTCTGAAATGAACACATACAACGCAATTTCAACGAAGTTTCATTAGTTCTATGTAGTACCAGCGGGAATCGAACCTCGTCTTTATAACTTTTTTTTTCATTACTTATTATTTATTTTAAGGTAATTCCTTTGGCATGTCTTTTGTCGGATATGCGTACTAAAAGCGGGTATAAATTGTTAGGTACCTTATTATTCAATTTACGTTTTTTTTTTATTATGAGATACGGTTTGGGTAAGTTTAAATTTTCTACATTCTATCTTTAAACATTTAATAAATCACAAGAACAAACTTTTAAACACGTTGAAATCGGTTTACATCGAGATTGCTTTACATACGGCCAAATATATGTCGCGTTGTCAAGATCGGGTTGCGGAGAAAATCAGTATGTATTTCTGCTGCAAGAATATTAAACTATAAGTATCATTTACACAAAAGTTATTTAAAATATATTCTTTTAAAAAATTCTTAATCGCGATCACAATAATAGGAATTGACGCGTACAAGGTTCAACAGCTTGTACATTATTATTATTGTTTAAAATACAATACTTTATAGTGTAAAAGATACTATTCACTGCGATTTATATGGATAAATTGAACCTTGTAGTATCGACTCATCAATCAGTAATGGATTACTGTCATTCCTTACCCAATACCCATCACAAATATTTTAATTAGAAAAAATAACAAATAACCGCAATGTTTTTATCTAATCTTATTTTTAGAGTTTCGCAAGATATAGCTCCAATTAATACTTAATTTTTTTTTATAAGTGAATAACTGTATTTTCTGATTGACGGATGTAAAATTTAAGTGACGTGGAAGTAGTTTCTTCATGAAATCAAAGATTTTATACCCGGCAATGGTTTGTTTACAAACTTTATGACTCTATTTGATATGAACGGTCCATACATATACTCACGGCTATAAATCCCTAAATGGGGTAGCCAGAGCTAAGGAATTAAGAATTCCTCAGCCACTTTTGGAGGTTAATATATTATTAGAAAAAAAATACTACATCGTTCCCCACCGACCAACTGTTTTTTTTGACAGAAACAAATAAGTACATGGTGTTCATATAGGAATGGGTTTGTACTTGTAAAATTTTCGCCGGTGGAAAAACATCAAGAGGTAAAATAACTTAGATTTTTTTAATAAATTTATGCCATTTTTTATATTTTAAGTAACAGGGTAGCATAAACAAAAATGCAGCCTTTATAAAATAAAAAAAACTAATCTTATTTTATATAAAAAAATATTTTTCTGTGGTTTTTACTAATTTACAATACCATTTTTACACTTGAACTCAAATGATACCGCCGTATATTCCCGAAGGAGTTGGCAGAGGTACCAATACTTGTTGGTTGGTGACTGCGCCACCTAGTGTCCAGAATAGGCACCGACGTCTTCACGTCCAAATTAATGTTAATTTCGGTTTGCAAAGTTTTTTTTGGTATTTATTAATTGTTGCTAACACTTGAGTCATTGTTACTTGTAAATAAATAATAATAATAAAAAAAATATTTCGATAGCAAACACGTAAATAATAACTTATTTGAATATTTTTCATTTAAAATAAGTTGTTGTAAAGATATGATTTTATAATTTTTGTTTTTTTCTACTTTTTTTGATTGTTTAACTTTTGTACTTAATGACGTCATCAATTGAAAATATCACGTAGCAACATGCAAATATAGCGAAATGTTTGATAATTATGTTGCTAATTGCAAAACATTAGATGAATCTGTGATCTCAAATGAAATAATTACGATATTATTCTAAAGAAACTTATTATTTCCGATATTTTATCAAAAAACAGCAAAAACAAATGTCTTTGAAATAACACTGAAGGTCAAATATTGTTACAGTTTTTGGATAAAATTACGGTTACCTTAGCTTTGTTTGATTTAATTTCAAGAGAATATGTTTTAAAAACATAACATCTCGAAATGGTTTCGTAATCAGCACCACTTTTGTAAAACTTTGCATACCGAATGTAGCAGTTGATAAGTGATACGTAAAATTATCCAGTAAACCTATTTGCAGACGACTAATTTTTGTACCAGGAACCCATATAATATTAGAAAATAGAAAATTTTCTTTTTGGGAATGTAGTAAAGACTAGAATTGTAAACTTGATTAAACCAAAACATCATTAATGGCTGAGTTGTACTTAGACATGTGACAGTGTATTCGTACAAAACGGCGATAGGCCTGCCCCCTATCACGTGAGTACACTGTCTAAGCAAAACATGGGTACCTTCTCGGGACACTAGATGGCGCTGCCATGTGAGTTCAGAAGTATTGGTACCTCTGCCAACCCCTTCGGGGATAAACGGCGTGAACGTTTATGTTATGTTATGTTATCATTAACAAAATTATTATTTTATCAACTTATTACAATATTCCACTAACGATTCATATTAAATTCATTTTAGTGATCAAAAAAAGTCTTCCGAAATGTTTTATTTTTAGTTATGAGTTTCTGGTAATAAAAATAATAATTTGTGAGTATGTCACAGAAATGGATAAAAATCGACAATATGTAACACCCAATTTTTAATTTTTTTACCACTTGATGTTTTTATACTGACGAAAATTTTATAACTACTTACCAACCCTTTATAAACGTAAGTTGGTCCGTGGGTCACCCTCAGTAGTCAAATTTAATCATCCCCCACCGACCAACTATTTAGTTGGTCAGTGGGTAATAGTTTAGTTGGTCGGTTTTGAGTTGTACGGATTTAGTTGATCGGTGGGGAATACCCCAAATAAAGGTTGTTGGTGAAGGGTCTCCAACCGCATCAACCAAAAATCCCTTAAAAAGCTCCAATACCGTTAGTCACCTCTTACGTACACCCACCGGAAGAAATGGGGTAGTGTTATTCTAAGCCGACACTACACAGCAAAACTTTTTTTTACTTAATAGATAAATATCGGAATTTTATCTTTGCACACAATTATCCTTGCACTAGGATAAGACTTGTACTGCGGATGACCTCAGACGATGACTTAATCCATTTTACAAATAGTATAAGTTACAACATGACTGGTGGTGGTTAAACGCTTGGTTTCAAGTACGGAGGTCTCGGGTTCGATTCCCGAGGAGTGGTAACCAAATTTAATTTGTAACATTAAACCCAGTTTGGGAGGATATTGCAGGCTGAATCACCTGGTTATCCGAAAAATTAAGATGATTCCGTGCTTCGGAGGGCTTACTGTAGTAGTCGTTAGTCTGCCAACCCGCAACTGGCCAGCGTGGTAGACTATGGCCAAATCGCCCTATATTGGGTAGGCTCGAGCCCCTTGGTGGGGACATATATGGGCTGTGAGGATAAGTTACAAAACTATTCTAAGATTACAGCTATTTTTACTTACAAATCTAATAATGTTATGGGTATGTGTCAATCCAGCATTCATTCTGACTCCGTACCTGTAACTTATCGTGTTCTCTCGTAATATATTTACTACTAAAACTTATATAGTGTGATGTGTGAAGTTATATAAAACTGTAAGTTATATAATGTTTTTCATATTTTTTATCTTTGTGTTTTTAATTAAATGATCACTTCCGACGGGAGTCATATAAGGTGATACATGGATTAGGTACCAGTAAATGGGCAAGAGCATTGCACTGGGTACATAATATGAACATCTTACCAGGTACCTACTTGGGTACATTAGAACAAAGACGCTATAGATTTTGTATAGATAATTATTTTATCAGAAGATAAACAAACAAACAAAATCCAAAAAAAATGACAACGAAAACATTTAATTAAAATATTTGTATAATTTTTACCTCTGTATCGAAGTTTTATATAATTTATTTAAGATTAGTTTTGTGATAACAACAGAAATGTGGTTACTAACATCATCTTTTGTTATACAAATTTTGACTGCAATTTGTGCTGTTGTATTGTGTGGACCTTGTTTCTTGGCTTGCACAAAACGCTTAGTAATAGGAGATGAATATATTAATGGGAAAATCAAAAGTTTTTACGACACGGAAATTCACGGATGTGATGAACCGGCATGTCCATATTATAAGAAAAATAGGAATTTCCTGATTCACTTAGCGCGAAGACCATTAAAGAATAGTAAGAAGTCGATGTATACCAAGAAATAAATGTTTCGTTATAATTCATTCGATTTTATTTAATAGTATCAAAATACACCCGAGGAGTGCTAGCAATTTGAAATACTTTTGATTCTCAAACTCTCACTCATGAGTACATACATATTCACGCCATTAGTTCCCATTGAGGTAGGCAGAGACTATCGATCGCCACTCTGACAATCCTAACAACCTCTCGTATACAACCATCAATCTTTTTATACATGCTCTTTTATTCTTCATACTTCGGACGCCAGCCTTTTTGAGCATCTTCTCTATTTGGCCCAAATGAGTCCTCCGCGTTCGTCCTCTACTAACATTATTATCTAAATTGGCTCTATGACTATCCCTTTCATCAATTTACTATCATACATCTTCTCTAATGTGCCCAAACCATTTTAAAATTCCATTATCTATCTATCTTTCTTCTATAATATTTTTAACACCACAACTTTGACAAATTACGCTAATTCTCACTCGAGCACATACCCTAACACAATATGACAAATTTTTCATGAGTTTGCATATTAAACCAACGAAGGGGGGCCGAGATACTAATACCTATGACCATAAAGTGCAATTATGATAAAGCACTCATTGCGTTTTTCTACTGACACACTATCACATGACTAAGTACAACTTACCTATAGCGGTTTACTGATAAATTAACCAAACATAAGTGAATTTTGGTGTAGGCCCGACTTCACTCATTTCTCACTGCATTTCCGTAACTATTACAGTAATTCGATTCTATTTATATTAAAAGCTCTTTTTGTATACCTATTCGTAAATAGTTGAAGATTGTTATAGGTGGAGATTTTTAATTGGCATTGCATTGTTTACTTTGTTGTTTAGTTAATTTATACGCTGTAAATCTTCCAAATAAAATAAAATAAATAAATGATTGGGTGGATGGTAGTAAAACGGGAATTCCAATCGGATCAACTAAACCGATCAACTAATTTATAGGAATGGAAAGGACACCTGAATTTTATAATATAACTTTAAAACTGTCCTATGTCTATTTTACTTTCTCAGCACTAGATGTCCCATAAACCTCCCCAGAATCTAGATAAATACACTGGTGCATTATTTATGCCGTGTAGTGCCGGTGGTTTAGGAATGTCGCTACCCCTTCCTACCCACGGGTGTCGTAAGAGTCGACTAAGGTTGGAGACCCATCACCAAAAACCTTTATTTTACCATCTTTTCCCCACTCAACTTCCAAAAGTGGCTGAGGAATTTATAATTCCTTAGCTCTGGCTACCCCTTCTAGGGAATTAGAGCCGTGGGTATATGTATGTATGCATTATTTACATGCACACATGCACGGACGAATCAAGCCAGATTTTTAGTGCTTTATATGATATGCATGGATAGTTAAAGAGATAGAAGTTGAGTTGGTTAGGTGGAAACTAATATTTCAAGTTTAGTTTATCCAAATTGATCAACTAAATAGTTGATTTGTTGGGAAATAAAAACAGTTAATCGGTTTTACTTAATCTAAGTGGAATACCTGAAAAAATAACACATTGAATTTGTGTAGAAAACCGTTTATTTTACGAATTAATTTCATCACAAGCACAATAGACAATCAACGTAGGCCACATCTTCATCTTCTTGACATGATTTGTGATATAAGTATTGTTTTCAGCGCTGAAAAAGAAGTTTCATATTAATAATATTATTAGACCCAAGAGAGCTTTGTTTTACCATCTTATCTGAAAGATATATAATGGCTACCCCTTTTTGGGATTTATAGCCGTGAGTATATACATTACACTACATAGAGTCTTGCTGTGTAGTGTCGGCTTAGAATAACACTACCCCAGTTCTACCCGTGGGTGATTGTAAGAGGCGACTAAGGGTATAGGGGCCTTTTAAGTGATTTTTGGGCGATGTGGTTGGAGACCCTCACCAAAGAGATTTATTATTACTATCTTTTCCCCAATCAACTTCCAAAAGTGGCTGAGTAATTTCTCATTCTAAAGCTCTGGCTACCCCGTTAAGGGATTTATAGCCGTGAGTATATGTATGTATGTATGTACTACATAGAGTGGTTATAAAATTAGGCTTTAGTGTGGTATTGATTAGAATCACGTTGACAATGTTAATTTACACGCTCTTAGAGTTACTAAGTTTCACTTGAGAGCAACTCTGATGGGTTTAGTACTTGTATATATATTTGTGTTCTTCAGAGCAGTATAAACACTGAATAGGCCAATTAAGCCTAGCAAGCAGCAATTGCTTCAAGTAAAACTTTAGTCATTTGGTTTACGCCCGATTTCTGAATTGAGTATTCCAGCTGAGAACAACTTAAGTATCGTTCTGTCGCATTAAAATCTTAACAACTGAATGAGACAAAACGATACTTAAGTCGTTCTCAGCTTGAATACTCAATTCAGAAACCGGGCGTTAAGCTGTCAAAGCTTAATCAGTTATTCGATAGATAGTTATAGACTACAATAATAGCCTCCACGTGCTTGTCTAACAAAACGATTTGTTATTCCTAATACAACCGTGATAGCTCAATGGGTAGAACACCCTTTATCGTGTAAACCATGAGGGTTCAAATCCCGGGTCGGGCCTACACAACTTTATCATTTCTAAAGTCGTGAGGAAACCGACATGGCTAAGTTGTACTTTGTCATGTGACAGTGTATTCGTACAAAACGGTAAGTACAATGTCCAAGCAAAACGTGGGTACTCTGAACACCAGGTGGCAATGTCAAAAAGTACAAGTACCTCTGCCAACCCCTTCGGGAATATACGGCGTGAACTAAACTTAAGTTTAAGTATTCCTTGTATAACAGACCGTTAAGCCTGACTTTGCTACTCAGTTTCATCACGTAAGAAAATAGCCTTCGTTATTCCGCCAGCATATGGGTAAGGGGTATGGGTAAAATGAAAGCTATAGTGCTTTTTGGACACAAGAGATGTGACCTAAAGCCGAACTATTCTTGAATAATACCGCTTATATACAAAACATATCTAACTACTATTTACTCCTACTAAGAATACTCTACTACAAGAAGTATTGTATAGCAGTAACAGTAAACAAATTAACAGGTTATTGAGTTATCAATTTGCCGTGTAGTGTCGGCTTAGAATAACACTACCCCATTTCTACCCGTGGGTGATCGTAAGAGGCGTCTAAGGGTATAGGGGATTTGGTTGGAGACCCATCACCAAAAACGTTTATTATTATCATCTTTCCCCAATCATCTTCCAAAAGTTGCTGAGGAATTTATCATTCCAAAGCTCTGGCTACCCCGTTAAGGGATTTATAGCCGTGAGTATATGTATGTATGTATGAGTTATCAACTTATACCTATGTGAATGTAGCAAAATGGCCAAGCTACATATTTTAACTAAGGTGCAGAGTTTGTCAAGAAAGGCCTTGTAGAGTTAGGGCGTGTAAAGTAACAAGCTTGGCTCCACATGAGCTCTGATGACTTTTTACAATACGAGTCATATATTGGAACAATTTTACAAGAAAATTGTTTTGGTGGGATAAGAATATACAGTAAAATATTTTAATAAAATACTTACTCATCAATACATAAATCATCATACCTGGAATCTTTGTTTTACTGTTCAAATTCATAACCTGAAAAGAAAAGTTGAAAAATTGAAATCACTTTAGGTTTATACTGTATACGAGGGTGGCACTGACAATTTCAGGAATCAAGAAAGTGACACAACATTACTATTTAACATACATATACTCACGGCTATAAATCCCTAAAAGGGGTAGCCAGCTAGGTAGTAATTAGAAATTTCTCAGCCACTTTTGGAAGTTGAGTGGGGAAAAGATGGTAGAATAAAGGTTGTTGGTGATGGGTCTCCAACCGCATCGCACAAAAATCCCTTAAAAAGCCCCAATACCGTTAGTCGCCTCTTACGTACACCCACCGGAAGAAATGGGGTAGTGCTATTCTAAGCCGACACTTCACAGCTAAAATATGTATTTATTACTTTTCGAAGCCGTGTAGTGCCGGCTTAGAATGTCGCTACCCCTTTCTGCCCACGGGTGTCGTAAGAGGCGACTGAGGGTATTGGGGCTTATTATTGGATTTTTGGGCGATGAGGTTGGAGACCCATCACCAAAAACCTTTGTTTTTACCATCTTTTCCCCACTCAACTTCCAAAAGTGGCTGAGGAATTTATAATTCCTTAGCTCTGGCTACCCCTTCTAGGGAAATATAGCCGTGAGCATATGTATGTATGTATTATTTTTGACCGCAACTCGTGCATTACCCACTATCTCCGTTTCTTCCGTATCATGCTCGAGGTTGGGGTCCCGCTTGTAGTTGGGCGCCTGCAGGACCAGGAAGTGGTTCACGGAGCTCGGGTCTGACCTTAGCTTTGATGACCTGGTTGAGCGTTTTGATTCTATGGCGTTCTGGAATCAAGGATTTTCGGGTAACCCGGTTTACATTTCTTAGATTAGCTAATGAAGTAAAAGTTATTATAACTGTTTTTTAAAACTAATTAGGCCATGTAGAGTCTAGAAGAAAACTGCATCTAGCTACTCTTATGTTTGATGTCGTTAAAAATAAAAAACCAGTATATTTATATGAGAAGCTAATATGGTCCCGAACGGTATCTCAATATCAGACGCGAGGGCACTCCCATCTGCTCGTGATACCCAAGCATCGCACTACTGCGTTTCGAGGCAGCTTCCGATTCGCAGCCTCAAAGTGTTGGAATGATTTACCGCTACCACTACGAGATTACAATTCTGTGACTACATTTAAATTAAGACTAAAGCAGATATTATTATCACTACAGTGTTATCATTAGTGTTAGTGTTAGGATATAATATAAGAACTTAGATTTACTGTAATTGTTTTGTGTTGTTCTGTTGTTGTCATGGTATTATAATTTGTAAAATGTATTAAAAGGAGAAAAAAACTCTGATGTGCAAAATAGAAATATTGTCACTTTCTCTGTCGGCGATGTATGTAATTGATTAAGCCAAACTATTTTAAATGTTTCTAAAAAAATAAAAAAAATCAATTTTATTTGTGCAAGATTTAGAAACGCATATTTGATAATATTGTTTGTTTGAAAATATGTTACAACAATACTGTTGATTTCATTTAAATTTTTGTATAACGTTATAAAATACTGGTGCTGGCTGAAAACCAGCGTGCTTCAGCTGATGTGTCCTGCGAGATACGCAGCTAAGGCACATATGCTGAGCCAGAACCGATTCGGCAACCTTTGTAATTCATCCAACGATTGTAATATTATTATTTTATTGCCAAATAAATTATTTTTCTTTCTTTCTTTCTTTCTTTCTTTTCATGTGTTCATCTATTAGTAATCACAGTTTATCACACTATGTACACAGTAAAATGTGATACTTAATATCACGTTAGAGTTAAATTTACGGGCATTAATGACAGGTGAGTGGTTAATCCTGATTATTATATATAATCACATAAACACACACACACACACACACACACACACACACACAAACACGCGCGCGCGCGCGCGCGCACAAACACACACAAGAAACACACTTTAATAAAATAACTCTATTTATTTGTCCATAAATATTTCTGTTACAAATTAAGGCTCAGTTTATGAAATGAAATTTGTGAAACATATAATTGGCACGATAAATTGTTGTATTTAAAAATGTTTGTTAATAGATTAAGTGCTGTTCGTTTTACTCAATAATAAATAAATAAAATAAAAAATATAATGTTATTTCATACCAAATTGAATACTTTGTTTCTTTTTACGTAAAACACTCATGTGGTTATGGAAGTGTTGAGGTTCAAGGAATTGGATATTTACCAGTGCACCAATATTTTGTGGACCCGCTAAAACCGACTTACCATTTTCAAGTATTTCCCTCTAACCAGCAAAATAGCTGCAGTCACCAGAGCCACGATAATTTGAAATATATTTAAAAACATTGTTGATGTCTCTAAATTTTACTGTATTTTAGATGGCTTTTATTTTTTTTATGTGAATATGTTTTTAAGTTTGTAAATTCATGTAAATGCTTATGTAATTATTTCATTTCCAAATTTGTGTTATTGAATTGCAAAATATGAGATTTGTATGTGTCATTTCATTACATTGGAAAATTCTTTCTTTACTATGGGTTATCAAAGAAGGTTTTTCTAGGTCTTAACCTTTCAAATAGCTGTGTAGTGTCGGCTTAGAATAGCACTACCCCATTTCTTCCGGTGGGTGTACGTAAGAGGCGACTAACGGTATTGGGGCTTTTAAGGGATTTTTGGGCGCTGCGATTGGAGACCCATCACCAACAACCTTTAATTTTACCATCTTTTCACCACTATCATTTCCAAAAGTGGCTGAGGAATTTCTAATTCCTTAGCCTGGCTACCCCTTCTAGGGATTTACAGCCGTAAGTATATGTATGTATGTATGTTAACCTTCAAAAGATGTTAGGTTTGCTATACATGCAATGCTCGAGCAGTTAGCTAGTGATCTAGATAAACGGACAGCTTTACATAACATGGGGCTGAGGATATTTTAAAGTAAAAAACTCTTTTGTTGCTATCGGTGTTCAATTTATATAATATTTGGCCCAATTATCTAGCTTCTCAACTAGTACGCAATAGATGCCACGCGCCGTTTATAAATAGCATGGCAAAGGTACTTTAATTATTTTCGCGTCATGTATTTCGTAGTGAGTGGTTACAGGAATATAGATTAGGGGACATTGTTGTACATCAAAATGTAAATGAAACAAAAATATATCTGTCTGTTTGTAGTTTAGGTGAAAATCAACAGTAGCGTATTCTGGTAGAGTGGTATCAAAAAGCAATTATAGCATACATACATAATTACATATGAGTATGTTTTACATTCATATACTCACGGTCATGGCGAAACTATATTGGTTTCTGGTTGATTACGAGTACTACGATACCCTATAATAGAATGTTTCGGGATATGGAGAGTTACCCTATCATCAAATGTAGAGCATAAGAGTGTCTGCGTATGTCTTGGGTATTAATAAATAAAGGAAAGAAATATTTCGACACAGGCGGGAATCGAACCCGCGACCTCGGGTATACGCCCCCGCCGTATAAGTGTAAAAGAAATAAAGGATAGAAGAATTTCGCACTGGCAGCCAATTGACACGGTAGCTCAATTGGCAGAGCGACGGGGGCGTATACCCGAGGTCGCGGGTTCGATTCCCGCCTGTGTCGAAATTTTTCTTTCCTTTATTTATTCTTTATTTATTAGTAATAATCCCCACATGAGGTTTTTATGAACAAAAACATTCAAATTATGTCTTTGGTATGTT
The DNA here is from genome assembly GCA_963576735.1 of Bedellia somnulentella. NCBI lineage: Eukaryota > Metazoa > Arthropoda > Insecta > Lepidoptera > Bedelliidae > Bedellia > Bedellia somnulentella. The sequence goes on from OY755191.1 coordinate 472,413, forward strand.
ATTTATTATGCGGTTGGAGACCCATCACCAACGTAATAAATTTACTTTACCGAATGTTAGGCAAGTTGAGGCAAATATTGTTATTGACAGTGAAAAAGTAGAAATAGTTAAAGAAACAAAATTCCTAGGGATAACAATCGATTCTAATTTAATGTTTTTTGACATGAATTCCTCATGTGGGGATTATTACTCATAAATAAAAGATGTTATTAAAGGAAAGAAAAATTTCGACACTGGCGGGGTTCGTATACCCGAAGGTCGCGGGTTCGAACCCCGCCAGTGTCGAAATTTTTCTTTCCTTTAATAACATCTTTTAATCGATTCTAAGTTGCAATGGGGACCCCATATACTAACACTTTCTAACAGGCTGAGCTCAGCAGCGTATGCCGTGCGTAAGATTAGGGAAATAGCAGACATAGAAACAGCTCGCATTGTGTATTTCAGTTATTTTCACAGCATTATGTCTTACGGTATTTTATTATGGGGTAAAGCGGCTGATGTTCATAAAGTTTTCTTCTTACAAAAGCGAGCTATCCGATCTATCTACATGTTAAGATCGAGGTATTCGTTCCGCGAAAAATTTAAAGAAATTGTCATTTTAACTGTCCCTAAGCGACATGATAGTCCAGTGGGTAGAACACCCGCCCGAAAAACAGAAGGGCGTGAGTTCCAATCCTGGGACGGGCCTACACCAATTTGTCTTTTCTAAAGTCATATGTGTGGTTAATTTATCATGGTTGCTAACGGTGAGGGAAAACATCGTGAGGAAACCCACATGGCTGAGTTGTACTTAGTCATGTGACAGTGTATTCGTACAAAACGGCGATAGGCCTGCCCCCTATCACGTGAGTACACTGTCTAAGCAAAACGTGGGTACCTTCTCTGGAAACTAGATGGCGCTTGCCATGTGAGTTCAGGAGTATTGGTACCTCTGCCAACCCCTTCGGGGATAAACGGCGTGAACGTTTATGTTATGTTATGTTTATTGTCAATACATATTTGATAATTTAATGTATGCCAAAAAGCATATTGGACAATTTAGTAAAGATAGTGATAGGCATACTGTTAACACTCGAAATAAGGACAAACTTAACGTACCGAAGTGGAGACTTAATAAAGTAAGTAACTCCTCTATGGGACTATCCCTCAAAATGTTCAACAAACTTCCTTCTGAGATATTGGAATTGCCTGTGGCTTCTTTTAAAAAGGCAATTAAAGCCATGCTTTTAAAGAAATCTTATTACAGTGTTCAAGATTTTTTAAACGACAAGAACCCAACGCGCACATGACCGTGTCCGTAAAGCTATAAATCTTCCCTCGTTATTCCCAGGAATAATTGTCTGGTGAGGATTTTTCTTCTCACGTTATGTGATTGGTTTTTGTGATGGACAATTTAGTTTAATTATGTCAAACTAGCGTTTGGTTTGGTCGCATAGAAAATCTTTTATAAAGTAAAAATATGACCCAAAATTGTACAAACCATATTTTGAAAAAATGAAAAAATGTGAATGTAAAGAGTTTCTTTGTTGCTTCTTCTCTTTACGAACACCTTCCGAAGCAACGGACTAATGATAAATTTAAAAAAATTTGACGTTCAAAAAATGTTAGTTTTTAACTTAATTTTGAAGAATAAACTTTTAGACTTTTTTTTAACGATATATTATTTCTACCATCTTGTCGCCTATAAACTTCCGAATGTGGCTGAGTATTTTCTAGCTCTGAAGCTATGGTTACCACTTATAGGGATTTATAGCCAAAAGTCAAAAAGTCAAAAATTTTATTTATTAAAACTAGTGGATCGTCCCAGCTTCGCACGGGTAGCGTTGTTTTTTTAAATATCTGAGGTTTCTTTCTTCGGTCCCTGCTTAAGCATTGTGAAAGTCAGCGCAATGTTTTCAATTTATTTAATTTATAGCACTCCCTAAACAGTGTAGTTTGGTGATTTTGAATGCGCTTTAATGAACGGTTCAGTATTTCCATTAAATAGCAAATTTTGGAATAAAACGCTATGAAGTATTTATAACAATCTGAAAAATAAATCATTACGTGATGTAGGATGCAACTACTGGCGCCATCTAGTATGTTATATATAAATTAGTAAAGATTTGGTTTTGGTCACGGGCGCGCTGGCTTATTTTATGTATAATTTTTTAAATTAGGGATGAGTGAGAGGTTTACAAACGTAAGAGTAAACAAATATAATCAGAATGTTCCGAACTGCTAAGCTATCAGGAATTACACGTGTTTATGTGAGTCAACCGTAAAAGATAGACATAAACTGTTTAGGATTTTTTTAGATAATTTTATGCAGTATTTTTTCGTCATACATGATTTCTATGTAAGTTTAACCATTAAGGCTGCACACGCGACGGAAGCTTAAAAAATGGAGTAACTTCTCCCGTTTTCCCAAAATTTCCCAAAATTCCCCTTTACTACTCTACTGGAAAGTATACAAAAACCTGCCCAGGAGTATGGAGAATAATTGTACCAAGTTTCGTTAAAATCCGTCGCGTAGTTTTTGTTTCCATAAGGAACATACAAACCGACAGACAGACAGACAGACAGACAGACAGACAGACAGACAGACAGACAGACAGACAGACAAAAATTTTACTGATTGCATTTCTGGCATCAGTATCGATCCCTAATCATCACCTGATAGTTATTTTGAAAATATATTTCATGTACAGAATTGATTAAGTATAGATTAAGGTAAATGCTATCATTTTTTAAACGTCAAAATTTTAAATTTATCATTAATCCGTTGCTTTGGAAGGTGTTCGTTAAGAGAAAAAGCAACAAAAAAATTCTTTACATTCACTATCTTCATTGTTTCAAAATATGCTTTGTACAATTTTGGGTTTAACATATTTTTACTTTATTAAAGATTTTTTATGCGACCAAACCAAACGCTAGTTTGACATAATTGAACTAAATTGTCTATCATAAAAAACCAATCACATAATGTGAGAAGAAAAATCCTCACCTGACAATTATTCCTGGGAATAACGAGGTAAGATTTATAGCTTTACGGACACGGTCATGATCGCGTTGGGTCCTTGTCGTTTAAAAAATCTTGATCACTGTAGTAAGATTTCTTTAAAAGCATTGCTTTAATTGCTTTTTTAAAAGATGCCACTGGCAATTCCAATATGTCAGAAAGAAGTTTGTTGAACATTTGGAGGGATAGTCCCATAAAGGAGTTACTTACTTTATTAAGTCTCCACTTCGGTACGTTAAGTTTGTCCTTATTTCGAGTGTTAACAGTATGCCTATCACTAACTTTACCAAATTGGCCAATACGCTTTTTGGCATACATTAAATTCTCAAATATGTATTGACAAGGGACAGTTAAAATACCAATATCTTTAAATTTTTTGCGCAATAGTATATGTAGCCGTTAGTAATGTATCTATGTCATTAGTGTGTGATATTTTTTTTTGTTGTAAATGTAGGTCTTTGTTTATGTAGACCATAATATTCAGCTAACTTGAGCACCTAGTCAAGAGCCATTCATATCGGGAAGCAAACATATCAATTCAACATAATTAATTATTGCTGTTTGTTTTGCGAAAATGGCGGCAAAGTACCTTCCATTGTTCCGTGCCAGGGTGCCACAATAAAACAATAAAAATTCAAATCGTTTATTCATTATAGTTGCGCTTCTATGGTTTGAATTATACATTAGCTGTGGATATGGTATTACATACAAAATAATCAGCGGGCCAAATTATTACAACGTCAACAACCCAGTACAGTTTTTTTCTTCTTTAGAGATAAGGCAGTGCAGGGTAATGCTGCAAATGTCACTACCCCTTTCTACCCATGGGTGTAGCACGAAAGGTATGGAGGTGTTTGAGCAATGTGGTGGGTCCATCACCAACGATACTTTATTTCTGCCATCTTGTCTGCCTTGAGGATGTATGTAGATGAGGCAGTTTTTTTAAAGCTAACTCTAAAAACAAGAACTACTGCAACTAAAATATCAATTCATAATGATCACCTTAATTGTAACTAACTGATTCTTTATTTTGAACATGCTACATTAGCTCTGAACACCAGGTGGCAAGAATTTTGTGTATTGTTCAGTAGAATAAGGTCATTGCTGGCTTTGAACCCTTTCGGTTATATGTGGCGTGAACTTTGAGTTGTGAGTTTATACATATATGTACTCACGCCATTATTTCCCATTGGGGGCAGAGGCAGAGACTATCGGTCGCCACCTTGTACGATCCTGACAAATCTCTCTAGCTTCATTTACATCCATATCCATACATTTACATACATATATTAACAACGCTTCAAAAAATACTTAATCGTTTGTCATTTTCATGTTATTGTATCCGCTTCTTTGTAGATGAGGTGGTAGTTCACTAACGTTTCAAATTTCCAATATTATTTCAGTCACTGCTCAACCTTTGTAGAATTTTCCGTGATACTATATAGGTTGTGTAGGTGGTTGTAGGTTTCTATTTATAAAAGAATGTTAAATTTGGTTGTGTTATTTCGCAGCCTATTCATCATCTCCTCCTCCTCTTTATCATATGTACAGATTTTTAAAACATATATTTACAACTCTATATTAATTTGAATAACGAAAAATTCTAGACTAACGGTATTGAGGCTTTTTAAGGGATTTTTGGGCGATGCGGTTGGAGACCCATCACCAACAATCTTTAATTTACCATCTTTTCCCCACGCCACTTGCAAAAGTGGCTGAGGAATCTCTAATTCGTGAGCTCTGGCTACCCCTTCTAGGAATTTATAGCCGTCAGTATATGTATGTATGTATGTAAGAAAGTCATATTAGCAGTAATTATATTATTGATATTGATGTCAAATACCACATCCAAATTGTCTATCATACTAGGAGTTGTTTTGGTCTAACTAAAAGTGATATAGTAAAAAAGTAGTTATGTATTCGAATCATCCTGTAACACGCGGCCATTCCAATTATGTTTTAGACGCACTTTTATTAAACAACGGAAAATTACTTTTTGTAAGTTTCACGAACTACAAAGGTTACTTTTTACAAAGATACAGAAAGTGCGTTACTTTTTTAATTTACTTAATCTTTTGAGTAACTCTTTGTTTTTGATTGAATATTGCTAAGTGCTGCTAATAAGCTGTGTAGTGTCGGCTTAGAATAGCACTACCCCATTTCTTCCGGTGGGTGTACGTAAGAGGCGACTAACGGACTTGGGGCTTTGTAGGGATTTTTGGGCGATGCGGTTGGAGACCCATCACCAACAACCTTTATTCTACCATCTTTTCCCTTTTCAACTTCCAAAAGTGGCTAAGGAATTTCTAATTTCTCAGCTCTGGCTACCCCTTTTGGGGATTTATAGCTGTGAGTATATTTATGTATGTATGATCGACTATTGGGTATGCAAAGTTCCTTAAAAGCGAAGCTGATTACAAAACCATTTCAAGATATAATTTTCTCAAACTATGATGATCATTATTTGAACGAAAAAACTGTATCACATTAATGTATGAATTATATACAACGATAGCACTTGCAGAATAATGTTTTTTTGGGAAAAAAAGGACCGCCTTCAGCCATTTCACGAAGACCCAATTTTTCACACAAAATTCAATAAACAACAGAGTCGTCCACGATTGTATTTTCATATTTTTGAAATACCTTTTTAGCAACACAACGCAACCAAACTCGACAAAAAATAATTGGAACTACCTTGGAAGCATATCCAACCGAACAGAAAAACAATGTTAGATAGAAATAGATTGATTATTAATAAAGTAATCGCGATCCATACATTAAGAACATATAATCGAATTGAGTACCTCCTTTTCGATCGAAAATAAACGAATGCATTCGACAAAAATCAATCTGAGCATTTATCTCAAAAATTTAAATGGTATAATAATTCTTAAAAAACATGTTTCTAAGCATTTCTAACTAAAAAGTAAAAAAATAATTCATAATATAAGCTAAAAATGCTACTGAAATAGTAGTATTATTGTGAAAAAGCGTGGGGTCCTCTGTGCCATATTTTTCGCCTATAGAGCAACCTGTAAATTATTAATTTCTGTTAATTAGTAAGTAAACATACAATGAAATGAGTGCTAGATAATAAACGAAAGTGATCGGAAAGTACAATGTCTTCGTCTTGGCAACGACATTACTAATAAGCCCCTAATAATTGCTTTTAGTGATATTAGTTTCAGGAATTGTAAGCCAATAATAATTCATAATCATCAAAGCTCATCATTTCAAATCCCGGGTCGGGCCTACACCAATTTGTCTTTTCTAAAGACATATGTGTGGTTAATTTATCATGGTTGTTAACGGTGAGGGAAAACATCGTGAGGATACCCACATGGCTGAGTTGTACTTAGTCATGTGACAGTGTATTCGTACAAAACGGCGATAGGCCTGCCCCCTATCACGTGAGTACACTGTCCATGCAAAACGTGGGTACTCTGAACACCAGGTGACAAAGTCACGTGATGTTCTGAAGTATTAGTACCTCTGCCAACCCCCTCGGGGATATTCGGCGTGTTATCGTGTGCATGTTATAAGCTCATATATGACACCCCCGGGACTAAAGCTATAGTGTATTACGCTGGGTTACCCCGAAAGGGTTGGCAGAAGTACAAACATTTCTGAAAATCACGTGACATTGTCACCTGGTGTTCAGTACCCACCCACGTTTTGGTTGGACAGTGTACTCACGTGATAGGGGTTAGGCCTATCGCGGTTCGGCACGAATACACTGTCACATGTCTAAGCACAACTTAGCCTTTTGGGTTTCTTCACGATGTTTTTCCTCACCGTTAGCAACCATGATAAATTAACCACACGTATGACATTATGAAGACACGATGTATTCCCGTCGAAGCAAGTGCTCAGCTGGCAGCCAACCGGGAAACGTAAACGAGGCCGCCCAAAAACAACCTGGCGACGTTCTGTGGAGAATGAGGCAAAAGTTGTGGGATTGAAGTGGGAGGATCTCGCAGCCGCTGCCCAAGATCGAGCCAGATGGAGAAATCTGCTCAAGGCCCTTTGTCCCTGCTGAGGGACGTCAGGATGGATGTATGATGTATGTATGACATTAGAAAAAACAAATTGGTGTAGGCCCGATCCGGGATTTGAACCGTTATCGTCTGCATGACAAATTGTGTTCCCCACCACTGAACAATCGCGGTTGCTGTTAAAGTTTACTTAGAAGATGTTTGACCCTATCACAATAGCTTTCAAGTAAAACATTAAATTCACTTTGGAATAGAAATGGAACTTTAATACGTCAATTGCCATTAATTGAATGGCGTGACTCTAAGTAAGTATTGTCATAAAAGTTAGAAAATAGTTTAATTTATATTTATTGCCTTCTGTTATCATACGTATCATACTAACTACCGTTTGTAGCTTAGATACTTACAGAAGTGACATTGATATGAGCAAAGAAAAACTTTTACATGCGAAACTATCAGGATAATTTATATGATCAGCTTCTTTATTTCTACATACATACATACATACATATACTCACGGCTATAAATCCCTTAACGGGGTAGCCAGAGCTTTGGAATGAAAAATTCCTCAGCCACTTTTGGAAGTTGATTGGGAAAAGATGGTTATAATAAATGTTTTTGGTGACGGGTCTCCAACCACATCGCCCAAAAATCACTTAAAAAGCCCCCTATATCCTTAGTTGCCTCTTACGATGACCCACGGGTAGAAATGGGGTAGTGTTATTCTAAGCCGATTTCTAATAGCCATATTAAGGTAAAAAAATATCAGCGATCAAATAATAAAGCTAAGTAATCAACAGAGTAAATGCTGTAGATGTTCATGAAAACATTTTATTAAATATCATTTTAAAATAGGTAAGAGGAGAGCTTTCGGCCAGGACTGCACAGTAATGATTGGATTCATATTTATTTCAGGATTTATATCAGCCAGTAAAAACACCACCTATCCACTACCCACGGGTGTCGTAAGACGCGACTAAGACTAACATACATGCACACATACACGACCACACACACACACACACACACACACACATACCTATATACATTTCCTTCATTATCATCATAGTATCATCATTCACGGTCTTTTTTATGGTTTTGTTCATATTTTTTTCTCTTTTTTTCCTTGTATTTTTTAAACGTTATTTATAATATTATTTTTTCTTTTTTCTAATGTACTTGCTGTATTTTCGCGGGCAACCGCCTTAATTTCATTCCTCTTTTGTTTTGAACCTGTAATTGTGATCACCTGTCATTGGCTTTGTAAAACAATTGTATGTTCTGTGCCATGTTTGTTGTGTTTGCTGTTGGTGGTCAACGAATAAATAAATAAATAAAGGGTATGGGGCTTTTCAAGTTATTTTTAGGCCATCCCAACGATACTTTATTTCTACCATCTTGTCCCCTATTAACTTCCAAATGTGGCTGAGGAGTCTCTAGCTCTGATGCTCTGGCTACCCCTTTTTAGGATTTATAGCCTTGTGTGTAGCCGAGTTAATATACGAAACCCAACTGTTTATAAGAGAAAGAGAGAAATAATTTGAATGAATATTCACAAGCTTAGCTTACTGCCTAATTGAAGCGTAAAAAGGTGTTAGTTCAAAAGAATAAAACGATGTGTCCCTTCTACAAATCAACTTAGTCTTAATACAATTCTAAATAAGTGTCAAAGCGCTGTTTCCCATAAAGGGTAAGCAGCCTAAACGGTAAAGGAAGTCAGTCGAAGAAGCCCATGGAAGTACCACCTTAACATGGCGACATGTTCCATTGTTTGAACTCAAATTTTACGACCGAATGTTATGTAAGTGTAGTGAGATGCTAGTATGGTGGAAATCGTTTACATTTTCGTTTACATACATACATATACTCACGGTTATAAATCCCTAAACGGGGTAGCCAGAGCTATGGAATGAGAAATTCCTCAGCCACTTTTGGAAGTTGTGCGGGGAAAAGATTGTAATAATTAATGTTTTTGGTGACGGGTCTCCAACAACATTGTCCAAAAATCACTTAAAAAGCCCCTACACCCTTAGTCGCGTATTACGATCACCCATGGGTAGAAATGGGATAGTGTTATTCTAAGCCGACACTACACGGCAAAGTTTTTTCGTGTACACTTACGGGTATAATCCTAAAAGAGTAGTAACCATAGATAAACAAACCTGTAAGATCCTCAGTCATTTTTGGGATACAAAACTAAGGGCCAGTTTTTTGATCCGTGGTTAACTCAACAATTTGTTAAATATCGTAACTACATAACATAAACATAAACGTTCACGCCGAATATCCCCGAAGGGGTTGGCAGAGGTACTAATACTTCTGAACATCACGTGACTTTGTCACCTGGTGTTCAGAGTACCCACGTTTTGCATGGACAGTGTACTCACGTGATAGGGGGCAAGCCTATCGCCGTTTTGTACGAATACACTGTCACATGACTAAGTACAACTCAGCCATGTGGGTTTCCTCACGATGTTTTATCACCGTTAACAACCATGATAAATTAACCACACATATGTCTTTAGAAAAGACAAATTGGTGTAGGCCCGACCCAGGATTTGAACACTAGTCGTTTGCACGATAACCGAGTGTTCTACCCACTGGGCTATCACGGTTCTATTAGTTATTATCGTAACTATTAGTTAGATATCAGCAAAATGCATTTTTTGACCCGTGGTTAAAGTAACTAATGGTCAAATATCGAACCAAAATGGATTTACGATTTGACTACTGGTTAGTCATTTAACTATAGTCAATGTAACAAATGGTTATATTTTTAACTCCGGATCAAAAAACTGGCCCTAAGGGAGAAAATGGTGAAAATATTATCTACACCTTTGCGACATCCATTCTACTATCTATGACGATCTACATACGGGTCACAACGTAATTTAATCATTATTAATTATACTCACGACTATTAATCCTCACCAGGGGTAACAAACATGGCTTCTGAATTATAAGTTTCTCAGCCACTTTAGAAACTGTTTGGGAAGCAAATAAATAAAAATAAGGAATTTCTGGTGCGGAGTCTCCACTTCAGTAACATCGCCCAACAATCAAATAAGTAGTTATTATGTATCTCTCTATGCCCGTACCCTTTAGTTGTCTCGTGCAACACACACGGTATGATATGAGGTAGTGCTATTTTAAACTTCCCAAGTCTTCGGGTTTGAGGGATTTCAAGTTATGATTGCTAACACGCTTATATTATCTCCATTTGAATGTGTGTGAACCGACTGTTTTGAACTCTTTAACGACCCACTTTAAATCGACCGATTTATTTCAAACTTTATGCGCTTATCAAGAATTAGTGACAATATATTAATTTCGTAGGTTTATCCCATTATCCTGATTAGGGTCGGCAGCATTGAATAATTTCAAATGATTCAGTACTAAAAATATAAAAATAAAAGCTTAGTTGCCTGATAAACAAAAGATGTGGCACGGAGCGCCAACGCGGTTTATTTTTTATTAATCACCAACGTTTTTTTTATTACATACATACATATACTCAAAATACTCACGGCTATAAATCCCGGGTGGCCAGAGCTAATAACTCTGAGAAGTTGATAGGGGACAAGATAGTGGAAATAAAGGAGCGTTGGTGATGGGTCTCCAACCACATCGCCCCAACACCACAAAAAAAAGCCCCTCACCCTGAGTAACCACTTACAACACCTATAGGTAGAAAGGGTTAGTGATATTCTAAGCCGGCACTACACGGCAACAAAGATTTCAACTACAGTTTCTTTAGTGTGTTTAAGAAAAGAATTCGATAGGTTTTGGTTTCTATCCCAATGCCAATACAATTTAATCTCAAATTAATGAACATTTTCTTCAATAAGGGCAACGAGATGTCAAATTCCAAAGACCCCTTTCAATTTACAAGATTTCTCCAACTGTCAAGTAAGACCCTCGTTAAAGAAGTACGGAAGGAATGTGCGAGTGAAATATACCCTCAATGTTATACAGTGTATATGTCGCAGGAAAATCGTCAAACTCGTTAACTTATAAGTTTCCTAGGAAATTTGTAAGTTGACGGAAAACCGTCAAACAGCAAGCGAATTTACATCTTACCTGATAGTTTTTAGGAAACTTGTAAAATAACGAACTCAACTCAGGAAACTTGTAATTGGGAATCATTTTTGACAAGTTTTCGAGTTTTGAATTTATAATTTAGGAAATTTTAAAGCTTCCTAATGGCTGCTAGTGACATTGTTAACAGAACCGGTTACTTATGCTGATTGGTTAAGAAGTGAGTTGAGTAAAAAACATGAATTGAAACTAATGACAATGTTTTATTATTTTCAAAAATAAATGAATCACTGGCCTAAGAGCGTTTCAAAGAAGGGTTTTCTAGCCCATAATCTTAAGTAATAATAAACGAAAACTGCGAATAACGGATTTTTACAATAGTTTCCATTTGCTAATCAACCAACCTTCTGATTTGCTTTTCACTCACTCACATCACAGTAGCTAATCACAATAAGCTGTATTTTGAGCTACAGAATTAGAAGGTGGCGGTGGGTATGCAGCCACTTCATCCAACAAGCACTTAAAAAGCCTTTGGTTTCCTCTGGCGACAACCGCGGGACAACATATTATGAGTGCAGTAAATTATTAAGAGTTTAAAATCTAACAATTATCGGTTGAGAATAGCACTAACATATTTCTGACGGTAACCTATACGAACGGATGTCATTGGAGGTGACTAAGGACCTTGGGGCTTTTTTAGTGTTGTTTGGCGATGCGGTTGGAGACCTATCACCATGAATGTTTATTTAACAAACTTTTCCCATTTAACTTCAAAATGTAGCTAAGCTCCGACGCTATGGCTACCCCTTCTAGGGATTTATTGCCGTGAGTGTAGGTATGTATGTATCGGTATTAAAACGCTCTTTAAATTAAAACGGCATTAAAAATTATCTAGGTGGTATTTATACTATGCAACTAAAAAGTATCACGATATATACTTAAACAAATTACATACATATACTCACGGCTATAAATCCCTAGAAGAGGTAGCCAGAGCCACAGACACTTTTGGAAACTTGAGTGGGGAAATTATGATGAGATTAAGGTTGTTGGTGATGGGTCTCCAACCGCATCGCCCAACAATCCCTCAAAAGCCCCAATACCGTTAGTCGCCTCTTACGTACACCCACCGGAAGAAATGGGGTAGTGCTATTCTAAGCTGATACTACACAGCAGCAAAAATTATATTTAATAAATACTCTTAAAACGTTTTAACTTCATGTCAGTGACAGCAAATAATAGCAAATTAATAGATTAGCATACGTAAAGTAAAGAAAATATAAGTATTGATTGTCGAGTTGATAGAACGCGCGAATGCGTCACGTTACGTGACCGCGGCCGGCCAATGAGCATTGACTAACACCCCTCTCTTCGCGCCGTCAGCGCTTCATTGACAAGTTTCCTGAGGTGAGTCCGTTATTTTACAAGTTTCCTAAAAACTATCAGGTAAAGTGTAAATTAACATGCTGTTTGACGGATTACCGTCAACTTACAAGTTTCCTAGGAAACTTGTAAGTTAACGAGTTTGACGATTTTCCTGCGACATATATAACAATTATATCGTTTTGAACAAAAATGGGACCGCCTTCATAGCCATTTCATACGAACATAAAAAAAAAAAACATATTTATTGGAATAATACAATAGTTTATAACAACATGTGCACGAATACCACTGCATTAGTTAGAAAACTGTGTCGCAGCAGTAAACGCCGTCCTCCAAATACACTGGTAAGTACCAAGTGGTACTACTATCTATTCCAATAACAAAAATTGCCTTAAGTTATTTGTTGTATTTTTTATTACGTACCAGTGGCGGCGTAAAGGGGGGGCGGTGGGGGCGGTCCGCCCCGGGTGCCAAGCATCAAGGGGTGACAACACGGTGACAAAGAAATACCAACTCTGTCACGCAGATAGCCGCTGGCGCATCGCGGGCGGAAGGGGCAACTTGTTTCGGTCCCTCCCTCCCCCACCCGTGTCCGTTGCCCGGCAACGGATGCTGGTCGCGAAACAATGACAATTAGTTGACGTGACGTGACGGGAAGTGAACCCTATCAAAACAGAGATGGTCCATTCGTAGACACTGTCCAAAGATATAAAATATAAAATATAAAATAAAAGGAAAGAGCCGACATTTTCATTCAGAATGGTTTTATAAAGCGTTACCAAATGGAGAAAAAGTACTCAGAAAATGGATGGTATACTCTCCAATAAAAAAAAGCTTATACTGTTTTTGCTGCAAACTATTCACGCACCATGAAACAAAACAGAGTTTCGTTAACGGTTTTAATTCATGGTGGAAACTAAATCCTAAAGTGTCTGAACACGAGAATTCTGAGGGCCATCTCTCCTGTTTTGAAAAATGGAAAATCTTGGAGAATGGATTGAAGCTGCAAAAAACTATCGATTATGAGCATCAAATGGTCTTAGACCAAGAAAAAAAGAAGTGGCGTGACGCACGCCAAAATCTTCCTCTAAGAGGACATAGAGAAGGGATTTCATCAGACAATAGAGGGAACTTTTTAGAATTAGTTAATCTATTGTCAAAATATGATCCAGTGCTAAAAGAGCACAAAATTAGAATTGAACATGCTATCGCCTGTACAAAAAGTAAACGGGTAGATTCTTATTTGTCTAAAGACATTCAAAATGAGTTCATCAGTCTTTTGGGGAGAGAAGTGAAGAATAACATTTTGGACGACATAAAGAAAGCTAAATATTTTGGAATTATTTTCGATAGTACACCAGACATATCACATGTTGATCAGATGAGTTATGTAATCAGATATGTTCATATTGAAGACGATCAAGTTGAAGTGAAGGAATCATTTCTAGGTTTCTTCCCTATAGCTGGAAAGACTGCAATCGAACTTACGGAAAATATCCTTACGCAGTTAAAGAGTGATAACTTGGACATTCATCTATGTCGGGCTCAAGGATATGATAACGTTGCAACCATGGCAGGAGTTCATGGTGGTGTGCAATCTATCATTAAGAAACACAATCCTAAAGCTTTGTTTATGCCTTGTGCTAATCATTCGCTGAATCTATGTGGGGTGCACTCTTTCATGAGTGTTAGTTCAAGTGTAACATTTTTTGGAACGGTAGAAAGAGTTTACACGTTCTTTTCGTCATCCACACATAGATGGGAAATTCTAATGAAAAGTGTAGGCGTATCGGTCAAAAGACTAGTAGAGACAAGATGGAGTGCTCATCACGATGCTGTTAAGTCATTGAAGAATAATTTTGAGCAACTTGTATCAACACTCGAAGAGATGTGTGATCCCAGAAGCAGCAGAGAAAACGTTGATACAAGAGAAGCAGCATCCACACTCTTACCAGCTTTATGTGACTTCAGTTTTTTATGCTACCTCTCTATTTGGTGTGAAATCCTAGAAGAAGTTAATCAGACACAAAAGTATATCCAAACATCTGGACTATCGCTGGAAAAGTGTGTTATAAAAATTAAAGCCCTAAAAATTTTTCTTCAAACTCAACGTATACAAATAGTGGAAAGAGCTATTTCCTGCGCAACTGAGAAATGTGAGGACTTGGATATCTCCGTTGAAAGAAGAGGAAGGAGGAGATTCCGAAAACGAATGCCAGGAGAAATGTCCCAAGATGTTGGACTAACATTGCCAGAAGAGTTGCATAGAGCTATGTTAGAATGTCTTGATAGATTTTACCAAGAACTAGAGCATCGCTACAAAGCAATGGATAATATTCTCATAACATTTGGTGTTGTTCAGTCTGAAACTCTACTTACGTCAACAGAAGAAGAACTTCGTGATAAAGTTCCAAATCTTACAAAAATCTATGATGAATTTTCTGCAGAGGACATTATTTTGGAGATTTTACGACTGAGGCGCCACTTGGAAGCCGCCAGCATTTCTCTTCATGAAGCGATCCAATGGACTACCTTGGAGCTTCTGAAATTTATTGTAAAATGGGACTATTCTGAGTCTGTTCCAAGTCTAGCTCTATGTCTAAGATTTTTTTTAACTATTTGTGTTTCGGTGGCTACTTGTGAAAGAAGTTTCTCAAAATTAAAGTTAATAAAATCTTACTTAAGATCTACAATGAGCCAAACACGACTTTCCAGTCTATCCATATTGCCCATTGAAAAGGAGAGGAAAGTAAATTTTGATAATGTCATTGAGTATTTTAGCAAAATAAAGTCTCGTAAACACGTTTAATATTTGTCGTTTTATTTTGAGGGTGCTCGATAGAAAGTCGCCCCGGGTGCCAACCTATGCTACGCCGCCACCGTTACGTACTACTAAAACCTAAACTAGAGCCTTCTAATATATCAATAAATATATATATATATATATTATATAATATATAAAAACTTGTATAAGTGTATGGATTTGTGTGAAATGTTACCTATGTGTGTGTGAGTGTGTGTGTGTGTAAGTGTTTTATGCCTGTTTAATTGTATGAAAGTGGTTGTTTGTAATATTATTTGATTATCATTGTACAATGTTGAGTATTTTTTCTGTATCATCATATGTTTTTTGTATTAGCCATTCGACTAATAATGATTTGACCTTACTAATACTTTCGGGATAAAGTTTCAATATCATATTTACTTTATTGTAAATAAAAGGACTTAGAAAGATAAACTGATATTTAGACAAAGCCGATTTAAGTCTAACTGTAGGACAAACAATGTCAGATCTTCTAACAACTTTACAAAAGTTGTCATCATACGTTAAGGACTTATGTGTTCTGGTAATTATGTTAAGGATATATAGTTTTCGCACACTAAGTACGTTCCAATAGGCATAAATTTCAGTAGTGGGCGTTCTGATTGGTTTATAAGCCATAACCTTTAATATGCAGCGTTGTGCTCTTTCAATTTTTAATATTACCGTTTTTCCCGCACCACCCCAAGCGCTGATACAATATGTTAAAACTGATTGGGCTAAAGAAAGGTATACCATCTTCAGTGTTTCTATATCGGCACTGTTTCTTAATTTTTTAAACACAAACAGGAGTTTACGAACTTTTGTTGTCAGGAGCTCAAGATGTGGTTTCCACGAAAGCGTACTGTCAAGTATTACGCCAAGATATTTGACGTTGTCTGCTCTTATTATATTGTCACAACTACATGATTCAGAGCACATATACACATACATATACTTACGGCTATAATTCCCTAGAAGAGGTAACCAGAGCTAAGGAATTATAAATTCCTCAGCCACTTTTGGAAGTTGAGTGGGGAAAAGATCGTAAAATAAAGGTTTTTGGTGATGGGTCTCCAGCCGCATCGCCCAAAAATCCCTTAAAAGCCCCAATACCGTTAGTCGCCTCTTACGTACACCCATCGGTAGAAACGGGGTAGTGTTATTCTAAGCCGATACTACACGGCAGATTGGACTAATTTATGATATCTCAAATTTACATACAAAATGAAATGGGACCACTTTGGGAGTATATCCTATGGAACAGAAAAAAACCTTTAGAAATCCATAGCCTACTAAACATACAATAAAATAAATACATACAAAAAAACATACTGTTACGACATCTGTTCGCAAGTAGGAGATAGGATTTGCCACTACTAGATTATACTAGATGGCGTTACTAGTATTTTAATAAGTAAAAAGAGGAATTACTAGATGTTTCTCGAATATCGACTTTTCGAGAATGTGGTACTAGAACTTTCTGTAATATTCGCGTATTTGAGATTTGGCATATATAAAGAGCGACGCGTGCTACGGAGTTATTGGAGTGCGAAGAACTAAAGCGAGAACAAGCGAAATACTAGAGCGAAGAAATTAAATACGACAGTGCAGTGATATACGGATTACGGAAATAAGCTTAACGGTGTGGACAGTGTTACTATAACGGAGTAAATTAGTGTTGTTAATTAGTGCGAGTATCGATAGTTAATTATCGATAGTGTTTGTTGTGTTGTGTAAAGTGCGTTATTGGTCAATAAATATAATTACACCTTATTGCACGAAAGTGTGACTGGTATTTATCAAATTAAGAACCCGGTACGTAACAATTGGTGACAGAAGTGGATTTGAAGATGCCAGTTATGCCGAAGGAAGACGGAAGAGAGGGTGTGAAGACACGCGCTCAGAAAGCCGCAGAGGGTGAACAGCTGTCGGAAATGAGGTCATCGGTCACGAACCCTCGGAGTGACATTCCAGAGGAGACGTCCGCGGTGACTAACGCGCCGTCTACATCAACGGCGCCGGCGGCCGCAACTAATACTGACTTGGCGATGATAGTTGAAATGTTTCAAAGCATGCGTGAAGCACAACAAAGCATACAGGATGTTGTGAAAAACATACATTCGGAGGTACAGGGTGTTGTGAAACAAGAAGTTCGTGAGTTGCGCGAGGAACAGCAAACTAAGTTCTCACAAGTTCTCACTGCGGTCAATGAAGTCAGTGGTCGGGTGGTTACTGTGGAAAAAGACGTAGAGCAGATGAAGGAGCAGGTAACCACTATTGAGAAAGATATCGATGACATGAAGACCGACTTCCGCGGAATGGAGAAAAGGGTTCTGCAGCTTGAATCACGACCGGTCAAGGTTGTCTCCGGTGAGAATGTAGTAGCTGTCCATGGTCCTCGTGTGAAGGTTCCTCCCTACGACGGAACAACATCCTGGTCGGCGTATAGACATCAGTTCCAGACTGTTGCGGCTGCCAATGGTTGGACTGATGAACAGTGTTTGACTGCACTGACGGTGGCGCTCCGAGGTCAAGCACTGTCAGTAATAGAGGCGCTGCCGACTCCGAGTGGTGGTTTCAAGGACCTGCTGGATGCGTTGGAGTCTCGCTATGGAGAGCGACACCTGGAGCACGTGTTCCGCGCTCAGCTGCGTGATAGGGTCCAGCGTTCCGGAGAGGGACTTCAGCAGTGGGCCCTTGAAATCGAGAAGCTCGTCCGCAAGGCCTATCCCAGTGTGGATCCGAAGACGGTGGAAATGAACCTGGTGCAAGCATTCGTCGACGGCATCAGAGATATCGAAGTGAGAACAGCGGTGAGACTTCAACACCACACGTCTCTCAAGGATGCCTTGGCGAACGCTCTAGAAGTTGAAGCTTGCCGCCAGGATACGCGCCAAACTCATCGACTTCGTGAGATTGCGGAAGCAAATGAGGACGTCAAGGTCATTAAAGCACCCGTCGGAAGGAGTACTGGACCGATTTGTTATGGCTGCGGGAAAAGGGGCCATTTGAGATTAAGTTGCCCGCTGAGGAAGGAAGAAAAGAGGCAGGCAGAGGCTCCTGCCGCAAACGTCCAGGGAAACGAGCATTAGCCAGGACCGGGGGGCAGGTGCTGGCTAGAGAGGAGAAAGCCCCGACAATGACCATCTCACAAGCCTGTAACGGGAACAGCCTGGTTCTGATCAATGGTCTACTGTACCGGAGGTGGAAGAAACCCAACGGTAAGGAAGAGCACCTACAATTGGTCGTGCCCAGAGCCAAGGTTAAAGATGTACTGCGGGAAACACATGACGGTGTTTCGGGCGGGCATCTTGGGGTAAATCGTACGTTGCAGAAGGTTCGTGCGAAGTTTTACTGGCTTCATTGTAGGGACGACGTACAGGACTGGTGCCGGAAATGTACAACGTGTGCCGCGGTGAAAGGTCCGCAGACCCGGAGTAGAGGGGGATTACGGTTGTACAATGTGGGATCTCCCTGGGAGAGGATTGCCGTTGATGTGGCTGGACCGTTTCCACAATCAGAGTCCGGAAATAAATATTTCATGGTGGTGATGGGTTACTTCACTAAGTGGCCTGAAGTGTTTGCCATACCCAATCAAGAAGCAATAACTGTGGCTACAAAACTGGTTGAGGAAGTGATCTGTCGATTTGGCGTGCCCCTGGAGATACACTCTGACCAGGGAAGAAATTTTGAGTCACAAGTATTTCAAGAGGTGTGCAAACTACTTGGAATGCATAAAACCAGGACGACGCCATATCATCCTCAGTCAGATGGAATGGTGGAGAGGTTCAACCAAACACTGGAGAGACAGTTGGCGAAGATGGTTGAAAAACATCAGAAGGACTGGGACAAACACATTCCATTATTTTTACTGTCTTACCGGTCAGCTGTTCACGAAAGCACGAAGGAAACACCTGCTTTCGTCAATTTCGGAAGAGAGCTACGATTGCCTGTAGATTTGTTGACAGGAGGGTCACCAGATGAGCCGCAGAGTGTAACTGAATATGTAAGCGATTTGAGGGAAAGAATGCAAGATGTACATTCCTTAGTGCGTGAAAATGGTTTACATGCTAGTGAAAAGATGAAAACCAGATATGACCGTAAAGCTAACACGCCGCGTTTCGAAGAGGGTATGCTCGTCTGGTTACACAATCCAACTCGCCAGAAAGGGAAGTCCCCTAAGTTACAAAATAGGTGGGAAGGACCGTACAAGGTGGTCACTAGAATAAACGATGTAACGTACAGAATTCAACGCCAACCTAGAGGGGCTTCGAAAATAGTTCACATCGATCGACTTGCGAAGTACCATGGAAGCAATAATACTCGGGACGAGTATTAATGTAAGGAGGGGGTAATGTTACGACATCTGTTCGCAAGTAGGAGATAGGATTTGCCACTACTAGATTATACTAGATGGCGTTACTAGTATTTTAATAAGTAAAAAGAGGAATTACTAGATGTTTCTCGAATATCGACTTTTCGAGAATGTGGTACTAGAACTTTCTGTAATATTCGCGTATTTGAGATTTGGCATATATAAAGAGCGACGCGTGCTACGGAGTTATTGGAGTGCGAAGAACTAAAGCGAGAACAAGCGAAATACTAGAGCGAAGAAATTAAATACGACAGTGCAGTGATATACGGATTACGGAAATAAGCTTAACGGTGTGGACAGTGTTACTATAACGGAGTAAATTAGTGTTGTTAATTAGTGCGAGTATCGATAGTTAATTATCGATAGTGTTTGTTGTGTTGTGTAAAGTGCGTTATTGGTCAATAAATATAATTACACCTTATTGCACGAAAGTGTGACTGGTATTTATCAAATTAAGAACCCGGTACGTAACAATACAATAGAATTGAGTACCTCTTTTTTTGGAGTCGGTCGAAAACAGCTCATCAAATATATTGTACGGTGAAGTTAGTTTCCCTCATCACCAGTTATTCACAATATAATAACCGTATTTTGACCAATATTTTGACCGTATATGTGTGTGACCGTGTGACCGTATATATGTTATATATGTCGTGGCCATATCGTAGAATTGAACACATCGTGAAATGATCGATCATTTCATGAAATAGTCACATTTCATGAAATGTTCAACTGTCTATTGGCCACATCGTGATGTGGTTTGGGCAGATCAATGATAATAAATCGTTTCTCGATATGGCCAACTAAACGCGCAGCCGCTTCATGAAATAATTAAGATTATTTGGTCACTAGTGGATCGTCCCAGCCTCGCACGGGTAGCGTTTTTTAAATATCTGAGATTTCTTTCTTTAGTCACTGCTCAAGCATTGTGAAATTCAGCGCAATGTTTTCAATTTATTAAATTTATAGCACTCCCTAAACAGTGTAGTTTGGTGATTTTTAATGCGCTTTAATGAACGGTTCAGTATTTCCGTTTAATAGCAAATTTTGGAATAAAACGCTATGAAGTATTTATAACAATCTAAAAAATAAATCATTACGTGTTGTAGGATGCAACTACTGGCGCCATCTAGTATGTTATATGTAAATTAGTAACGATTTGGTTTTGGTCAAGGGCGCGATGGCTTATTTTATGTATAATTTCGGTGTTTCTCTACCGATTTCTATGATTCTTTTTTTATTGAATAGGTAATAATGTTACCTTTTTTAAATTAGGAATGAGTGAGAGGTTTACAAACGTAAGAGTAAACAAATATAATCAGAATGTTCCGAACTGCTAAGCTATCAGGAATTACACATGTTATTGTGAGTCAACCGTAAAAGATACACATAAACTGTTGAGGATTTTTTTTTAGATAATTTTATGAAGAATATTTCCGTCATACATGATTTCTATTTAAGTTTAACCATTAAAGCTGCTAACGCAACGGAAGCTTAAAAAATGTAGTAACTTCTCCCGTTTTCCCAAAATTCCCCTTTACTACTCTGCTGGAAAGTATACGAAAACCTGCCCAGGAGTATGGAGAATAATTGTACCAAGTTTCGTTAAAATCCGTCGAGTAGTTTTTGTTTCCATAAGGAACATACAAACCGACAGACAGACAGACAGACAGACAGACAGACAGACAGACAGACAGACAGACAAAAAATTTTCTGATTGCATTTTTGGCATCAGTATCGATCCCTAATCACCACCTGATAGTTATTTTGAAAATATATTTCATGTACAGAATTGACCTCTCTACAGATTTATTATAAGTATAGAAGATATCGTAAAATAGTTATATTAATTACCGGTAGAGGCGCTGAAAGCGCTTTGTTTATGTGTGAAGATGTCGGCCGCTGCCTGGCGAAAGTGTTGTTTCTCGCAGTGAAAAAGTTAATTATTTGTTATTAAACGAGGAAGAGAGTAATAACAAAAGAGTTTTTGACGAAAGGGTTCTCGAGTACTATGAAAACCACGCAAAAATTGACCAAAATGTAAAAGGACCATGGAGTTTGGATCGCATTTCACTGGTTAGTTAGTAGTAGTAGTAGTAGTAGTTAGGAAAAGAAGAACGAAGGATTGAACAAAATCAATCAGAAAGAGATACAGATACAGATACATAATTTGTTACAATGATAGTATTAATTTTGTTTGTGTCAGACGACTGACTTAATGACAATAAACGAGTTCTTTACATATTCTGGACTTTTATTAAATGTTTTATGGTCGACCTTTTTCTACGATCTGGCCAAGCGTTGATGACCAAATCGTGAAACGTTGACGATTTTATGATCTGGTCAAATGAAGATGGCCACATCATGAAATGTGACTATTTCATGAAATGATCGATCATTTCACGATGTGTTCAATTCTACGATATGGCCACGACATATATAAGGCAAAACTGACTGAATGACTTAGAAAAAGTTGAAAATTAAAATTAAGATGATTCCATATCATCATCATCATCAGCCCACACTCGTCCACTGCTGGACATAGGCATCTCCCATGGCGCGCCACCTCTTCCTATCCTCGGCCAGCCTCATCCAACCACTCCCGGCCACCTGCTTTAGGTCGTCGGTCCAGCGGGCTGGAGGGCGCCCCACACTGCGTCTGCCAGTGCGTGGTCTCCACTCAAGAACTCGTCTTCCCCAGCGGTTATCGGTTCTTCGGCAGATGTGACCAGCCCACTGCCACTTCAATTTGCTAATCCGATGAGCTACGTCGGCCACTTTCGTTCTCTGTCGGATCACGTCATTTCTGATGCGATCCAACAGAGTGATGCCGAGCATAGCTCGCTCCATCGCTCTTTGAGTGACTTTGAATTGGTGGACTAGTCCAGCCGTGAGTGTCCACGTTTCCGCACCATACGTTAACACTGGCAGGACGCACTGGTTGAAAACCTTAGTCTTCAGACATTGTGGGATGGCCGAGGAGAAGATATGCCGAAGTTTTCCAAAAGCAGCCCAGCCCAGCTGGATGCGTCTTGCAGCCTCTTTGTCGAAGTTGTTTCTACCGAGTCGTAGCGTCTGACCTAGGTAGACGTACTCCGGCACAACTTCGAGCTCTGCTCCCTCGACAAGAACTGGTCTTGGCTGAACAAGACGATTGAACATGATTTTCGTCTTGTCCAAGTTCATGCCAAGCCCCACCCGCCGAGAGGCTGAGTTTAGGCTACTAATCATCCCGCCGAGATCCTCCAGCGTTTCTGCCATAACGACTATGTCGTCCGCAAACCTGAGGTGTGAGATGTACTCGCCGTTGACACATATACCTTTTCCGTTCCAGTTCATCATCTTGAAGACGTCCTCCAACGCATTCGTGAACAGTTTCGGGGATATGACATCCCCCTGTCTCACCCCTCGCTGCAGTTGGATGGGTTCCGTCTTTTGATCCTGTACTTGGACGGTCATGGTCGCAGCATTGTACAAGTGTCTCAACACCTCAATGTAGCGCCAGTCGATTCGGCAACGCTGTAAGGATTGTAGAACAGCCCAGGTTTCGATGGAGTCGAAGGCTTTTTCATAGTCCACGAATGCTAGACACAGCGGCTGATTATACTCTTCGGTTTTCTGTATAATCTGCCGTACTGTGTGGATGTGGTCTACGGTGCTAAAGCCTTTTCGAAACCCAGCCTGCTCCACGGGCTGGAACTCGTCGAATCTCTGGGCAAGACGATTCGAGATGACCCGTGAGAACAGCTTATATACGTGACTCAAGAGCGCGATCGGTCTGTAGTTCTTGAGAAGGGTTTTATCTCCTTTTTTGAAGAACAAGACCACGACGCTCTCGCTCCACGCCTCCGGAATAGTTCCACTGTAGATGACGTTGTTAAACAGATCTTTCAGGGCTCTCAGTACAGGTGTACCTCCTGCCCTTAGAAGCTCTGTCGTTACCCCGTCATCACCCGGAGCTTTGCTGTTTTTAAGCTGTCTC
The DNA here is from genome assembly GCA_963576735.1 of Bedellia somnulentella. Taxonomy (NCBI): domain Eukaryota; kingdom Metazoa; phylum Arthropoda; class Insecta; order Lepidoptera; family Bedelliidae; genus Bedellia; species Bedellia somnulentella. The sequence continues at coordinate 495,996 of OY755191.1, forward strand.
AGGGCCGATCTTATCTCGTCCAGGTCGACGTCTGGGATATCTTCGGTGAAGTGGCGAGTTAATGGAGCTCTGGGGTCGGTGTCGTGTTCCTCAGGTGGTGCGGCATGACTGGCATATAGCCTTCCGTAGAAGTTCTCAACTTCACGGAGAAGCTCCGGCTTCGAGACAACGATCCTGCCGTCTTCCCTCTTAAGCTTCGTCAGCTGGCTTCGTCCAAGCTGCTGACTGAACACTTTGGACCCCCGGTTTCGCTCTATGGCCTCTTCAATGAGGCGCGTATTAAAGCTCCGGAGGTCTCGTCGAATCAGCTTTTTAATGTGCTTGGACAGAGCCCGATGCTGCGACGAATGCTCTTGAGTATACGGCAGTTCGCGTCTTTGTCTCATAAGCTCTAGAGTCTCCTGGGAAAGCTTCGACTCCTTGCCATCGCGCCGCGTTTTAAAATGTCTGTGGCCCACTTCACGTAGAGCTCCTATCAACTGGTTGGCCTTCTCGTTAACGTCTTCTGTGGTTTCCAGCGAGTCAAAACGGTTCTGTAGGTCCATTTGGAAGTTCTCGCTCCCAGATAGCAATTGGCGCAGGTTAGGGCGAAGAGTAGATCTCATAAGACGTTTGCGCTCGAGCTTGTAGTTGATACTTAGAGTGCCTCTGACAAGTCGGTGATCGCTTCCGGTATTAAACCTGCTAATCACTGAGACATCTCTAAATATGTGCCGCTTATCCGTCATAATGAAATCTATCTCGTTCGCCGTTCGACCATCGGGGCTTCGCCAGGTCCACTTTCTTTGGGGCCGCTTCTGAAAGAAAGTATTCATCAGATACAACCCCTGGTGCTCGAGAAAGTTTACCAGCATTTGCCCCCTTTGGTTCCTGCAGCCAATGCCATGTGGACCTACCCTCGTTTCGTCGCATTCTTGTACTCCCACTCTGGCGTTGAAGTCTCCCATAACAACCGTGTAGTGAGTCTTTGCGGTATCGTTGATAGCCCGGGAGATATCTTCGAATACCGCTTCGACTTCTGTGTCAGCGTGAGTCGAGGTCGGTGCATAAACCTGAACTACCTTGAGAGAGTATCTCTTAGTAAGTTTTATAATGAGGTATGCTACCCTGCTCGACACACTGCTGATCTCCACAATGCTGCTGATGAGAGACTTTTTGACGAGAAAGCCAACGCCGCCTTGGGATTGATGGTCTCCCTCTCTGAAGTAGAGCAGGTGTCCGGATTCCAGGACTATCGTATCCTCCCCCTCTCTTCGGACTTCTGATAGTCCCAGGATATCCCACCGTATCTTGGTAAGCTCCACCTCGAGTTCCTCCATCTTTTCCGCCGTCCGCAGTGTGCGTCCATTGTACGTAGCCAGGTCTAGTTGGTGTTGGCAGCCGTTTCTAACCCGGTGATTCTTAGCACCCTCTGCCCTACCGGTGGGACCCTGACCGCTGCCAAAATGGCCAGGACCGGCAGGACTGCCGGGAATTGAGGGCCGTTGGATTTTCGTCGCAGCCATAAGAGTAAAATGCCATAATCACCACGCTTGGCAGGCGGATTGGTGATCGCAGTGGCGGAAGTTTTATCGCAGGCATGCGACCGATGATTCCATAGCACAGACTATACTCGTACAAACGATCTCAACCATTTAGTTTTTCTTTTCTCAATATCATTAATGTAAATTAACGCGTACCAACTCAGCGTAGTGGGGAGTATGTCCCAATCTCCCTTCTCAAGATATTATCAAGCCCCTCAGTAGGCTCGAGAGTGCCATTCGTGATTTATAAAGTTGTGTATCCTTTGTTTTAGTTTTCACATGCGTTTTTTGCAAGAACGATAAGTTAAGGCTTAAATGGATACATAATTTTATAAATTTAAATGAATTATCTGACACTTTTAGAATATAAAAGGAGAATCTTTGGCCTAGGGCGCACGCCCTGGGTGTAAACATAACATAAACATAAACGTTCACGCCAAATATCCCCGAAGGGGTTAGCAGAGGTACTAATACTTCTGAACATAACGTGACTTTGTCACCTGGTGTTCAGAGTACCCACGTTTTGCACGGACAGTGTACTCACGTGATAGGGGGCAGGCCTATCGCCTGGACTATCGCCTATCGCTCTGGGTGTAAAAATTAAAAAGCGATGTCACCAAGCCCTTGGAAACAAACCTACTTTATCACCAACATAACTAAACCTGGCTTTTATATTATTAAGTTTCTGACTTATTCTATCGGTAAGATTACGATCAAAAAGTCTAAAATATGCCATAACACACAAACACATAGTATTTTCCAAGAAAATCTGATAATAAACAGGAGCTTAAAATTAAACAAACATAGTTCTCTATTTCAGCCCCAGGGATTAATGCTGTGTTAAATACTCAAATCAAAAGTTCACGTCTTATATCCCGGAAGGGATTGGCAGTGGTACTAATACTTCTGAACATCACGTGACATTATCACCTGGTGTTCAGAGTACCCACGTTTTGCTTGAACAGTGTACTCACGAGAGAGGGGGTAGACCCATCGCCGTTTTGTACAAATACACTGTCACATTACTAATTACAACTTAGCTTGTTGGTTTCCTGTCACGATGTTTTCCCTCACCGTTAACAAGCACTAAATTAAGTAAAAGTACTAAATTAATAGCAAAAGTAGGTTTTGTTATATTTGAAATAGCCGCAGATCAGTGTTAGCATAGAATAGCACTACTCCAATAATTCTCTAGTCACATCTCTACCAACCGTGGTCCATCTAGCGACCGTGATAGCCCAGTGGGTAGAACACTCGGTTAACGTGCAAACGACTAGTGTTCAAATCCTGGGTCGGGCCTACACCAATTTGTCTTTTCTAAAGACATATGTGTGGTTAATTTATCATGGTTGTTAACGGTGAGGGAAAACATCGTGAGGAAACCCACATGGCTGAGTTGTACTTAGTCATGTGACAGTGTATTCGTACAAAACGGCGATAGGCTTGCCCCCTATCACGTGAGTACACTGTCCATGCAAAACGTGGGTACTCTGAACACCAAAGTCACGTGATGTTCAGAAGTATTAGTACCTCTGCCAACCCCTTCGGGGATATTCGGCGTGAACGTTTATGTTTATGTTTACATCTCTACCAAGCTAGATTTGACAATGCAACAAGCAGAGAATGAGATAATGTTTCCATAGTCTTTGAATCAGCTATGAAGACATTGAATAACTGTTTATTTCATACAACTCTCGTATTTAATAAGAAAATATCATTTTTCAAATTTCGAATTCTTTTAGCTTTTTTCATGCATGGTTGCATATAAAACATCACACATAAATAGTACCTAATCGGAACATTCCAAAAAAACTGCACTAAGCATGAATAACATCCTCCCTTTTCGTCGGTTACAAGGGTGATCTTGAGTTACATACATTATTTTATGTTATTTTCTTTGGAAGATTAACAGACCAATACAAACAATATAATACTAATTATGAATACACAACACCATTTACAAATCTTCAGCTATAGAAAAATTACATAATACTTACAGAACTAAAAGATTTAGGTAGAAATTAAATAATAATAATGTTGAGGTTAGTGTAGGAATTATTGGCCGAAATGTAAATTAGTTAATAATTTTCTTACTCTAGTAGTGCTTGTATCAAAAATATCTAAATCTACTATTGATTCATTAAATTTAGTACAAGCACGTAATAGAAATGAGTTACTCCTATAATGGTATTAGCTTTACATACATACATACATAAACTCACGGCTATGATTCCCTAGGAGGGACAGGGCTAAAGTATTTTTAATTTCTCAGCCACTTGTGGAAATTTAAGTGGGGGAAAGATGGTGTTGTTGGTTGTTGGTGGTGGGTCTCCAACCGCACCCCCCAAAAATCCTTTAAAAGTCCCAATTCCGTTAGTCGCCTCTTACATACACCCATCGGAAGAAACGGGGTAGTACTATTCTAAGCCGACACTACACAGCAAAAGCTCGAGGTACATAACCAATCATTCCTTATTAAAGTTCCTAATGCCTTGTACGACCGATACGGAGACATTTGAAGTAGCGAGCTTATAGCCTAATCCATTCAGCTAGTCGGTTTGCATGTGAAGTATTGTAACTTGGCAGAGTTGGTAACGGAGAGATTAAACAATACACGTACATTTAATTAGTATACAGATAGTGACTGCTTCTAAAATTTGCTTTTTATATATTGCACTTTTTTCCCTACACATATATAATACACTCACGAGTATAAATCCCAGAAAGGGGTAGCCAGAGATTCGGCGTTACAAATTCCTTAGCCACTATTGGAAGCTAAGTAGGGAAAAGATTGTAAATTAAGGTTAATTGTGATGGGTCTCCAACCGCAGCGCCCAACAATAACTTATAAAGCCCCATGCCCTAAGTCGCCTCTACATGAGGAACACCTGCAGGAAGAAATGGGTTAGTGTTAATCTAAGCCGACACTACGCAGCCCTATATTTAGACACATTGAAATCTCATTAGGAATACGCAAGCTTTATTTACAAGTCGATATGCGTAACGTAACGCTCACTTTATTTACAAATCAATCAATTATATATTCCATCCTCTGGCGCCAAACGAAATCTAATCAGGCCATGGTTTTATCATACGTAAACTGTCCTATTGATATGAAAACAGAAGCAATAATTCCTGTGAACGCACAAAGAAATCTTTTATTCATCCTTTGAGTTTGAGTTTGATTTCATTAGTCCGCCAAGTGTCTCTGCGATAAGCACTCGTTCCGACTCGTGCCGGTGGCTGAAAAAGCCGGGTTACATGAACTCTTTTGACGATATATTTTTTTATTTTTGCGCGGGAAGTTTATTGCGTGAAACAATTTAATATAATTTTGTTATAAGTTATTACATAAATTACAAACAAAACAAATTACTTTTTAGTGTGAAACTAGAGAAGTTTTTTTTGTAACGCTAAACATGATTCGATCTAAAAAGCATTTCTGTGTCAAAATCAGACAGTGAACGTGCCGTGAATAACTTTACGAAAGCAAAAGTTGAACTCAACGAAAATGGAAAATTTAACAACGATTTTACCCGATTTAAATACAGTGTTGAATAATGTCACTTCGACATTATCACCCCATGTTAGTCATAAGAGTGGTCCGAAATACTTTCCGTATGTAGTGAAAGTGGTGTATTTGATGGGCATCATTGGAAATGCTGTTGCCATAGTGATATTGCGACGAGGAGAAAGAAGAGTGAGGAATAGGAAACATTTGCTACTTATCACTTCGTTGGCAGCTAATGATTTAGTTGCATTGGTAAGTTTGTTTAAATCCTTTTATAAGTCAGGTTTTTTTAAATGTGTAATTATTATTTTACAATTCTCGATTGGCCAAGTGCGAGTTAGACTCACCCCTGAAGGGTTTTGTAGTACCAATAATAAGTAAACGAAGAGGTTTATTAAGAGTAGCAGCCGTGATAGGTCAGTGGGTAGAACACCGCTTATCGCGCAGACGATAAGGGTTCAAATCCCGGGTAGGACATACACCATATAACTGTGAGAGAAAACCTCGTGAGAAAACCCATATGGTTTAGTTGCACTTAGTGTATTCGTACAAAATGGCGTTGGACCGGCCCTCTGTCACGTGAGAACACTGTCCAAGCAAAACGTGAGTACTCTGAACACCAGGTGACAATATGATGTTTAGAAGTATAAGCACCTCTGCCAACCCCTTCAAGGATAAACGGCGTGAACGTTTGAGTTATTAAGATTCGCAACCGCATCATACAAAAAAACTCTTATAAACCCTCAATAGCCTCTTACGACACCCAGAGAATGAGATAGGTTGGTGCTTTTCTAAGCCGACACTACACAGCTTTACGTTAGCAATTTTCAATGGGTTGGCAGGCTTATCTTATCCTTAAATATAAACCATTATATTAAATTTTAAATAAAATCTCATTTTAGCAGATTTCGATAGTGGCTCTACTAGTATAGAATGAAAAACACTTTAATTTGGCAACTTTTTGTAATTTACCAAACTGTTGTACCAGTTATTTATTTATTGCCAGAGAAATTATTTATTTCCATGAACAAAATATTTTTAAAATTGTTTGCTGGGTAGTGCCGGCTTAGAATGTCACTACTCCCTGTCTACCCACGGGTGAAGTAAGAGGCGAATGGGGTTTTTATAAGTGGTTTTTGGGCGATGCGGTTAGAGACCCATTTCTAACGATATTTTATGTCTACCATCTTGTTCTCTATCAACTTCCAAATGTGTCTGAGGAGTTTCTAGCTCTGAGACTCTGGCTAACTCTTTTTGGGATGTATGGCCGTAAGTATATGTTTGTACGTAAATTATTTTTCTTTCTTTCTTTCTTAATGTTAAATTAAATGTATTTGTATGAAACGATCTGCTCACGTCCTTCCGTTTATCCTTGTTCACACATTCCGTTAGGAAAAGTAACTTTCCTGAACTTCACATAGCTCACATATGGAGACCTAACTTTTTTCATCAATAACACAAATTTGGCTTTCGTAATATGTCTAGAACGGAGTACAAGAGCGATTATACGTGATCTGTTTTTGATTAGTTTAAAAATACTAAACTAAACACCCACGGGAAAAAATGGGATAGTACTATTCTGCGGGGTTGCCGTGTAGTGCCGGCTTAGAATGTCGCTACCCCTTTCTACCCACGGGTGTCGTAAGAGGCGACTAAGGCTATTGGGGCTTTGGTTGGAGACCCATCACCAAAAACCTTTATTCTTACCATCTTTTCCCCACTCAACTTCCAAAAGTGGCTGAGGAATTTATAATTCCTTAGCTCTGGTTACCCCTTCTAGGGAAATATAGCCGTGAGTATATGTATGTATGTATGTATGAACTATTCTAGGCCGACTAAACTAAAGTAATATATATTTTGATAACACATGAGAATGTGACTCTTTCGTACGGACAAAGTCGAAGACAAAAGCTATTTGCGGTTAATTCTCTAAGCAGCTAATCTTATCTTACGAAGGCTTCGTACTCGAAGTTCCTTGATGTAAACGTATTTAAGCTGTCTTAATGAAATTGATGCAATATAGCTGCTATTTTATGGTTTTAAAGTAAACGAAATTGATTTTAATTTAAAACTCGCACCAAAAATACATACATGCATACATATAGCTGTGTAGTGGCGGCTTAGAATAGCACTACCCCATTTCTTCCGGTGGGTGATCGTAAGAGGCGACTAAGGGTATAGGGGCTTATTAAGTGCTTTATGAGCGATGTGGTTGGAGACCCGTCACCAAAAACATTTATTATTACCATCTTTTCCCCAATCAACTTCCAAAAGTGGCTGAGGAATTTATCATTCCAAAGCTCTGGCGACCCCGTTAAGGGATTTATAGCCGTGAGTATATGTATGTATGTATGTATGTACTCACAGCCATAAATCCCAAAAGGGTTAGCTAGAGCTTTAGAGCTAAAAAATACACAGCAACAATTGGAAGTTGATAGGGGATACGATGGTAGATATAAAGTATCATTTGTGACGGGTTATCTCTCTTACGACACCCGTTTGTAGAAAAGGGTAGTGACATTCTGAGCCGGCACTACACGGCAAAGTAGTTTAAAAGCAAACGAAATTGTGATTATATTTAAAACTTGCATCAAAGTATGACTAAATGTAAAAATTTACTTAGAAAGCTAAGTGCCCCTTATAGAATCGAAACTGTATTTTAACTGACTGGAAAGGAGGAGATCTATACTTATAATAAATCTGTACAGAGGTCAATTCTGTACATGAAATATATTTTCAAAATAACTATCAGGGGGTGATGAGTGATCGATACTGATGCCAAAAATGCAATCAGTAAAATTTTTTTCTGTCTGTCGGTTTGTATGTTCCTTATGGAAACAAAAACTACTCGACGGATTTAAACGAAACTTGGCACAATTATTCTTCATACTCCTGGGCAGGTTATATTATACTTTTCATTTTTCTTTTTCTTCATCTTTATGGGCATATTTGGGGAAAACGGTAGAAATTACTACATTTTTTAAGCTTCCGTCGCGTATGCAGCCTTAATAGTTTAAGTTACATAAAAATCATGAATGACGGAAATATTCTTAATAAAATTGTCTTAAAAAATATCCCGCAGCACTATATGTTTACCTTTTATGGTTGACTCACAATAACACGTGTAACTCCTGATAGCTTAGCAGTTCGGAGCATTGTGATTATATTGGTTTACTCTTACGTTTATTTTACTCTCACTCATCCCTAATTTAAAAAAGTTAACATTATCACCTATTCAATCAAAAAGAATCATAGAAATCGGTAGAATAACACCGAAATTACTAATGAAATAAGCCATCGCGTCCGTAACCAAAACCAAATAATTACTTATTTACATATTACATACTAGATGGCGCCAGTAGTTGTAGTTAATATAAGTACTTCATAGAGTTTTACTCAACTCAACTGTTCATATGAGCGCTTTCACAGAAATCACAAAGCTACACTATTCAGGAGTGCTCTAAGTAGTAATCATTGCGCTAAATTTCACAAAGCTTGAGCAGTGATTGAAGAAACCTCAGATATTAAAAAAACAACGCTACCCGTGCAAAGCTGGGCCATTCCACTAGTTCTTAATAAATGACAACCGTTATAGAACACCTAGAACACCTCAACAGGTGGATCACCCGCCTTTCATGGCTCGTGGTGGGTTCAAATCCCAGGTCGGGCCTAAACCAATTTGTCTTTTCTAAAGTCTAATGTTTGGTTAAATTATCATGGCTGTTAACGGTGAAGTAAAACGTCGTGGGGGAACATGAAACATGGCTAAGTTGTACTTGTTATGTCAAGTTATTAATAAAATTCGAACTTTTAAATAGCCTAGAGACCTCGAAAGGTTTTGAGATTTGACATTTGTGTCACCGAACTTCATACTACTGAGATGAGCCCTGTAAACTATACCGAGATCTAGACAAAAGTATTCATAAAAGTGGAGTATTAGTCTATCAGTTTGGGCATCATGGGTTCTCATGTCATCGCAACAAGAAACTCCTTACATACACATTACATAAGACATAAACGTTCACGCCGTTTATCCCCGAAGGGGTTGGCAGAGGTACCAATACTTCTGAACTCACATGGCAAGCGCCATCTAGTTTCCCGAGAAGGTACCCACGTTTTGCTTAGACAGTGTACTCACGTGATAGGGGGCAGGCCTATCGCCGTTTTGTACGAATACACTGACACATGACTAAGTACAACTCAGCCATGTGGGTTTCCTCGCGATGTTTTCCCTCACCGTTAACAACCATGATAAATTAACCACACATATGACTTTAGAAAAGACAAATTGGTGTAGGCCCGACCCAGGATTGGAACTCACGCCCTTCTGTTTTCGGGCGGGTGTTCTACCCACTGGACTATCATATCGCTACACATACACATTCTTATTTTTAATATAATTTATACATTGAGGGGGTGGCTGGCAGTAAATAGAGATTTATAGAGCCAATGAGGAAGGTAATGTTAGTAGAGGACGACCTCGGAGGACACATTTGGACCAAAAAGAGGACCACGTAAGATCGTACAGAGGCCATCGATTTTGTGACTACCCCAATAAGAACAGCGTGAGTATATGTATGTATGTGTATGTATGTATAATTTATACAAAACACACTGCAATCCCTTCCTACTCCTTGCTAATAGTAAAATTTTTTTCCAGGTAGGAATGCTAACCCTATACATGGTATCAGAGAGCCTGCCGTGGATAGCCAAGACCCAATACTACTGCGCCGCGAGGGTCGTGCTGCGGGTGTTCGGGGTAGGCAGCGTGTGTATCGCCGTCACTATGGCCTTGGAGCGGTACTTGGCACTCACCAGACCCTTCTTTTATCAGAAGGTATGTTTTATACTATCTTACGTTCTGAAGGACTAACGCAAGCGGTATTTTATCGTCGATTAGAATGAGATAAAAGTATGCGATACAAGTGCGAAAGAGATACCTGTTTTATACCTCGCGATATCTAGTTAAAAAATCGCTCGTGCTGGCATTGCTTTTGTTCCTTGTCAGCAACATAGAGCCCGCAGGATCTCTTTCCATCTTGAATAGTCTTCTGTATGTTTACTAAGGTCTTCCCATATTTTTTTATTTATTTATTAGGCACAGTTCAAAATCAAATTGTCCTATAATTCATAATAAAGCCTACACCTTACCTGGTTTACAGCTTACAGTAATACAGCTACTATAAGGTTAAATTTCATATGACATTCTGTTCCTATATAGCGGCGATTCAATCATATTATATAACTGACGTAGCTAAAAACATATACATATTACAGTTCTCGCCAATTTCGCGACAGCTAACCAAGCTCCCAATTCTGCCTCATCATCACATCAAATCTTAAAACATAAAAACTATCGTAAACTCCGATTTCTGTCTGCACAAAGCCACGATTTTGATGCAGGAGCGATTAATATCGTAGAATTTAACTTAACCCATAACATAATAAAATATTTATATTCTTGGTATATTAGTTGTTGGCTAGTAAAAATACTTCAAAATCATTGTATACAATAGCCGTGGTTGTGTAGTGTCGGCTTAAAATAGCACTACACCATTTCTTCCTGTGGGTGTTCGTAAGAAGCGACTAAGGGTATTTGGGGCGATGCGGTTGGAGACCTATCACCAAAAACCTTTATTGTACTATCCTTTCCTCACACAACTTCCAAAATTGGCTGAAAGTTTTCTAGCTCTAAAGCTGTGGCTACCCTTTTTTGAGATTTATTGCCGTGATTATATACAATGTATGAGTACGATTCAGGATTTCTACCCTACCTCTATTTCTGAGGCCAAACTCATTTCCACTGATCTACAAAAGTTATATAAAAACAAGACCTAAATTTCTATTTATATCTTGAGTTATATTTAGATATCGCACCAAGATCCGCTAAGCCTACATCAATGGCCATCACCACACCATATAACAAAGGCAAAGATCTAGATATGACCAAAGGGCAGTTTTCTAATGTCATAACACTACACGACTTCATCTTACTCACCTTTAAGGCCTCGTAAAGTGTGTAAGTGGTAGCCATTTAATTACTGGGTCAGGAACTTTTATTGTTACAGTTATTGTAATTACAATTTTATTTTTAGTTGTGTTTGACATGATATGATTACGACGTGTATGTTTATTTTACATACTAGGAATTAAGAACTATTTTGGTAATTAACAAATTACTTATGAAGAATAAAAAAACATGCATGAAAAGATTAGATGTAAACGAAGATAATCACGTGAGTACACTGTCTAAGCAAAACGTGGGTACCTTCTCTGGAAACTAGATGGCGCTTGCCATGTGAGTTCAGGAGTATTGGTACCTCTGCCAACCCCTTCGGGGATAAAACGGCGTGAACGTTTATGTTATGTTTATGAAGATAATCTTTCTAAAGCTAAGCTTTCAAGGAATTGTGACTAAAATGCAAGTAACAGATAGTTACGTTTACAAAATTATATGCGCTATGTCGGAAGTACAAAATTATTCATTCATTTTCTCTACTTAACTTCCAAAAGTGGGTGATAAATTTTCTGATTCTAAAGCTCTCGCTACCCTATTTAGATATTTATACTCGTGAGTACATGTACAGTATGTATGTTGAAGGATCACATTATTCTATTGCTTCAGTCGATTTACATCATGAATGCTTAGTTTTGTCCTGCTAAAAGCACAACTCAGATCATAAAGAATACAACTTATCTATACTTATAATAAATCTGTAGAGAAGTCAATTCTGTACATGAAATATATTTTCCAAATAACTATCAGGGGGTGATTAGTGATCGATACTGACGCCAAAATTCAATCAGTAAAATTTTTGTCTGTCTGTCAGTTTGTATGTTCGTTATGGAAATAAAAACTACTCGATGGATTTTAACGAAACTTGGCACAATTATTGTTCATACTCCTGGGCAGGTTATAGTATACTTTTCAGCAGCGCAAAAAAGGGGGAATTTGGGAAATTTTCGGAAAAAAATATTATTTAATTTTATTTTATTTTCTTTGAAAGATTAACAGACCAATACAAACAATATAATACTAATTATGAATACAAAATGCCATTTACAAATCTTCACCTATATAAAAAATACATAATACTTACAGAACTAAAAAGATTTAGATAACATACATACATACATACATATTCTCACGCCGTTAGTTCCCATTGGGGTAGGCAGAGACTATCGATCGCCACTTTGTACGATCCTGGCAAACCTCTCTAGCTTCATTCACATCCATGAATCTTTTCATACATGCTCTTTTATTCTTCGTACTTCGGACACCTGCCTTTTTGAGCACATTTTCTATTTGATCTAAATGTGTCCTCCGAGGTCGTCCTCTACTAATATTACCTTCCACATTGGCTCTATATATCTCTTTCACCACTTTACTGTCATCCATCCTCTCCTTGTGCCCAAACCATCTCAACATTCCTTTTTCTATCTTTCTTACAGTATCATCTTTTACACCACACCTTTCACGAATCACATCATTCCTCACACGATCACATAACCTTACATTACAAACTTTTCTGAGGGATCTCATTTCTACTGCATTTACTCTGCTTTCATGCTTCTTCTGCCACACCCAACATTCACTGCCATACATAAGCGTAGGAACGAGGACAGCATCATGCACAGCCATTCGGGCCTTTTTGGACACCGATTGACTAGACATGAGACTATCCAGTGCTCCATTTACCGCATTACCCTTTTTTACTCTTCTTTCAATGTCTTCATCACACTTTCCATCCCTAGTAAACAAACTTCCCAGATATACGAACTCTTTCACTTGTTCCACTTTCTTACCATTGATCTCAATCACGCATTCAGTCATTTTTTCCTCTCTCTCGAAAACCATGGTTTTGGTTTTATCCACATTTACTCTCATTCCTTTTCTTTCAAACGACGCACATGCAATATTCATCATCTCTTGCAACTCCTCAACCGACGATGCAAGTAACACTTGATCATCAGCATATAAGAGGCATTTGATGACGAATCCACCCATTCTCAGTCCATAATCACTTTCACGCAACTCTATCAGACAGTCATCCATGAACAAGTTGAAGAGCCACGGAGAAGCTACACATCCCTGTCGGACACCCCTAGAGATACTGAACCAGTCTGTGTTTTCCCCGTTTATTCTTACACATGCACTAGAATCCTCATAGAGTGATACCAGTGCACGTATAAGTTGGCTCCCCAAGCCGAACTTGGATAACACCTCCCACAAATACTTCCTTACCACCCTATCATACGCCTTCTCTAAATCTATGAAGGAGCAATACACCTTTCGATTCTTGGCTAAGAACTTTTCAGTGATGCTCCTTAAAGAGAAGATTTGATCCATACATCCCATGCCCTTTCTAAATCCTGCTTGCACATCCCAAATTTTGTCATCTGTTTCATTCATCACTCTTTCAATCAATACCTTTGCATACAATTTACCGACAACACTGAGTAGGCTGATTCCGCGGTAGTTTTTAGCTTCCTGGTGTGACCCTTTTCCTTTATATAAGGGCACAATTACTGCCCTGCACCAATCTCGTGGTACTTTACCACTCGACCAACACTTTTGAAAAAGGAAGTACAGCCAGGAAGCCACCAACCCTTTACCAGCCCTCAGCATTTCGATACTTATCCTATCATACCCTGCCGCTTTCCCTACTTTCATAATTTTCAATGCTTTCATTACTTCTTCCATACTAATCTCACTGTCACTACTGTCACCCAATGCCTCATTCCAGTCAACATTGCTGCCAATTGGCGAAGAAATAGGTGAATCCTCTTTTTCAAAGAGTCCCTCAAAATAGTTCTTCCGTACTCGTCTTATGCTACTTTCATCCGTCGCCAATTCACCCTGTTCATCTCTCACTACATTCACTCTCGTGTTTTGGGAAACTCCCTTTTCTTTCCGGATATATTTCCAGAACAACTTTTGGTTATTCCGGAAATTATCAGAGAGTTTCCTCTCACACCATTCTATCAAATCACGCTTTTTCTTTTCTATTTTCTTCTTAACCTCATTCTTAACTCTCTTATATTCATCTTCACTATTCTTCACTACATCATCGGTTACTTTCGCATCCATTCGTTTACTAGCTTTAATCGCTAGTAAATCTAACCAAGCTTTCTTCTTATCTCCAACTGCCTCTTTCACATCTTTATCCCACCAACTTGTTGGTGGTCTATTTGACCTTTTACACACTCCACATACTTCCGTCGCACATTCAACCATTGACGATTTGAGCACATCCCATACTTCTTCTATTTCCAATTCATCCTTCATCTCCACGCAACTTAGCCTGTCGTCCAATTTCTTCATATATTCATCTCTAATATTTTCATCCTCTTCCAATTTCTCCACTTTTATTCTCGCAAATTCAGTTGTTGACACTTTGGCCCTGTGACGCCAACGCTTGCACAGTCCCCTCAATCGTGATATCACGAGGAAGTGATCTGTGCCAACGTTAATGCCCCTGTAGACTCTGGTGTCAACAACCTTTGCTCTTAGCCTTTCATCCACTATCACAAAATCTATCATACTTCTCTCGCTTCCCCTCTGTCTAGTATACATATGGATATCTTTGTGTTCAAACAACGTGTTCGTAACACAAAGATTCCTCCCCAAACATACATCAATCACTTTCTCCCCATTCTCGTTCACTCTTTTATCACCAAACTTTCCTAAAACTCTTTCACAACCGTTGCGTGACACCCCAACCCAACCATTAAAATCTCCTAACATAACAATTCTCTCATTCTGATCACACCCATTGGCAACATCGTCTAACAAATTCCAAAACTCCTCCCTCTCGGATAATGATTTGGACATGTCCGGAGCATACACACAAATTATGCGCATCCGGACCAGCCCCACTTTCACCTTTATCCATAGGAGCCTTGGACTCACACATGCATAATCTTTCATGCACTTAGCCATCCTTTCAGATATTAGAAGTCCCACGCCTTGGCAAGCTCTGTCACTCTCGGCAACTCCCGACCAGATAGCTGTAAATGGGCCAAGTTGTGAAACCTCTTTTTCTTTGCGCTTCGTTTCATTTACACACAGAAAATCTAGGTTTCTTTCTTCCATAATCAAACATACTTCATCTAATTTTTCATGCATCCCTCCACACACATTCATCGTACCAAAGCGGGTCTCTTCAGCCCACTTTTCGCCCCGCGAGGAACCACGGCGTGATAGGTGGCGAGCCATATCGCCGCCATCGTGTTTTAATTTTGATTGGAAACACATTTGGACCCCACGAAAAGCAAGGGAAATGAAAAAATTTAGATAAAAATTAAATAATTATAATGTTGAGGATTAAATAGGAGAAGTTACCCCATTTTTAAGCTACTGTCGCGTGTGCAGCCTTAATGGTTAAGGTTACATAGAAATCATGTATGACGGAGATATTCTTCATAAAATTGACAAAAAAAAGGATACGAGTATGTCTATCTTTAATGGTCGACTTACAATAACACGTTTAACTCTTGATAGCTCAGCTGTTCGGAGCATTCTGATTATATTTGTTTACTCTTACGTTTATAATACCCTCATTCATCCCTAATTTAAAAAAAGTTTACACGGTAGGGAAACATTGAAATTATACATGAAATAAGCAATCGCGCCCGTGACCAAAACCAAATCCTTACTAATTTACATTATTACACTCTAGATGGCGCCAGTAGTTACATCCTATGGATTCTTTTATAGATTGTTATAAATACTTCAGAGCGTTTTATTCAATTTCAACTCAACCTGAAGGTGTGGTTAAAAACGGTGATACTGAACCGTTCATTAAAGCGCGTTCAAAATCACAAAGCTACACTGTTCAGGAGTGCTATAAATTGCAAACATTGCGCTAAATTTATTTATTTATTCATCATCATATTTTATAAACACCATTATAGACAATAGCCTAATGCGATGTTTACTTACAAAATAAAAAAAAATGTACTACTT
This sequence comes from Bedellia somnulentella, assembly GCA_963576735.1. Classification (NCBI taxonomy): domain Eukaryota; kingdom Metazoa; phylum Arthropoda; class Insecta; order Lepidoptera; family Bedelliidae; genus Bedellia; species Bedellia somnulentella. The sequence continues at coordinate 511,999 of OY755191.1, forward strand.
ATTGTAACATACGAATTTTAACGATCTTTCTGTGAACTATCTCAACCTACAATTAAAAATATCGATATCAGTAGCCAGCATATTCAAGATGATGAGCGCGCGAGCGAGCGGCGTATTGTTCAGCAAATTAATTCGACCGCAAAGCGGCACCAATAGAGACGGGCAACGACGACGTTCCGCGTATTTGTCCGGCACATTTAGCCCAATGATAGAAAGGATACCCGGGTTATTAATTTGGCCAGTTAGTATTTTATATAAATATGTAAGAAGTGAAAGTGTTCTTCTCACCTTCAATTGGTTATATCCAACCATACCCAGCACAAACAAAGTAAACACCATACAGTCTAAAGTATACGTATCTTGCAAACTTATTCTGTATACGTTCAATCATAAGAATATATTTATCTTCGCTTGGATCCCATATTATTGCGTTGCTTTCCAATTGGCTTCTTACCAGTGCATTATATAAAGATGTTATAGCTCCAATGTTGGCAAAAACTCGAACAGTTCGTATTAAAAACCCCAAGTTCCGGTATGCTCTTTTACATATGTCTATTATGTGCTCCCTAAAATGAAGTTGAATTGTCAGTTTGACCCCTAAGTCCCTTATTTCATTAACCCGTTTTACGGAGTCACTTTCCATTGTGTAGTTGTATATTAATAGTGCACGCGCCCGACTAAAAGATATTATTACCTGACACTTGGACTGATTAAAATCCAGTTTGTTAGATTTACTCCAATCTATCACCCGGTCTACGTCACTTTACAACTTTTCACAATCACTGGTATCGATTCTGTAAAATAATTATAAGTCGTCGGCAAACAAAAGACACCGTTCGTATTTAACTACCTTGGGAAGGTCATTTATTAATATTGTGAATTCCAGAGGTCCTAAATTGCTACCTTGGCTGACCCCTGATCTTGTAAAATAATAATTTGACCTATAACCACCAAGTTCAACGTATTGCTGTCGATCTCTCATATAATTCGCGAAAAATTTCAACAATTTAGGAGAACAACCTATTTCAGCCAATTTCCTTAAAACTATGCCGTTATCTGAAACATCAAAAGCCCTTTGAAAATCGAAATACGCTGCATCAGTTTGCCCTCCGTTGTCTACAGCTTGGGTGACAGATTGCTGGTCGTACTTCGCCCGGGACGAAAACCGTGTTGCTCATTTGCCAGCCATGGGCTTGTTTCTTTAATCAATGCTTTTTGTAGTGCAGTTTCGAACACTTTAAATAAAAAAATTAAATATTACTAAGCTACAGCACTGAATGAAGAAACCTCAGATATTTAAAAAACAACGCTACCCGTGCGAAGCTGGGCCGATCCACTAATTTAAAATAATCATGTTACGTGATAACTGAATAGGATAACGAACTTATAACAATGACACCAATTCACAGATGGCCAAGATTTTAAATCTAACCATTTGTTTACCTAACAGACCGCGTATTACGACAATCTATGAATTGCAAATACACATAACAAGCTCTTTGAGTTTCCCCAAGCATACTAAATTGATCCTGAATATATCAATAAATGTTTATTGACAAAGCATTTAGGTCTAGTTAGTGGTCTAAAATTATGTTAAATAATGACTGAATAATAGATACATATAGGACATTATTTATCACCAAATCGGGGCAGAAATATCTGGCCAAGACGAGCCAAGAGAAGCGCACGGGCACTACCTACTTTTTCTCGAAGCGCTTCGTCGTTTTTTGAACCCTCATTACTTGGATTTGGATTATAATAATAATAATAATAATAAATCTTTATTTCAGACAAATACAGTCCATGCAAAATAATACAATCTAGTGTTAGTAACGATTTACTTAAAAACTATTGTGGAAACAGCAAAGATATACTGGCCAGTACACCCTGCTGTGTACCAACTTATAATTTGTATCTATGCTTAACTCGAAAAACATTTACACTCCGCGATGTAGGAATATGAGTGAGACGCTGCTATGTGCGTTTGAGTCCGCAGTAGTGTGCGCTCTAACATGACTCCCACAGTACTCCCCTCCTAGTCGATACGACGATATCAAAGCTAGGAGGTACCTATAACCAATTACCAAATTCAGTGTGAGCAATGAGGCCGGTGATTGCATGCCTGTAGATGCTCTGCTGAATGAATGGTGTGGTGAGGTAAGCGAGGAATAGAAGTTGCGGGTAGATCGAGAAATGTAGTAGAAAGAAGCGTGTGTTCTTATCGAGGGGTCACCACTGTGGAAACAGCAAAGATATACTGGCCAGTACACCCTGCTGTGTACCAACTTATAATTTGTATCTATGCTTAACTCGAAAAACATTTACACTCCGCGATGTAGGAATATGAGTGAGACGCTGCTATGTGCGTTTGAGTCCGCAGTAGTGTGCGCTCTAACATGACTCCCACACTATGTTAGAAGATAAATAAACGACACAATAAATTGATATATGTTATATACAAAATTTACACATTAACAGTCCTGAGGTGCATACCCAACCAATGCCTTAGAATGGGACAATACAGGCGTTCAGCTATGCTGCTCAGGATGCTGTTATTGCTGTCACGCAAGCGACTCCATTATGCTAGATCAACAAAATTTTCGGGATATATTGTCAATAGCAATTACATTAGCTTTTATACTTCAGATTTTATATATATCTAAAAACCGCTGATTTCGTCACTGACTCACTGAAGATCATCAAAGCTGCAATTTTGTAAGTAAGCTAGTATTAGCACACAAACAACAAAAATCTAAAAACTTGTAACTTTCATCCTCCAACCTCTTAAACTAGGGGATGGGAGTTTGTATGAGACGTATAATTTTCAATTTTGACGCTAGAGGTCAAATCTGATCTAAAACTTGATGCACCCAGACATATATGTATAGGTACTCCTTGTTAAAAAAATTTGTTACAAACAACTTACAAAAAGAAATGAAATCCCACCAAAAACATGTTCATGTAAAATGTTGCCAAGACGAGCCCATATGACTCGCACTGTCAAAAAGTTATCAGATCTCATACTCGTAACATGAGAACATTTGAAGATTTTTGGTGGGATTAGTTATTCTGATCTTCACGTGACATTTTTATTAAAGTACAACTTTTCTTGAAATGACTTCAAATTTTTTCTTCAGATTAACAATTTCTTGACCACATCGTGAGATTCTAATGAGTATGAGAATTTCACTACGTGATCGAATTTGCCACGAAGAGAGCCGTACAAAACCGAAGCAACTGACATAGGCCGAATATAAGCGAAACTTAAGGGTATTCGGCAGGTCACATTGGATGCAGAATCGATAAAATAATAAAATAAAATTATCATTAATTTTTCAAATTGAAAACATTAATCTTTATTTTTGAGTTTACTTCGGATTTAGAAGGTGTTTTTTTGAGAGAAGAACCCGTAAGAAATTTGTCAACACACAGTTAATTTTGGTGTTAGCCCGGAAACATGGGCATTGGGGCATTAAACTTCTGCAGTATCCGTCAAGTTCTGGACGACAGAGATGAAGTGTGGGTAGGCCTCCCACAAGGTGAAAGCCGATGGATAGCACCAGTCGTTGTAGAGACCTTTAAAAGAGGTATTTGTCCAGCAGTAGACACCTATTGGCTATGACCCATCACCAACGATACTTTATTTCTACCATCTTGTCCCCAACTTCCAAATGTGGCTGGGGATATTCCAGCGCTGAAGCTCTACCTACGTTTTTGGGGATTTATGGCCGTGAGTATATGTATGTTTATAATATTTGTTCCAGCAAGTGACATACTACGTGATCCGCACAGCTCTGCTGGTATCGTGGTTCTGGGCAGCCGCTCTCACTTGCACGCCCATCCTTGGGTTGGGCGTTTACTACAACGAAGATACTAAGACCTGCCTTCGGTATAGAGAGGCTACTACACCCATTGATTACGGATATGCAGTGTTTTATGTTGGTTTTGGTAAGATATGCTTGTTAACATACATAAATGATAAGCCATCATATTCACGATGACATTCATGTAAAATTCTTGAGAAAAAATGTATTGCAATCGTAATTTTGGAAATTTGGTTTTACTCGTAACTTGGCACGCCCTAGGATTTTCAACCTTTGTTTATGGATCTTTCCCACCAATGAGTGTTTGCAAGATCCAGTTGCAGTTATTGTGTGTCGCTAGTTACAATAATGTTTGTCAAAACGCATATAAATTTATCACATGGAAACTGACAATCTTACAATATGTAATCAATAATTTTTCTACAACAAAAACTAAAATTAAATTGAAATTACGTTGTTTCCTAGGTGATTTGTAAAGAAAAGAAAGCGGACTCTTAACCACATCTCAATTTTTTTTTTAAATAAATAATACTTTACTACAATTTCTACTTCAAACATGTTACAATACGAAACACATCGTAGGTACCCTCCTCTGCGCGTTACTAGTGTACTGCAACGCGGCAGTGATCCGCGCGCTACGCCTGGTGGCGGGGGGCGCGCCCCGCCGCGTGTCCAAGTCCAGCTGGGCGCGCCGCCCGCCGCCGCCGCACCGCCCGGACCACCCCCTGCACCACCACGTGCACGGGCCGGCCACCGCTGAAGAAGTAGTGTTTAGCAGACTGATGGCTACGCTGTCTGTCTTGTTCATGATTTGCTGGTTGCCGCAGATGGTGAGCTACTTTTATTTTCATTGTAATTAATATGTATATATCTAAGGTTCTTGTTGTAAAATTAGCAATAATGCAGTAGCCTTTATATCAATGCTTAGAAAAGCACTACCCTTTACTGCCCTTGGTTGTTCGTAAGAGGCGACTAAGGGTATTGGGGCTTTTTGAGTGAGCTTTGGGTGATGCGGTTAGAGAGCCATCACCAAGAACCTTTGTTTCACAATATTTCCTCTACTTAACTTCTCCAACTATTAGGAGTTTATAGCCGTGTGCATATCTCCAATTCTCCATAAACTATTTCTCTAATGCCATAACTAAGGGTTTTATTCTTCAAACTTAAAATGTGTTATCCTACGGTCCATTTTAAAAATAACAACAAGTATCAAGTGAGAAATATAAGCTGTTGATGGCCAAGCATCCAACTTTAAAATGCAAGTAGTAAAATTAACAATAGGAAACATTTACTTCCTACTACAATTGTAACAATATAAAGCCTGTTATCATTTTTATCATAACTATTTATAGCAAGTAACTATTGATCTTAACCTTATGAGTACAACCTTGAGGTACTCCACTTTTTGCTTAAAATTTAAAATAACCAACTAAAATCAGTTCAGTAATCTTTTGGACTATCAAAACAAATGATTCGCATTTGCTATCGTAAAAACGAAATATTAATCTATATCTATACTTATAATAAATCTGTAGAGAGGTCAATTCTGTACATGAAATATATTTTCAAAATAACCATCAGGTGGTGATTAGGGATCGATACTGATGCCAAAAATGCAATCAGTAAAATTTTTGTCTGTCTGTCTGTCTGTCTGTCTGTCTGTCTGTCTGTCTGTCTGTCGGTTTGTATGTTCCTTATGGAAACAAAAACTACTCGACGGATTTTAACGAAACTTGGTACAATTATTCTTCATACACCTGCGCAGGTTTTCGTATACTTTCCAGCAGAGTAGTAAAGGGGAATTTTGGGAAATTTTGGGAAAACGGGAGAAGTTACTCCATTTTCAAGCTTCCGTCGCGTGTGCAGCCTCAATGGTTAAACTTATATAGAAATCATGTGTGACGGAAATATTCTTCATAAAATTATCAAAAAAAAAATCCTCAGCAGTTTATGTCTATCTTTTACGGTTGACTCACAATAACACGTGTAATTCCTGATAGCTTAGCAGTTCGGAACATTCTGATTATATTTGTTTACTCTTACGTTTGTAAACCTCTCACTCATCCCAAATTTAAAAAAGGTAACATTATTACTTATTCAATAAAAAAAGAATCATAGAAATCGGTAGACAAACACCGAAATTATACATAAAATAAGCCATCGCGCCCGTGATCAAAACCAAATCTTTACTAATTTACATATAACATACTAGATGGCGCCAGTAGTTGCATCCTATATCACGTAATGATTTATTTTTAGATGTTATAAATACTTCATAGCGTTTTATTCCAAAATTTGCTATTACACGGAAATACTGAACCGTTCATCAAAGCGCATTTAAAATCATAAAACTACACTGTTTAGGGAGTGCTATAAATTTAATAAATTGAAAACATTGCGCTGAATTTCACAATGCTTGAGCAGTGACTGAAGAAAGAAACCTCAGATATTTAAAAAAGCAACGCTACCCGTGCGAAGCTGGGACGATCCACTAGTTACAAAATAAAAGCAAATTTTCATGATAATTGATAGACGAGTATAACGCTCTTGGTGAGTCTAGACAAAAAATTGGTTTGCGGAAAAAGTACAGTTTTTGCTAAAAAAAAAAACTATCTATACTAGATTTATTTACCAAGTTTAAATGTGGTATTGTATTAAATACATCATAGAAGTCAAACTAATGTTTTAAACAATACATACCACAGATCATCATACTAACTTACCATACTTCTATTTCATACCGGAAACCACAATCCCGAATATCCAAATATAACTAATCGAAATGCCATTGTTTAGTTGAAACGTGACTTCTTGTGATTCGCGATTCTATTTCACACTCGAACCGCTAACAACAACCAATATCCGATAGAGTCGATCCGTCTGTCTCACCCTCTTTACATTTAGACAGATGCTCATATTATTTGACAACTTTCCTTTTAGACTGTATTTTAGCTCCGATTCTTGTGGTTCTTCGTATTGTTTCGATGCTGTATGGATTTGGGACAAAACAATACCATTCTAATAAGTTACCTATATTTCTCCACCTTCCTTTTTTTTAAGCAAATTAGGTATATCTTAGGGACATTTTAAGATTTCCTAAAACATCTTCTAAGCAGGTTTTCAGACAAAACATTGTGTACACTTCAACCTGATTTATTTATAGGCAAGTAGCTTTAAAACATACGGGATACTCAGAAGACAAATCAAAAAACATACATATCATCATCAATCCCTCAACGGGGCAGCCAGAGCTTTGGAATGAGAAACTCCTCAGCCACTTTTGGAAGTTGATTGGGGAAAAGATGGTAATAATAAATGTTTTTGGTGACGGGCCTCCAACCACATCGCCCAAAAATCACTTAAAAAGTCCCTATACCCTTAGTCGCCTCTTACGATCATCCACGGGTAGAAATTGGGTAGTGCTATTCTAAGCCGACACTACACGGCATCATAAACAAAAATCATAAATCAAAAAACCTTACTCCCTATTTAGTTATACTGTATCTAATGTTACATACATACATATACTCACGAGACCATCGATCGCCTCTTTGTACGATCCTGGCAAACCTCTCCAGCTTCACTTACCCCATTCTTTTTTATTCTTAATACTTCGGATGTAAGTATATGTATGTATGTAATTATAGTACGGTAAGCAAACAAAATACAAATTTACAACAACATTACCGACAAACAAGCGAAGAAAACGCCATGTTTTCAAACACAATCTCGACCTTAATTCTACTTAATCGAAAGACGTCACTAATCTATACTTATAATAAATCTGTAGAGAGGTCAATTCTGTACATGAAATATATTTTCAAAATAACTATCAGGTGGTGATTAGGGATCGATACTGATGCCAAAAATGCAATCAGTAAAATTTTTGTCTGTCTGTCTGTCTGTCTGTCTGTCTGTCTGTCTGTCGGTTTGTATGTTCCTTATGGAAACAAAAACTACTCGACGGATTTTAACGAAACTTGGTACAATTATTCTTCATTATCCTGGGCAGGTTTTTGTATACTTTCCAACCGAGTAGTAAAGGGGAATTTTGGGAAATTTTGGGAAAAAGGAAGAAGTTACTACATTTTTTAAGCTTTCGTCGCGTGTGCAGCCTTAATGGTTAAACTTATATAGAAATCATATATGACGGAAATATTCTTCATAAAATTATCTAAAAAAAAATCCTCAACAGTTTATGTCTATCTTTTACGGTTGACTCACAATAACACGTGTAATTCCTGATAGCTTAGCAGTTCGGAACATTCTGATTATATTTGTTTACTCTTACGTTTGTAAACCTCTCACTCAGCCCTAATTTAAAAAAGGTAACATTATTACCTATTCAATAAAAAAAGAATCATAGAAATCGGAAGAGAAACACCGAAATTATACATAAAATAAGCCATCGCGCCCGTGACCAAAACCGAATCGTTACTAATTTACATACTAGATGGTGCCAGTAGTTGCATCCTACAACACGTAATGATTTATTTTTTAGATTGTTGTAAATACTTCATAGCGTATTATTCCAAAATATGCTATTAAACGGAAATACTGAACCGTTCATTAAAGCGCATTAAAAATCACCAAACTACACTGTTTGGGAGTGTTATAAATTTAATAAATTGAAAACATTGCGTTGAATTTCACAATGCTTGAGCAGTGACTAAAGAAAGAAACCTCAGATATTTAAAAAACAACGCTACCCGTGCGAAGCTGGGACGATCCACTAGTATCGTAATATAATACGAATTTTATGAAGCTTATCCAACGAAATGGTGCGATACGCAAAAACTTTTGTTTCGATAAAAATACAGTTCAAAGGTTTCTACAACCAAATCTTAACATAATATTAGCTAAAGAAAATCTCAAGAGAAACTTTTAGTACTTATACTTTTTGAAATATTTTCTTCTTTTTTTATCGTATCGTATTCTTTCAGTGAAATTCAGCACTTTATAGAAAAGTTAAATATTAATTTAATATGTTTCATGTTTAAAACCTGTGCTGTGTAGTGTCGGCTTAAAATAGCTCTACCCCATTTCTTCCGGTGGGTGTATGTAAGAGGTGGAGGATTTTTGGGCGATGCGGTTGGAGACCCATCACCAACAACCTTTATTTCACCATCTTTACCCCACTCAACTTTCCAAAAGTGGCTGGGGAATTTCTAATTCCTTAGCTCTGGCTACCCCTTTTAGGGATTTATAGCCGTGAGTATATGTATGTAAGAACCGTGATAGCCCAATGGGTAGAACACTCGGTTATCGTGCAAACGACTAGTGTTCAAATCCTTGGTCGGGCCTACACCAATTTGTCTTTTGTAAAGACATATGTGTGGTAAATTTATCATGGTTGTTAACGGTGAGGGAAAACATCGTGAGGAAACCCACATGGCTGAGTTGTACTTAGTCATGTGACAGTGTGTTCGTTCAAACCGGCGATAGGCCTGCCCCCTATCACGTGAGTACACTGTCCATGCAAAACGTGGGTACTCTGAACACCAGGTGACAAAGTCACGTGATGTTCAGAAGTATTAGTACCTCTGCCAACCCCTTCGGGGATATTCGGCGTGAACGTTTATGTTATTATGTTATGTTTATATGTATGTATGTATGTTTAAAACCATCAAAGCGTCTTTCACGAAACCACAGCGGGTCGTAAAAGATGATATAGAGTATTGGGGCTTTGAAAGTGATTGTTAGGAGATGCGATGAGATCCATCAAAAATCATCCTTTATTTTACAATCTTTTCGCCACTAAGCTCCCAAAATGACTGTGGAATTAATTTAAGGTTTTTGACATGAATTCCTCATGTGGGGATTATTACTCATAAATAAAAGATGTTATTAAAGGAAAGAAAAATTTCGACACTGGCGGGGTTCGAACCCGCGACCTTCGGGTATACGCCCCCGTCCGAATTAGTTAAAATTCGGAGGTAGGAAACGCAAACACTACTTGAACGTGTAAAAAAGAAACAAAGGATAGAGAAATTTCGCGCTGGATGCCAACTGACACTGTAGCTCAGTTGGCAGAGCGACGGGGGCGTATACCCGAAGGTCGCGGGTTCGAACCCCGCCAGTGTCGAAATTTTTCTTTCCTTTAATAACATCTTTTATTTATGAGTGACTGTGGAATTTCCAAGTCTGAAACTCTGCCCACACATTCTTGGCATTTTCCGTAGTAGATTCGTAAATATATCTAAATAAGACCCGAAGAAAGGAAAAAGTAATTATTACCAAGTTAAGTTTTTAAGCTAAAACAATTAAATTGGGACGCTGATTGTTGCCACTATCTGTAATTGGATTAGTTAAGGTTCTAGGAAGTTATGTGGTTGAATAATGATAGGAAAAACAAGAAAGAATCGTCTCTAATATTTTATACAGACTGGAGGTTGTACGAGTATCTATAATACTCATAAGAAAATAAACCGCCGTGCCGTTACCGTGTAGTGTCGGCTTAGAATAGCACTACCCCGTTTCCACCGATGGGTGTACGTAAGAGGCGACTAACGGTATTGGGGCTTTAAAGGGATTTTTGGGCGATGCGGCTGGAGACCCATCACCAACAACCTTTACTTTACCATCTTTTCCCCACTCAATTTCCAAAAGTGGCTGAGGAATTTCTGATTCCTTAGCTCTGGCTACCTCTTCTAGGGATTTATTGCCGTGTGTATATGTATGTATATATGAAATTTTCGTAATATTGAACAAAAAGTCACATTTTGGTTTTAAGCTGGTTTACAAATTGAAAGCCTGTGCAATAAAAGTCTATTTACAAGCAAGTGAGTTGAAAAGAAAACTTATGTTTTTGTAGAATTAGAAGTTTGGGGAAAGAAACCACCTTCTTGATGTTTATTCTCGCATTAAATAGTCGCTTTATTTGTCGGGTGACTATTTCATTCTTACAAAATTATATTAAATAACCACGTTTAGAGGAAAATTTGTAAGAAAAAGGAAAGCCTGAGCTAATAATAAGATATAGCAACTTTTGGAAATTCAGTAGAAAATATATCATTCTTCGCCGTAATGAAGACTCCAGTACAAGGCTAAGTAATAAAGTAATAAGTAAGTAAGCTTTAAAGTTTATACACTTATAAGCTATAACACACTTAAAAGCTTTCACTCTAACATATAAAACTCGATTGAATTCAAGTTCAAATATTGAGTAATATACGAATCACATGACAAGTAAAGCTCAGTCATACATACATATATTCACGCAGTTCGTTCCCATTGGTGTAGACAGAGACTATCGATCGCCACTTTGTACGAAAGATAGTAAAACTCAGTCATACCATGCCATTTTCCCTCACTATTAACAACTTTGGAAAAAACATTCATTTTTTGAGTCCATAGCTCTCTACATCATGTTTTCCACTGCAGAGTTAGTATATCTATAGTATATCAGAGTAATAAACTAACATCATACATATACTCACGGCTGTAAATCCCTAGAAGGGGTAGCCAGAGCTAAAGAATTAGAAATTCCTCAGCCACTTTTGGAAAATTGAGTGGGGAAAAGATGGTAAAGTAAAGGTTGTTGGTGATGGGTCTCCAACCGCATCGCCCAAGAATACCTTAAAAGCCCCAATACCGTTAGTCGCCTTTAACGTGCACCCAGACACGGTAGAAACGGGGTAGAGCTAATCAAAGCCGACACGGCGTATAAACTAAGTAATGCTCTATAGACAAATATGACTCGTTTTAGTCGGTTTTTTCATACCTTCAACTTATTTGTCGGGGTGTAATATAGAATAAACTCTGACTACCCCATTAAGGGATTTATAGCCGTGAGTATATGTATGTATGTAATATAGAATGACATTCGTATGCAAATAGTCCATGACAATGATTCGTGTAGATACAAAACATAATTCTTTAAGTGACGTTGACCGGGCGCCGTGTTGCATACTAATTGTTCATATCTGATGCTTATGGCAAGTTGAGTATTAGGGCTTACTTATTTCATACTTTTCGTGGATTTAATTCAGAGAAATTAACTATCTGGATTAATTAACATAAATTAAGAAACAAACGTGTTTCAAATCACACATTTCATCCGGTTATTGTTTAAAACTTTACAATACCAATAAAAAGTTTGCATTTACTTGATTTTTGAAACTGTAGGTATTTTGTAATTTTGGATTCAAAAGAGAGTAGCCAAGGCTACAAAGGTACACTTACTCAACCACTTTAAAAAAAAATGTGAACAATATGGACAAACAAAGATAGCAGGATTATACATTTTTTTTGGGAACGTAAAAAGTACTTTCCAGCTTCGCATTACTTCTGCAGGACATTTCATTAGACGTTATAACAATTTATCATGGTTGTTAACCGTGAAGAAAAAACATCGTGAGGAAACCTACATGGCTCAGTTGTACTTTTTATGTGACATGTGTGGTATTTGTACAAAACAGCGATAGGCCTGCCCCCTATCACGGGAGTACACTGTCTGAGCAAAACGTGGGTACTCTGAACATCACGTGACATTGTCACCTCTACCAACCTCTTCGGGTATACAGCGTGAACGTTTGAGTTATAACAATCGGTAACGTAAAAAATACAACCCTACAAGAAATAAACTCATCCCAGACAAATAAATAATATCAATTAATATATTTCACAATGCGCACTTGTTCGGAAGCACAATGAATATTGATCACTCGCTAGTGTCTTTGGCAAGTTTATTGATCTCATTATCTATACTGGCTTCCTTAGTAGCCTTAAATAGATATAATTATAATACCACGCGATGTTCAAAAGTATTAGTACCTCTACCAACCCCTTTGGAAATAAACGGTGGAGTGTGAGATAACTATTTGCTGAAAAATATATATTCATAAACTCACGGCAATAAATCTCAAAATGAAGTAGAATTTCAGAAAGAATTTCAAAGTTTAGTAAAGAAAATATTGAATAAAAAGATTTTATTGCTGTGTAGTGTCGGCTTAGAATGACACTACCCCATTTCTGCCGGTGGGTGTTCGTAAGAGGTGACTAACGGTATTGGGGCTTTTAAGGGATTATTGGGCGATGCGGTTGGAGACCCATCACCAACATCCTTTATTTTGCCATATTTTCCCCTCTCAACTTTCCAAAAGTGGCTGAGGAACTTCTAGTTCCTTAGCTCTGGCTACCCCTTCTAGGGATTTATAGCCGTGAGTATATGTATGTATGTATGTGAATAAAAAGATTGCTAGTGATGGAAAGAATGTTTTTGGTGATGGGTCTCCAACCGCAACCCCCAAATCCCTTAAAAGCCCCAATACCGTTAGTCGCCTTTTACGTACACCCACCGGAAGAAATGGGGTAGTGCTATTCTAAGCCGACACTACACAGCTAAAGTTAGTGATTACATTACTTGTTATCCAAAATGTTGGTTTACCACAACAACACAATGGCACGTGCCTTGCTTTTTAAAATTATTTTTGGAAGTTGTCTTGAAGTGCCTGCTTACAATAATGCTACCTATTCTCTCTGTGCGTATTGTATGTATGTTGCTCATATTTTTTTCGAACCTAATAGGCACCATTAAAAGTTAGGGTAATACAACCGTGATAGTTCGTTCATTGTAGAGGCATAACATAAACATATACATAACATAAACGTTCACGCCGAATATCCCCGAAGGGGTTGGCAGAGGTACTAATACTTCTGAACATCACGTGACTTTGTTCCCTGGTGTTCAGAGTACCCACGTTTTGCATGGACAGCGTACTCACGTGATAGGGGGCAGGTCTATCGTCGGTTTGTACGAATACATTGTCACATGACTAAGTACAACTCAGCCATGTGGGTTTCCTCACGATGTTTTCCCTCACCGTTAACAACCATGATAAATTAACCACACATATGTCTTTAGAAAAGACAAATTGGTGTAGGCCCGACCCGGGATTCGAACACTAGTCGTTTGCACGATAACCGGTGTTCTACCCATTGGGCTATCACGTCGTCGTATTATAGAGTCGTGTGGGTTCAAATCTGGATGAATATGCCTTTTCTAAATTCTTATGAGTTTAATTTACAGTGATTTTTTTAACAGTGAGGAACAACACCGTGAGAAACTGCATCAACAAAGCGTATTCTGAACACCAGGTGACAATAATCTCGTTTGAGTTGATTTATAATAAAAAAAAGGAATTCGGGTCGTTAGAAACTGTTATTTTACGTTAATTATAGTAATGTTTACTCCCAACTTTTCTATTTTCCCATTAGTGCAAGCATATTTTAAAAAATGTGTCTAAGGCTTTCTTTAATTAAAGCTACAACTCGGTGTAACAAGACTGGTTTCAAAGAGTCCGGTAACATGAACATGTTGTGACTATATAAATATTTGTAAATACCAAAAAGCTATCCTAATTTTTCAGCTAAATACTTGCGTGGGCTAAAACATACTGCGCACATACGCATGTATACAGAAAGGTACATTTTGTCTGTTACTGTCAGGCAATCACTTATACGCCACAATAATCAATTTGTCAAATGGTCGGCAGTCCAAACAGTTAATTAGGGGCGCACCACACGACTCCAATAACAAAGTTAATTGAGTTAACCCCTAAATACAATTGCTTTAGTCAATAACCGCTAGTCATTGGTGGTAATTAAATTTTTGTTTAATACTTGTGTACGCACCTGCCCATACTCACGGCTCTTAAAAAAATATAAAGGATACATAAAGGAAAGAAAGATTTTGGCACCAGCGGGGATAGAACCCGCGATCTCCGGGTATACGCCCTCGTCGCTCTGACAAGTTAGCTACAGGGTATCGGTATGGCTTCTAGTGCGAATTTTTTCTATCCTTTGTTTCTTATTCTTATCCTTTGCGTATACCCGGAGGTCGCGGGTTCGATCTCCTCTGGTGTCGAAATTTTTCTTTCCTTTATTTATTAGTAATAATCCCCACATGAGGTTTTCATGAACAAAAACAATCAAAATAGTAAAATCACTTGAATAATTAGTTCAATAATTTAGAACATTAACATTGTTATCACATAATGTAACGTGCGACAATCTATACCACAGCTACCACATAATATTTTAGAGGTGAAATGATGATTACATTAAGAATCGCTAATGATGCGTTGTCAACCAGAAAGCACCTACAGGGAGATATATAGCAAGTAGTTGATCTGGTAAACCTAAACAATACCAGCGGAAATATTGCTAAAATTTTAATAATTTTGTAATTAATAACTCTATTTATACCCTATATTCAAAAACTAAGGAAAATAAACTGACAATATAAACGTTTTAAGTAGAGAAAGATAAATATGTTTTAATTAGTGAGGAGATAAATGCTCCGTAAATTTTGTTTACGAGTAAATATTGTGAGCTCAAAGTTTCAAAAGATAAATACGCGTACAGAGAAGATTAAATTAAGTGTTACTATTTAAAAGATTTCTTGTATAATTTTTATTATTGAATATTTTAGTAGGATAAAATTTGTAAATAATATCTTTTGAAGCCACTAATATAAGAACTACAAAACTTTGATATGAACTTCAATTTGAATTGCATGCTGAAACACAAACAATCGTCTAGTTCGGCTGCAAACATCTTTAAAATTGCGCAGTATTTAAGTTAAGCACAGTTTTGGTATGTTTGTAAACCATTATAATAAAATTGTACGCTTTTCTTGAATAAACTATTTTGTTTGATTTGATAATATAATAGTTAACATTTAATACTTTAAAGAAACACAATTTTACGAGGCATTTCTGGCAAAAATCTAGAGATTTTTTCTCGAATTTCACAGATAAATTTCCGTAAATACTTTATATACTTTTTAAGTTGTTATACAAACGATGTCGATGTTGTATATAAACGATGGTCCTCATGTTCAACTAGATTAGGATAAATGGAAATATCAATGAATTTGCAATCTGCAAATTGTTATAAAAAATAAATTTTCATTTAAATTACTTTTATAAATTATAATATATACATACATACATAGAGGGGGTAGTCAGAGCTAAGGAATTGGAAATTCCTCATCCGCTTTTGGAAAGTTGAGTGGGGAAAAAGTTGTAAAATAAAGGTTGTTGGAGATGGTCCTACCGCATCGCCCAAAAAATCCCTTAAAAAAAGCCCCAGTACCGTTAGTCGCCTCTTACGTACACCCACCGGAAGAAATGGGGTAGTGCTATTCTAAGCTGACATTACACAGCAGCTATAATACTTATACTTGGATATAATTCATGATCATCATCATCATCAGCCTATAGACGTCCACTGCTGGACATAGGCCTCCCCCAAAGACTTTCAGCCTCCCGAACAAGCCGGTTTCCGAAAAGGCTTTGGGACCATAGACCACATTCACATCCTGCGACAGATTATACAGAAGACCGAGGAGTATAATCTGCCATTGTGCCTAGGGCTCGTGGACTATGAAAAAGCCTTCGATTCAGTGGAACGATGGGCTATACTTGAATCTTTGCAGAGGTGCCATATTGACTACAGATATATCGATGTGTCAAAGTGTTTGTATGAAAACGAGCACGAATCCCATCCAATTGCAGCGAGGAGTGAGACAGGGAGATGTGATTTATCCGAAACTTTTCACTGCTGCATTGGAAGATGTCTTTAAGCTTCTGGACTGGGAAGGACTCGGCATCAACATCAACGGCGAGTAAATCACACATCTTCGATTTGCTGATGATATTGTAATTATGGCTGAAACCACGGAGGATTTGAGTAAAATCCTCAATGATCTCAGTAGAGTGTCTGAGAGAGTGGGTCTTAAGATGAACATGGAGAAGACGAAAATTATGTCGAATAGTCATGTTGTACCCACTCCCGTCGAACTTGGAGACTCTACGCTCGAAGTTGTTGACCAATATATATACCTGGGACAAACCCTTGGGTTAGGTGGAGCCAACTTTGAGAATGAGTTCAACCGTCGAATCCAGCTCCGCTGTAGCCCGAAGAATTGCAAAAATGAAGTCGCAATGGGCAGTGCACATTGCACGCAGAACCGACGGCCGTTGGGGCTCGAAGATTCTGTGATATAAGTACTATTACTACTATAATTACTATTACTTACATTATTTGCCAACGATTTGAACTTTGTTCGGATTATTTAAAAGTATGTATATTATATCAAGTGATTGTAAAAATACAAATTCGTATCATTTTCAGTCGTTGCAAAAGATTTAGAACCTTCTATCTTAAGTTATAAGGTAATAATATAAATGTTCGGTTTCATTCCTTTAGTATCTTTAGTCAGGTATAATAATTTCGAATAATGATATCTATTTACATTCGAATCGAATGAAGAGTTTGTTTGTAATCTACTAACTACCCTCTAATTGTTTATTGATCAAATTAGTTGACGAATGATGAGTATTGCTTGTTGTTTATAATTAGGTTGAATAGCTTTTGATTAATTTATTTGATGAAACGAATATAAACTTATCTTTGTTAATGACAAGCTTTCTCTCTCTCTGTGTACGAATAAATATAAGTATTCTCATTGTTTTGTATATATCCGTGTACGGTAATGAATGACATTGATCAAACTAGATGACTTCATAATTTTGTTTGAATTAATCATTTTTTTTTAGTCACGGTCATAAATCCCATAAGGGGTAGCCAGAGTTTCAGAACTGGAAACTCCTCAGCCACATTTGGATCTGATATGGGACAAGATAGTAGAAGTACAGTATCGCTGATGATGGGATACCCACTGCATCGCAAAAAAATACTTTAAAAGCCCCTCTAACCTTAGTCGTCTCTTACAACACCATACATACATATACTCACGCCGTTAGTTCTTATCGGGGTAGGCAGAGACTTCGTACAATCCTAACAAACCTCTCTAGCTTCGTTTACATCCATCAATTTTTTCAAACATGCTCTTTTGTTCTTCATACTTCGAACGCCTGCCTTTTTGAGCACACTCTCAATTTGGTCCAAGTGTGCTCTCCGTGGTCGACCTCTACTAACATTACCATCCACACTAGCTCTATAGATCCTTTCTACCAATGTTCTATATCAATCTTCTCTATGTGCTCAAACCATCTCAACATTCTTTTTTCTATCTTTCTTACAATATCATCTTTCACACTACACTTTTCATAAATAACCCTATTTCTCACTCGATCACATAATCTACATACATACATACATAGATATACTCACGGCTGTAAATCCCTTACGGGGTAGCCAGAGCTTTGGAACGAGAAATTCCTCAGCCACGATTGGTAGTTCCTTGGGAAAAAGATGGTAATAATAAATATAGGTTTTTGGTGACGGGTCTCCAACTACATAATCATATTCGGGTCATAATATAACATTACATTTTTTTCTGAGGGACCTCATCTCTACTGCATTCACTCTGCTCTCATGATTCTTCTGCTACACCCAACATTCGCTTTCATACATAAGCGTAGGAACAAGAACAGCATCTTGCACAGCCCTTCGGGCCTTTTCGGACAATGATTCGGACGGCTATTCATTGCTTTATTTACCGCATCACCCTCTTTCACTCTTCTTTCAATATTTTCATCACATTTTCCATCTCTTGTCAACAAAATTCCCAGATAAACAAACTCCTTTACCTGTTCCAAATCCTTACCATCAATCGCAACTCGCATTTTGTCACATTTTCCTGTCTCTCAAAAACCATCGTTTTGGTTTTATCCACATTCACCCTCATTCCCTTTCTTACAAAATACTCACATGCAATATTCATCATCTCTTGCAACTCTTCTGCCGATGATGCAAGTAACACTAGATCTTCAGCATACAAGAGACATTTAATGATGAATTCACCCATTCTTAGTCCATTATTCGGTGCTGACTGAAAATTAGTGTTGTGAGCTTCCAAAGCTCACAACGTAATGCTGAGGCAGCACCGCAATATTATATTTGTATGTTTTTTTCTTGTCTACTTTTGTTTCCTAGCTTTGAGAATTGAATAATGTGTTGTTTTTTCATTAAAAAAATATCTCTATTAATGTTACTTTTCCATGTTCTGTACAGCGAATAAATGTCTCTCTTTCTCTTTCTTTCTTTCATTATTTTTCTTTCACGCAACTCTGTCAAACAGTCATCCATAAACAAATTGAAGAGCCACGGAGAAGCTACACTACCCTGTCAGACACCCCGAGGTTTTCCCCGTTTACTCTTACACATGTACTAGAATCCTCATAGAGTGATACTAGTGCACGCAAAAGTTGACTCCCCAAACCAAACTTGGATAACACCTCCCATAAACACTTTCTTATAAAACTTTCATACGCCTTCACTAAATTAATGAAGAAGCAAAACACCTTTCAGTTCTTAGCTAAGCACTTTTCGGTGATGCTCCTTAAAGAAAAGATTTGGTCCGTACATCCTATTCTCTTTCTAAATCCTGCTTGCACATTCCAAATTGTATAATCCGTTTCATTCATCACTCTTTCAATCAAAACTTTTGCATACAATTTACCGACAATGCTGAGTAGGCTGATTCCACGGTAGTTTTTAGCCTCCTGGTGTGACCTGTTTCCTTTATATAGAGGCACAAATACCGCCTTGCACCAGTCTTGTGGAACTTTGCCACTCGACCAGCATTTTTGGAAAAGGAAATACAACCAGGAAGCCATCACCCCTTTACCAGCCCTCAGCATCTATATATTTATCCTGTCATACCCTGTCGCTTTCCCTACTTTCATACTTTTCATTATTTCTTCCATACTAATCTCACTATCATCAAAGTCACCAATTGCTTCATTTCAATCAACATTACTGCCAATTGGCGAAGAAATAGGTGTATCCTCTTTTTCAAAAAGTCCCTCGAAATAATTCTTTCATACTCTTTTCATGCTATTTTCATCCGTCGCCAATTCATCCTGAAGTTCATCTCTCACTACATTCACTGTCGTGTTTTGCTAAACTCCCTTTTTTTTCGGATATATTTCCAGAATAACTATTGATTACTACGGAAATTATCAGAAACTTTCCTCTCACACCACTCTTGCAAATTACGCTTTTTCTTTTCGATTTTCTTCTTTACCCCATTCTTAACTCTCCTATAATCATCTTCACTCTTCTGCACTACATCATCAGTAATACTCGCCTCTATTCGTTTACTAGCTTTGATTACTAGTAAATCTAACAAGGCTTTCTTCTTATCTGCAACTGCCTCTTTCACATCTTTATCCCACCAACTTGTTGTTGTTCTATTTTTCCTCTTACTCAGTCCACATACTCGTACTTCCGTCGCAAATTCAACCATCGTCGATTTGAGCACATCCCATGCTTTTTCAATCTCCATTTCATTCGTCATCTCCACGCAACTTAGTCTATCATCCAATTTCTTCACGTATTCATCTCTAATTTTAATTAGCTCTGTGACGCCAACGCCTGAACAAACCTTTCAAACATGATATCACCAAAAAGTTATCTGTACCGACATTAGCCCCCCTATCAACTCCTGTGTCAACAACTGAGACGACACCCTTTTGGCAATGTTAATTAATGTTTTTCCTATATATATATTTTATCTTTGTGTTTTCAATGTGTTTTCTATTATGTGTCATTCTGTTTACGTTTGTGTGTATGTGTGTTAATTTGCCAAATAAATGTCTTTTACTTTACTTTACTTTAACTTTTGCTCTTAATCTTTGATCCACAATTACGAAATCTATCGTACTTCTCTCTGTCTAGTATACATGTGGATATCTTTGTATACACCATACCATACTTTCCTAGAATCCTTTTACAACCGTTGCGTGACACACCAACCCAGCCATTAAAATCTCGTTACATTACAATTCTCTCATTCTGATCACACCCATTCACAACATCGTCTAACAGATTCCAAAACTCCTCCCTCTCGGATAGAGATTTAGGCATATCATGTAGATTATGCGCACCCGGACTAGTCCCAATTTCAACTTAATCCACAGGAGCCTTGGACTCACACATTCGTAATCTTTCATACACTGAGCCATCCTTTCAGATATCAGGAGTCCCACTCTTTGGCAAGCTCGGACACTGTCATCGACTCCCGAAAAGATCGCTGTAATTTGGCCAAGTTGTGAAACTTCTTTTCCCTTTTGCTTAGTCTCGTTTACACATAGAAAATCCAGTTTTCTTTTATCCATAATCATACATACTTCATCTAACTTTTCAAACATTCCTCCACATACATTCATCGTACTGAAACGGGTCTCTTTAGCCCACTTTTCGCCCCGTGAGAAACCATGGCGTGATGAGTGGCGAGCTACATCGCCGCCTCCGTGTTTATTTTTAGTTGAACACATTTTGGCCCCACGATAAGCAAGGGAAATAAACTGTCCACCAAGCCAGAGCCCCGCTTGACTAGGTAAGGTTATTTAGTATCCGGAGTGCACCAAGCTCCGGGACGGCGGCACGCTAGCAACCAGGCTCACCCCTGGCCACGCATCCATCGGCACGGCAGACCTTAGATCGGTATAAGGGCGAAGACAGTGAAAGCCCTGTTCCTTTAGTCGACTCCTACGAAACACCCACTCGAAGAGATGGGGTCGTGCTGTTGTATGCCGACACTACACAGCAACTTCTTGTGTCTTACGACACCAGTGGGTAGAAATATCCGAATCACTAACTTAACTTAACTATATCCGTTTGTTCCAGATAACCTCAACGCTGTACCTCTCACTAGGTCCAGCATCCTGGCCCCGACTGAGCACCCTGGCGCTGCTGTCGGACCTGCTGATGCTGCTGAACTACGTGCTGGACCCGGTGCTGTACGTGCTGATGAGGAAGAGCAGGCGCTCCTTCGCCAGTGCGCGCCGTTCTCTGTCTCGTTGCTTTCGCCTCACTGTTAGTATCAGTCGCACTCTCAGAACGAAAGAGGCTCAACTCAAAAAAAAAAGGTTTATTTGCTAACTAACAGAATTCACCATTTGTACTTAAACTAGCGATCATTGTTTTACAAATTGTAGTTTATAAGGCAGCTATTCTATAGCTTTTATGACATATTAAGAGATCGAAAATCGTGATATTGAGTTACAGTCCTAGAGAGACATAAAAATGTATGCTCAATCCGATGAATAGTAAAACAAAGGCACTAATTGTTAAAAAAACAGGATAGCGAATTTTCCAACTCTACGACGATAAGTGCCTTTGTTTTAGAACATACTTTTTTATGCCTCTCTATGAATGTATAAACTCAATATCACTATTTTTGAGTTGAGCCTCTTTCGTTCTGAAATTGCGTAGTGCTTGCTTTGCTTAGTTTTTCACCAAAACTCCCTTGCTCAATTTCTGTTTGTTTATTGAATTTCATTTTATAAATCCCTAGAAGGGGTAGCCAGAGCTAAGGAACTAGAAATTCCTCAGCCACGTTTGGAAAGTTAAGTGGGGAAAAGATGGTGAGATAAAGGTTTTTGGTGATGGGTCTCCAACCGCATCGCCCAAAAACCCTTAAAAGCCCCAATACCGTTAGTCGCCTCTTAGGTACACCCACCTTCAGAAATAGGGTAGTGTTATTCTAAGCCGACACTACACAGCATGTCGCTCATGTTATTTTTCACATGTCGCTGATATACATTGGGAGCTTATGCACACAAAACTCCCTTGCTCAATTTTTGTTTGTTTATTGAGTTTCAATGCTGAATCTACCGATCAGGAAAATTATTAGATGATCTTAATATTATGGGCAGTCATTGGATAAAGATATAAATATTCGTCTAGTCATGCTACTAATTCACAAGCGATTTTTGTCTTGTATCAACATTGATAGAAGAATCTCTGAGTTTATTGAACACTAGTGGATCGTCCCAGCTTCGCGTAGCGTTGTTTTTTTTAAATATCTGAGGTTTCTTTCTTCAGTCACTGCTCAAGCATTATGAAATTCAGCGCAATGTTTTCAATTTATTAAATTTATAGCACTCCCTAAACAGTGTAGTTTGGTGATTTTGAATGCGCTTTAATGAACGGTTCAGTATTTCCGTTTAATATAAAATTTTGGAATAAAACGCTATGAAGTATTTATAACAATCTAAAAATAAATCATTACGTGATGTAAGATGCAACTACTGGCGCCATCTAGTATGTTATATGTAAATAAGTAAAGATTTTGGTTTTGGTCACGGGCGCGATGGCTTATTTTATGTATAATTTCAGTGTTTGTCTACCGATTTCTATGATTCTTTTTTTATTGAATAGGTTATAATGTTACCTTTTTTAAATTAGGGATGAGTGAGAGGTTAACAAACGTAAGAGTAAACAAAAATAATCAGAATGTTCCGAACTGCTAAGCTATCAGGAATTACACGTGTTATTGTGAGTCAAACGTAAAAGATAGACATAAACTGTTGAGGATTTTTTTTAGATAATTTTTTTAAGAATATTTCCGTCATACATGATTTCTATGTAAGTTTAACCATTAAGGCTGCACACGCGACGGAAGCTTAAAAAATGGAGTAACTTCTCCCGTTTTCCCAAAATTTCCCAATATTCCCCTTCACTACTCGATTGGAAAGTATAGCAAAACCTGCCCAGGAGTATGAAGAATAATTGTACCAAGTTTCGTTAAAATCCGTCGAGTAGTTTTTGTTTCCATAAGGAACATACAAACCGACAGACAGACAGACAGACAGACAGACAGACAGACAGACAGACAGACAGACAAAAATTTTACTACTTGCATTTTTGGCATCAGTATCGATCCCTAATCACAACCTGATAGTTATTTTGAAAATATATTTTATGTACAGAATTGAACTCTCTACAGATTTATTATAAGTATAGATTTCACTGCCGTGGTTACATATCATCAGAAAGTAAAAGATGCGTGATGTAAGTACTCGATAATAATTTTAATGCAGAGTCCTTCCCAATCCAAAAAGTAGAACACATATTCCAATGCAGCAATGAATAGTCTCGGAGATTAAAGCTGCCAGTCTCAGTACATACATATACTCACGGCTATAATTCCCTAAACGGGGTAGCCAGAGCTTTGAAATAAGAAATTCCTCAGCCACTTTTGGAAGTTGATTGGGGAAAAGATGGTAATAATAAATGTTTTTGGTGACGGGTCTCCAACCACATCGCCCAAAAATCACTTGAAAGCCCCAATACCGTTAGTCGCCTCTTACGTTCACCTACCGGAAGAAATGGGGTAGTGCTATTCTAAGCCGACACTACACAGCACCACACTGTCTCAGTCTTCGCTAAAATAGGATGGTAGTCGTGTTCTTGTCCTGATTTTGGACCGACATAGTTGCGTTCGTTGTCTTGTTGTTCCTCAACTGTTACAGAGCCCTGCTGATCTCGTAAAGGCTGTTGGTTATTTTCTGTGCTCTGCTTTACAATTTTTTAGAGTGATTTTAGCTTTGCTCATTAGAAGTTTTGATAAACATCTCTCGCTTTACACACAGTCATCATCTTCACATATATCTATCTGCTAAACTTCCCTTATTATACGGGAACTAATTTTTTGAGCTGTTATTTAAAAATTCGAGATGTTATTGTGATTAGTTGAAAAACATATTGAGCATTTATTTAATTTAATTGCGGTTGAATAATTATTGCGACAGTTAAACATAGACAGTAATAAAAAATATATTAGTCGGTTATTTTATCATACAATGTCAATTCTAAAAATAATTGAGTAGTCCAATAATTAAATGAGCGGTAAAAATGATGGAATGAGCAGTTCGATAAATAGTTCGGCAGATCGCGATCGTTACGATGCATGCCTGTTTGTATGTATACTTGCTCGCTTGGGAGGGTCGGGGGGCGAAAGCCCCCTGCAGACAAAGAAAAGTTAGGTGGTCACATTTAATTAGGTTAGGTTAGGTTAGATTATGTATAAAACGAGCGAGCGTAGCGCAGCGGAGCGAGCCCTAAATGCCTGATGCATGCCTATATGCTTACTTACTTTATAGAATTGCTTAGAATGAGATTTCTTACCGACAAATTCCGATTTATTACTACCCACGCGTAACCGCTCGTTCAATATTTTTTACCGCCCATTTAATTATTTTCCTACTCAATTATATTGTCACTGATCCATTTCATTATTTTTTATTACTCATTTTTGTTTACTTTACTGCTTAGTTTAAGCTGCTGATCTAGTTATTAAACGTGCCATTTATAATTTTTAACTTACCAAAACCGCTAAATACAACTGCCTCTTTAAATCAGTGCCTTATTATACTATACACAAACATACATATATCATATACATATACTCACGGCTATAAATCCCTAGACGGGGTAGCCACTTTTGGGAGTTGAGTGGGGAAAAGATGGTGAAATAAAGGTTGTTGGTGATGGGTCTCCTACAGCATCCCCCAAAAATCTTCCAAATATAGCTGAGGATTTTCCAACTCTGAAGCTCTGGCTAGCCCTTTTTTGGATTTATGGTCGTGAGTATATGCATGAATGTATGTGGCTTAACAAATCGTACCCTTTTATATTTGCTCATATAGTACACACGTACGTTATACATGTAGTAGTTTCAACTAATTAAATGTATTAATAAATTGGCTTGCGGCTTTGCAATGTGTTTTATGTTTGTGTGGTGTGTTTTATACTTTAAAATCAGTGTGACAAATCTATTATTATTTATTTATATATCGCGAAAGATCTGATAAACCCTCAGTGGTGGGCTCATGAATTTTACTGGAAAAAATTGGATTTTCTAAAAATGCGAGTAGTTCTAGTGAGATTGCAAAGGAAATAATAAACGGACACCAAACTTAGAATGAGTTAATAACTAGACAGGAAACTTATGGTATATTTACAACCCGTGAGTTAATACACCAACATACTTTTTAAAAGAAGTAGTTCAGTTTTAGGCTTCAAATATATAGAAAACATCGAATCGGTCCGGAGCGAGATGATACATAGAAAATTTAATTATTTATTAGAAAAAAATAGGTGTTAAAAATGGGATGAAACTTTAAAGTGCATGGGAAAAAGTAGAAACAATCTCATTAACAATCGGTGAAGAAACTTCAAATGAAGCAAATTAGTACTTAGAAAGTACGATTATAGTAAAATGACGCGCGTGTCCGCAAAAACCCGAACTTTATTCAGAAAGTAAAAAAAACATCATCTAAAGTCAAGGATTTGCAATATCTAGAATTTTTGCAATAATTCGAATAATTTAATTATACTACTCAAAAAATCACAAGCTTTTCTAGACGCACTTTAAACAGTATAAGTTGTTAATGATATAAAACTTAGAAATGATCTCCAAAAGTTAGTAGCCATCATTTAAGAGTTAAAATGGTTTTCTTTTTCAGAACGACAAATCATCAACCGAGTCCATTAAAGCGAGCGAAACCACCGAATTGAAATCCATGAGGATACCGAGCATTCAGACCGACCGACTCATCAGTTTCGTTGAGGAAACTAAGGATTGAGGAATGATATTTACATGCACCAAAGTTATTGTATAGTTGGAGTAATTTATCATTGTTTTCACCCTTCCTTGTTTTGTTAGATCTGTTAACACAAATTAAACTAGTGGTTTTAAGAATTATAATTATATTTTATTATAATATCATTAAAAACGTGTAAAAAGATAAGATAACATTCTTGCGTATTGAAAAAATATATCTATATAAACCGCTTTGAAGTCGCAAATCCAAAAGAATACCATTTAGAAAAAAAACCATTCACATCGTAAAATGGTGATCCGTTTTTTTTTTTCAAGTAATATCGGGTTATGTGTCAGTTTTAATATATTAAATGTATATAAAAAAATATTAATTTTATCTTATCCTAGTAATATCCGTCTTCAAAATACTTGTATAAAGTCTTCTTTATGATTAAAATCCAAAGCTTTTGTTTCTTTAGTTGCATTATTATTATAAATGTTTATTTATTAAGATAAGTACCTTACACCAAATAGCTTAGAAAAGTACATACATATACTCACGGCTATAAATCCCTTAACGGGATAGCCAGAGCTTCGGAATGAGAAATTCCTCAGCCATTTTTGGAAGTTGATTGGGGAAAAGATGGTAATAATAAATGTTTTTGGTGACGGGTCTCCAACCACATCGCCCAAAAATGACTTAAAAAGCCCCTATACCCTTAGTCGCCTCTTACGATCACCCACGTGTAGAAATGGGGTAGTGTTATTCTAATTTAATGTTTTTTGACATGAATTCCTCATGTGGGGATTATTACTCATAAATGGCAGAGCGACGGGGGCGTATACCCGAAGGTCGCGGGTTCGAACCCCGCCAGTGTCGAAATTTTTCTTTCCTTTAGTAACATCTTTTATTTATGAGTGTTATTCTAAGCCGACACTACACGACATTAGAAAAGTGCAGTTCGATTAAAAGAAGCTCCAAGTGTGAAGCGTCTAACTAACTTGAATATAATGTACATGGATTATACATATAAATGAGTCGTAAAGAGATGGAGAAGAGCTAATAAGAGAAATAATGTACAAAAATATTTGAAAAAAGATATTTTTTATACTATTATAGCTGAGCTATTTTCGAAAGAAAAATATTTTAATGTTATAATCGTACGCGTAAACGAAAGTTGTTATGATAAAATTGTAATGTAACTATATATTTTTCGAGAATCTCAATGTTTGTTATACAGTACATTTAGTTAATAAAAACATTGTTAGAAAATCGTACCAAATAACATATTCTTATACATACATAACATACATAAACGTTCACGCCGTTTATCCCCGAAGGGGTTGGCAGAGGTACCAATACTCCTGAACTCACATGGCAAGCGCCATCTAGTTTCCAGAGAAGGTACCCACGTTTTGCTTAGACAGTGTACTCACGTGTATTCTTATACCAAATTAAGAAAGAAGAAACAAAGATATTGTATCATGTCCTAGTCCATAAGAACAAAAATGTTAATACTGTACCATAAAACGCATTTTCAATCAATTATTTTATAATTACTACACAGTGCAATAATCTACACTTAGACTAAAAACACGTCACAGTTTGTGTAAATAAATAAATCATAAGTGTCAAAACTCACAACAGTTTTATTTATGCTAACCCAATTTCGTCAACCCAAATACCGCCTATAATCTGTAGTCCAAGCTCGTATCCTTACTTTCTTCGGACATATATCTCGGCGCGGCCGCATGTTTAGGGCCGGCGCTGACTGCCGGCATGGCATGGCAAAGGATTTCGGTACAGATATAGCATTTTTAATCTTATTACCATGCGTATAGAATTCATTTTGACACAACGATGCCGAGGGAGGCCGCGGTAGGACAGCACGTCGGCATCGTTGTGTCAAAATAAAGTAAAATGAATTCTATACTCATGGTAATAAGATTAAAAATGCTATATCTGTACCGAAATCCTTTGCCATGCCATGCCGGCAGTCAGCGCCGGCCCTTATACAGGGCAGAGTAGAGGACACCCGAAAGCGTGGTCTATCACCAATGAGATGGCCGGACCAAATCAAGGCAGCGCTGGCAGAAATATGGCATAATTACGATAAGGCGTGGATAAGGCATTTCAAATAAACCACACTTACACCTTGATAGTGGTCCTTTGAGTCAAATATTCTGTACATGCAGATTCATTCATGTTAGAAGTGGGCTCACTTAAGCCGGGTCAAAAAAAAAAGTCAAAAAGTTTATTTTTCAAAATCAAGTTAAAAACTAACATTTTTGAACGACAAATTTTTTAAATTTATCATTAGTCCGTTGCTTCGGAAGGTGTTCGTAAAGAGAAGAAGCAACAAAGAAACTCTTTACATTCACATTTTTTCAAAACATGGTTTGTTTTGTACAATTTCAGTTTATTAACATGTTTTTACTTTATAAAAGATTTTCTATTCGACCAAACCAAACGCTAGTTTGACATATCCATACTAATATTATAAATGGGAAAGTGAGTTTGTTTGTTTGTTTGTTCCGCTTTCACGCCGTAAATACTGAACCGATTGCTTTGAAATTTTTCAGACGTGTAGTTAGAAGTCTAAATTAAATAATAGGGTACTTTTTATCCCGGAAAAAATATGTTCCCACGGGAAATCAAAAATATTGTTTGCTTGCTGGATGCATTGGAGATGGCGCTGTGTATCGTTTAAAACAACGTAAAATATTGTAAACTAATATAAAAATCTAAATTTAGAAGCTTAATGGTACGGTAATGGATCCCCGAAAATAAGGAACTCCCGAGGGATGATGTACTATTTTTTAATCGTATACATTTTTTTTACATCTATTTATATTGCAAACGAATATTAACATGTAAATTTAGAAGCTAAATGAAAAGACGACGATTCCTTGAAACTAAGGAATCCGCAAGAGTTCTCATAGGAACATCAAAAAACCTGAACTCATATAGGCTCAAAATATTGCAGCGATTATTTTTATCATCGATGGAATTCACATCAGACACTTTGTTAATGTTCATTTTGGAAAGATGAAGGGGTTTCATCAATTTAAATGACAAATTTGTTTATCAATAGTAAGACTAATATGAAATAAAGCGTAATAAAAATTTGACACCGCCCCGGTAACGTCTCCGTGGCGTAGCGGTATAACTAACTACTATGAATATTTAATTAGAACTATTATGAATCAATCGTCCCGGGTTCGTATCTCAGGTAATTCAAGCTTTTTGTAAAAAAATGTTTTGTTAGCTTAAAATATATAATACACTATATATAATAATAACAAGCACTATCACTTCAATTTAGCGATTATTTTGGAAGGAGATCCACCACTAATCATCCCTATATCGCCGAGCAATTGCTGCAAGCTCTCCCACTATCACCAACGGTCAGTGTAGGGGGCAGCACCGGGCCGTCGCCGCAGCGCCAAACTACTATCCGTATCTGTACTTACTAAAGATATTCTCATTTCTGAACATAAAAACTTGGTATATTTGTTTCATGATTCTTATGAACAATTAAAAAGGATTTTTTGGAACTCAACCCCTAACGGGTTGATATAGTAAATGAAAGTTAATATAGAGTTTTTTTACATTTTATAATAAAACTTAGTGCGATTGAATTTATGAAATCCATCTATCAATCATTCATGAATATATGCTAACAACCATAAATTCCATAAAAGGGTAGCCATAGCTTCGGAGATTCTTCATCCAATTTTGGAAATATATTGATAAAAGATAGGTTAATAAAGGTTGTTAGTGATGGGTCACAAACTGCATCGCCCAACAATCACTTAAAAAGCCTCAATGTCCTTTATGTCATTTACAACGCCCGCGGGATTATAAACATAAAAAACAGAAGTTTAGATAGTGTTTCGGTATTTTGGTATTATGTAAACTGGATGCAAAAAATGAAGTCCACGCGGACGAAGTCGCGGGGCAAAAAGCTAGTTTAAAATAAATTGTCCATCACAAAAAACCAATCACATAACGTGAGAAGAAAAATCCTCACCAGACAATTATTCCTACGAATGACGAGGGAAGATTTATAGCTTTACGGACACGTTTATGTGCGCGTTGGGTCCTTGTCGTTTAAAAAATCTTGAACACTGTAGTAAGATTTCTTTAAAAGCATGGCTTTTATTGCCTTTTTAAAAGATGCCACAGGCAATTCCAATATGTCAGAAGGAAGTTTGTTGAACATTTTCAGGGATAGTCCCATAAAGGAGTTACTTACTTTATTAAGTCTCCACTTCGGTACGTTAAGTTTCTCCTTATTTCGAGTATTAACAGTATGCCTATCACTAACTTTACTAAATTGGCCTATATACTTTTTGGCATACATTAAATTCTCAAATATGTATTGGCAAGGGACAGTTAAAATGCCAATTTCTTTAAATTTTTCGCGCAACGAATACCTCGACCTCAACATGTAAATAGATCGGATAGCTCGCTTTTGTAAGACAAACACTTTATGAACATCAGCCGCTTTACCCCATAATAAAGTACCGTACGACATAATACTATGAAAATAACTGAAATACACAATGCGAGCTGTTTCTATGTCTGCTATTTCTCTAATCTTACGCACGGCATACGCTGCTGAGCTCAGCCTTTTAGAAAGTGTTAGTATATGAGGTCCCCATTGCAACTTAGAATCGATTATTATCCCTAGGAATTTTGTCTCTTTCACTAATTCTACTTTTTCACTATCAAAAACAATATTGTTATCAACTTGCCTAACATTCGGTAAAGTAAATTTAATACCGACATGATAGTCCAGTGGGTAGAACACCCGCCCCAAAAACAGAAGGGCGTGAGTTCCAATCCTGGGACGGGCCTACACTAATTTGTCTTTTCTAAAGTCATATGTGTGGTTAATTTATCATGGTTGCTAACGGTGAGGGAAAACATCGTGAGGAAACCCACATGGCTGAGTTGTACTTAGTCATGTGACAGTGTATTCGTACAGAACGGCGATAGGCCTGCCCCCTATCACGTGAGTACACTGTCTAAGCAAAACGTGGGTACCTTCTCTGGTAACTAGATGGCGCTTGCCATGTGAGTTCAGGAGTATTGGTACCTCTGCCAACCCCTTCGGGGATAAACGGCGTGAACGTTTATGTTATGTTATGTTAAATTTAATACATTTAGTTTTTTTGGCATTCAGAACCAGGTTATTTACAGTAAACCACAGATAATATAATACTATACTAGTAATTATTGTTTAAATTTATCTTAAGAATGTTGTGTATTTACTTCTGTCTATTTATGTTCGTTGTGGTTGTTATCCTTTTTCATATTTTATTTCTGTTTTTCTGTATTGATAACTTTTTTGTATTGATTGTTTTTGTTATCTATCTGTGAGAAAAGTTGAGGAGATACCAAAATTTATTTACTTATGTTCTATATGTTGTTATTCTATATTATTTTTGCTATTTCTGTTTTTTCTCCTTAATAAATAAATAAATAAATAAATAAATAAATACAGATACCCAATCCCATACAACGAAGTGTGATGTGCTAAATACCCTTATTCGACGGGCTATTTCCTAGTTCTTTATTGTTCGCTAGATGGCGATAAATTCGCATGCGTATCAAATGTAAAGCACATAACATAATAGTTCAACTTAAGGTCACAGATGTCACTACAAAATGATTAAAACAAAATGCATAACAAAGCCCGATATCATAACTCGGCTAATATTAGGAAATGGCGGCTGCGGGGCGCGCGGGGCGGGGGCGCCTCGGTATCACGAGCGAGACAGATAATAGATTCACTAAAATGTTTATTTGCAAATATGGTCAAGGACAAAATCGTCGACAAGGCCAATTGCGTACGAGTATTACATCTGGAGGGCAATTCTCGCAAGTTCGATATCATTACTATCATAGAAATTATATCAAGTGTTCAATGTCATGTGAAAAATATCACAAAGTGAAATATATTTCTATTGATAGATTGAAACTGTATTCTCGCACACGGTAGTAATTTTTCCTTAGACATTAAAGAACGAAGACCGAAATCAATGAACCAAGCGAATGAATTGAACGAAAGGTCAGTTTAACTGTCATCTTAGATATGAAAAGGTCTTCATATCTGTCAATATTTTTACTCGACATTGGCGAAATAATTGTGGCAAACACGATTGAAGCCACCTTAAAAAATTTAATATTGAATTTGTCAATATTTACTTGTTTTGGTTTGTTTAAATTTTCCTTTAAGTGTACTTTGCCGGAAACTAGCAAAGTCTGAATTCCCAAATGGACGGCTTATTCCGTTTATCCACCCTAAAAAATC
This sequence comes from Bedellia somnulentella, assembly GCA_963576735.1. Lineage (NCBI taxonomy): Eukaryota > Metazoa > Arthropoda > Insecta > Lepidoptera > Bedelliidae > Bedellia > Bedellia somnulentella. Next base: position 544,452 of record OY755191.1, read on the forward strand.
CTCCCTAAGGCGGATATTCGGAAACGCGTGTCCGTCTATCCACCCTGAACGGGGTGGATATCCGGAATGCATATAATATGGTTCTTCCGATTTTTTTACCCCAAGTACAGTAATTTACAGAAACATACACAACACAAAATGGGTCCAAGGAACATCGTGAACATTAAAATACTTAAGATAAACATACCTACTTTCTTACTTACAGTTTGAATAAAAATATCTTACAAACTCAGGGTCTTTTTTCTGTAAATGACTGTACGTAGGCAGGGTAGAAAATCGGAAGAACCATATTATATGCATTCCGGATATCTACCCCGTTCAGGGTGGATAGACGGACACGCGTTTCCGAATATCCGCCTTAGGGAGGATTTTTTAGGGTGGATAAACGGAATAAGCCAAATGGACCATCCGACAACCGAATTTAGTTTTTGAAATTTTATTATGGAAAAATAATATATTTTTTATATTTTAATAATATAATTAACGTTGATCCAAGTAGTTTTTATTTACAACTTCTAAGACTATTTGATCTATGATCCATTTAATATATTTACCTACATTTTAGTTTTCTATCTATAAGTATTCAAACAAAATTTGAAAACAAAATGGCTACCGTTCGCACGACATCTTCAAATATCATCATATCGTCTGATCGTGACCACACGATATCATCCTTTGATATATATCATCATATCGGCTGGTTTTCAATAGAAAAATATCGATCGGATGGAGTGAGAATAGCTCAAGTCAAATATCGGTCGCAAAATATCACAAAAATGATAAATATCGAAAGTGATATAAAATCTACCGTGTGAGAATTGCCCTCCTGTTTGTAGATTTTTGTTTTTAATGTTAACAGAGTCGTTGTCGATATTCGTCTCTGCTGTGTGTCGGCTTAGAATAGCACTACCCCATTTCTTACCGTGATTGTTCGTAAGAGACGGCTAAAGATATTGGGGTTTTTTGTGTGATTTTAAGGCTTCTGTTAGAGACCCACCATCACAAATCTTTGTTTTATAATCCTATCCAACACAAGTCCCAAAACCCCTTCTAGGGATATATAGTCCAAAATATATGTATGTATTTACACATTTATTTATTTAATAACATCCTGCAAGGCGTATTCGTGCTGTAGTGACGACGTGTAATCAAAGCCGTCTTTAACCTATTGGAGGCCCTGGGCATATGAGAATAATGGGGCCCCAATGACTTTAACAAAACATTTTTTGTTAGAATAAACAACATAACATAAACATAAACGTTCACGCCGTTTATCCCCGAAGGGGTTGGCAGAGGTACCAATACTCCTGAACTCACATGGCAAGCGCCATCTAGTTTCCAGAGGAGGTACCCACGTTTTGCTTAGACAGTGTACTAACGTGATAGGGGGCAGGCCTATCGCCGTTTCTGTACAAATACACTGTCACATGACTAAGTACAACTCAGCCATGTGGGTTTCCTCACGATGTTTTTCCTCACCGTTAGCAACCATGATAAATTAACCACACATATGACTTTAGAAAAGACAAATTGGTGTAGGCCCGTCCCAGGATTGGAACTCACGCCCTTCTGTTTTTCGGGCGGGTGTTCTACCCACTGGACTATCATGTCATCATGTATCATGTAGAATAAACAAAGAAAGTAGATAAGCAAGTTTCCAGATTCATTTTTCGATCCGGTCACGATCTTTCGAGTAAATCTTAGCGATGTCTGTTGTCGAACTAGAACCTCAGCCCGTTAACAATTAATAATTGGAAAAAAATACTTGAACATATATATCTTTTTGTATATCTACAGTTATTAGGCTAGTAGAATCGTTTAAAGGGTTCCGTACCAAAAGGTAAAACGGGACCCTATTACTAAGCATCCACTGTCTGTCTCCATGTACTGTCTGTATCTCATAAACCAACTAAAACGTGATAGCTAGAAAGCTGATATTTTCACATATAATGTACTTTCTTTGCCGGTACAACAACAAATATTAAAATACTAGCTGACCCCACAGACTTCGTACTGTCAAAAATGTAGACTTTCACGTCGTCAAACTGAAATATTCAACTGACCTGTTGAGGGTCTCTGTCATGCGATGAGAAAAAATGTGTTTTTATTTGGCTTCCTGTAAATTTTATTTTAAATGCGTTCTGTGAATTAGTCTTCATTTAGCTACAAACACACAAACATCTAAACTTTCACATTTATAATATTAGTAGGATTAGGCTTAAACATAAGCTTCTCGCGCAGGTGACCTCGCTCGCCGGCCAGCGCAGCGTCTTGTCTTGCGCTTCATGCACGCGTGTAAATTTTGTTACGGAGTAATTTTAAAATTGTATTAGCTTCTAGTATGTTTATTTAAATTAAGTGATGTCAAGGACAATTTTGTTCTCAATTAAATACTCTCAATCAACAACATATTTATTTGGATAAAGATTAATATTATGTTGATAAAACATTATGGCAATTATGCGTTAAATTCGACCAAATTTATTTACCATAAAAATGGTTATAGTAAGTGAAACTTAAAAGTTAGACATATAAAGTTAGGCATTTTTTTAGATCATTTAAAGAGAAATAATTCTTTAATACATTTTTTTTGGGTAACTTAAACCGTTTACGCAGCGCACACAACGGAAGCCTTAGTATGAATCCCCGTTTTTGCAACATTATTCGATGATAGTTCGCTCCTGTTGGTCGTAGCGTGATGATATATAGCCTAAAACCTTCCTCAATAAATGGACTATCCAACACAAAAAGAATTTTGCAATTTGGTTGGGTAGTTCCTGAGATCCTAGCGTTCAAACAAACAAACTCTTCAGCTTTATAATATTAGTATAGATTAAGGGGGTCGCCATACTATAAAAGTGTGTTTTTGAACTTTTTGCTCAATACAAAACACTTATATATTACCTTTCAAAATAAATTTTTAAACGACAATAAAGTAAATATGAAAGGGGCCTCCCATGATTTAAGCACAAACGTGATTTTCTATATAGATGATAGAACGTAGCCTTTAGACCGCGAGCCGACTCGCTCTTAAGCTTTTTTTTCAAAATTCACAGCTATCTATTTTTTGTAACCAACAGCGTTTATATTTTATTTTCGTTTGTAAAAAAATAGTACCTTTTATATTTTGTTGAATAAATATCTCGAGAACAACGTATAAGAAATCGACACATGATAGACATAACTTTTAGAGGATTTTACGTACTTAGTATTCCATTAAATTGTATTTTTAATTTTTTTAATTTATTTAGCTGTAAAAGCTGTAAGCAAATTGGTATTGTAGTCAGTAATTTAGGTTCGATGTATACGAATCGAAAAAGATCTTTGGCAATAAATGTCGGTTATCGTTTCGTGATCTGGCAGAGACGAGGGGGCCCCTATCGATCACGGGGCCCTGGGCACTTGCCCAGAGTGCCCAGTGGGAAAGAGGGGCTTGCGTGTAATAGCACTACTCCGCATCATTCTGTCAGTGATGTATTGAGCGACTGTAAATTTGAGTTGTTTAGTTTGAGGGTTTAATTTCACTGATTGGTTGGCGATGTGGTGATAAACCACGAATATTTTATAAAAAAATGTATCTTCCAAGCTGACATTCCACAACCATCTGGTTATTACGACGACAGCCGTGGCCGAGTGGATAGGTGACTAGCTTCTCGGTCTGGAGGTCGCGGGTTCGATCCCCGCTGAGAGCAACATTTATGTGATGAGCATAAATGATTGTTTCTTAGTCTTGGATGTTATTTATATGTGTATTATATAATATTAAATATATCGTTGAGTTAGTATCCCATAATACAAGTTATACTTAGTTTGGGGCTAACTTGATCTGTGTATAATATGTCCCTATATGTCCCTATAAATGTCCCTATATTACTTTAGACTTCTGGTTATTACTTCAGAATACTATAATGTCAGCTCAAAATAATATCATTTAATATTATAAATAATACATCATAATTAATTTTATTGGGTTATGTATGTGGCTCGAATGTTAACCCATTTCCAAAAACAATGATTCTTTTATAATCTATTCTCCACATAAATTTGAAAATGTTGAAAGTAGTATGATATTATATTGAAAAAATCGATAGCTTGTTTCTACTGCAATCATACGGACATTTAACTCAAACTCAAACGTTGACGCCGAATATCCCCGAACGGGGTTGGCAGAGGTACCAATACTTCTGATAATCACGTGATATTGTCACCGTGTGTTCAGAGTACCCACGTTTTGCTCGAACAGTGTACTCACGTGATAGGGGGCAGGCCCATCGCCGTTTTCTACAAATACAATGTCCCAGGGTTAGAAAATTAGTCGTCTGCAAGATAATCGGTGTTCTACCCACTGAGCTACTAAGTCGTCATAAAACTACTTATTTTAATTTATCTAGGTACCTACGCGCTACACCTACAGTAAAGAATATTTATCCTATTTGTAAAAAGTATTTATCAATCTTGCCACATCATATACTGACATACATATTATTATTTCTGATACAACATTATTGTAAAATCAAATGCCTCTTATATGCTGATGATCAAGTGTTACTTACATCGTCGGTTGAAGAGTTGCAAGAGATGATGAATATTGCATGTACGTCGTTTGAAAGAAAAGGAATGAGAGTGAATGTAGATAAAACCAAAACCATGGTTTTTGAGAGAGAGGAGAATATGACTGAATGCGTGATTGAGATCGATGGTAAGAAAGTGGAACAAGTGAAAGAGTTCGTATATCTGGGAAGTTTGTTCACTAGGGATGAAAAGTGTGATGAAGACATTGAAAGAAGAGTAAAAAAGGGTAATGCGGTAAATGGAGCACTGGATAGTCTCATGTCTAGTCAATCGGTGTCCGAAAAGGCTCGAATGGCTGTGCATGATGCTGTCCTCGTTCCTACGCTTATGTATGGTAGTGAATGTTGGGTGTGGCAGAAGAAGCATGAAAGCAGAGTGAATGCAGTAGAAATGAGGTCCCTCAGAAAAGTTTGTAATGTGAGGTTATGTGATCGTGTAAGGAATGACGTGATTCGTGAAAGATGTGGTGTAAAAGATGATATTGTAAGAAAGATAGAGAAAGGAATGTTGAGATGGTTTGGGCATATAGAGAGGATGGATGACAGTAAATTGGTAAAAGAGATCTATAGAGCCAATGAGGAAGGTAATGTTAGTAGAGGACGACCTCGGAGGACACATTTGGATCAAATAGAAAATGTACTCAAAAAGGCAGGTGTCCGTAGTACGAAGAATAAAAGAGCATGTATGAAAAGACTGATGGATGTGAATGAAGCTAGAGAGGTTTGCCAGGATCGTACAAAGTGGCGATCGATAGTCTCTGCCTACCCCAATGGGAACTAACGGCGTGAGAATATGTATGTACCGTCTATATCTAATAGACTCGAAAAGTTTGTAAACAAACCGTTGCCGGGTATAAAATCGTAGATTTCATGAAGAAAATACTTCTATGACGCTAGAATTTCACATCCGTCAAATAGAAAACACAGTCGTCCACTCACCAAACAAACAAATAATTAGTAATTGTAGATAAAACTTGGGAAAGACTTAAAATAAGATTAAATGGGAAACATTGATGTTATTTATTGTTTTATCTAATGCGAAAAATTGGGATGGGTATTGACATTGATTAGTAATGAAGGAATGTTAGTAATCGATTACCGATTGATGAATCGATTCTAGAAGATCCAATATATCCAAATCGCAGTGAATAATAAACACTGTGAATTATTGTAAATTTAACAAAAAATATATATGCATATTGATAAATATGGTTTTCATATTGTTACGTACCGGGTTCTTAATTTGATAAATACCAGTCACACTTTCGTGCAATAAGGTGTAATTATATTTATTGACCAATAACGCACTTTACACAACACAACAAACACTATCGATAATTAACTATCGATACTCGCACTAATTAACAACACTAATTTACTCCGTTATAGTAACACTGTCCACACCGTTAAGCTTATTTCCGTAATCCGTATATCACTGCACTGTCGTATTTAATTTCTTCGCTCTAGTATTCCGCTTGTTCTCGCTTTAGTTCTTCGCACTCGAATAACTCCGTAGCACGCGTCGCTCTTTATATATGCCAAATCTCAAATACGCGAATATTACAGAAAGTTCTAGTACCACATTCTCGAAAAGTCGATATTCGAGAAACATCTAGTAATTCCTTTACTTATTAGAATACTAGTAACGCCATCTGTTATCTAGTAGTGGCAAATCCTATCTCCTACTTGCGAACAGATGTCGTAACATTACCCCCTCCTTACATTAATACTCGTCCCGAGTATTATTGCTTCCATGGTACTTCGCAAGTCGATCGATGTGAACTATTTTCCAAGCCCCTCTAGGTTGGCGTTGAATTCTGTACGTTACATCGTTTATTCTAGTGACCACCTTGTACGGTCCTTCCCACCTATTTTGTAACTTAGGGGACTTCCCTTTCTGGCGAGTTGGATTGTGTAACCAGACGAGCATACCCTCTTCGAAACGCGGCGTGTTAGCTTTACGGTCATATCTGGTTTTCATCTTTTCACTAGCATGTAAACCATTTTCACGCACTAGGGAATGTACATCTTGCATTCTTTCCCTCAAATCGCTTACATATTCAGTTACACTCTGCGGCTCATCTGGTGACCCTCCTGTCAACAAATCTACAGGCAATCGTAGATCTCTTCCGAAATTGACGAAAGCAGGTGTTTCCTTCGTGCTTTCGTGAACAGCTGACCGGTAAGACAGTAAAAATAATGGAATGTGTTTGTCCCAGTCCTTCTGATGTTTTTTAACCATCTTCGCCAACTGTCTCTCCAGTGTTTGGTTGAACCTCTCCACCATTCCATCTGACTGAGGATGATATGGCGTCGTCCTGGTTTTATGCATTCCAAGCAGTTTGCACACCTCTTGAAATACTTGTGACTCAAAATTTCTTCCCTGGTCAGAGTGTATCTCCAGGGGCACGCCAAATCGACAGATCACTTCCTCAACCAGTTTTGTAGCCACAGTTATTGCTTCTTGATTGGGTATGGCAAACACTTCAGGCCACTTAGTGAAGTAATCCATCACCACCATGAAATATTTATTTCCGGACTCTGATTGTGGAAACGGTCCAGCCACATCAACGGCAATCCTCTCCCAGGGAGCTCCCACATTGTACAACCGTAATCCCCCTCTACTCCGGGTCTGCGGACCTTTCACCGCGGCACACGTTGTACATTTCCGGCACCAGTCCTGTACGTCGTCCCTACAATGAAGCCAGTAAAACTTCGCACGAACCTTCTGCAACGTACGATTTACCCCAAGATGCCCGCCCGAAACACCGTCATGTGTTTCCCGCAGTACATCTTTAACCTTGGCTCTGGGCACGACCAATTGTAGGTGCTCTTCTTTACCGTTGGGTTTCTCCCACCTCCGGTACAGTAGACCATTGATCAGAACCAGGCTGTTCCATTGCGCCCAGTAAGCTTTCGTACTCACTCCTGTGGACGCTACTTCACTCCAAGCCGGTTGATCGTGTTTTTCCTTCTTCCATTTCATGATGGGTCTGAGGTTCTCATCTTCTTCTTGGGCCTTCTGCATAGCTTCTGTTTCCCATCCATCCAATGGACAAATTCGAGTCACTTTCACGACCTCCTCCTTCGACTCTTGCTTCCTACAATGTTTACAGTCTTCCGGACACGGTCTACGTGAAAGCGCGTCTGCATTGCCATGAGATTTACCACTACGGTGCTCGATAGAAAAGTCATACTCTTGTAGCTGTTCGATCCATCGAGCTACCTGTCCTTCCGGGTTTTTGAACTGGAGAAGCCATTTCAGTGCAGCATGATCAGTTCGAAGCTTGAACGGTCTCCCAATCAAATACTTGTAAAAATGCTGTAAGGTCTTCACTACAGCTAGAAGTTCCTTTCTCGTGACGCAGTAGTTTCTTTCCGCTTTAGATAGAGACTTGCTGAAATATCCGATCACAACTTCCTTGTCACCTTGGATCTGTGATAACACTCCACCAATAGCCATATTACTAGCATCGCTGTCAACGATGTACTGTCCCTCTGGCTGTGGATATCCAAGGATAGGTGTCTCGCAAAGCCTCTTCTTCAGCTCATTGAAAGATAACTCGCATTCATCATCCCAAGAGAAGGTTTTCTTATCTTCAGTCAACCGATGCAATGGTTTGGCGATCTCAGAAAACCCTTTTACAAAACGTCGATAGTACGAGCAAAGGCCGAGAAAAGCTCGCACGTCTGTTTTGTCCTTTGGCGTCGGCCATTTCTGCACAGCTTCCACCTTTTCCGGATCCGTCTGAATTCCTTCTCGGCTGATTACGTGTCCTAAATAGTTCACTGAAGTTCTAAACAGCCGGCACTTCTTCGGATTCAGTTTCAGGTTTGCTCCACGAATTTTCTGAAAGACTTGTTCCAGGTTCTTGAGATGGTCTTGGAAGCTTTTGCCTATTATGACCACGTCGTCGAGGTACACCAGGCAAGCCTCGCCAACCAATCCCGCCAACGCACACTCCATAAGCCTTTCAAAAGTAGCTGGCGCGTTGCAGAGGCCGAAAGGCATGACGTTAAACTGCCACAAACCCTTTCCAGTTGAAAACGCAGTCTTCTCTTTATCAGTCGGATGTATTTCCACCTGCCAGTAGCCTGACTTGCAGTCCAGGGTTGAAAACCACTTCATGCCACTCAAAGTATCCAGAGTGTCATCTATTCTTGGCAAAGGATAGCTGTCCTTCTTTGTCACGTTGTTCAGTTGCCTGTAGTCAACACAAAACCGTGTGCTTCCATCTTTCTTCTTAACAAGAACCACTGGAGAACACCACGGACTGGAGGACGGACTAATGACCTTCTTCTTTTTCATGTCTTCGAGCAATTCTTCAACTTCTTTCTCCTTAGCGATTGGGATTCTCCTTGCTCTCTGCCTAATAGGTCTTTCGTCCCCTGTATCAATTCTGTGTTGCACTAAAGATGTTCTGCCTAAGTCCCCTTCTGCATTTGAGAAGATGTCAGCATATTTCACCAGCAACTGTTTAACCTTGATCCTCTCCAAGTAAGATAAGTCATCCTGGATCTCACTTAACAAGTCAGTTACAGTTGAATTATCGACTTTCACTTTGACTTTCCCATTTGGAGAATGACAGCTCCTCATCCAGACTACTTCTTCACACTGACCAACTACTTCACCCCGCTTAAGCTGTACATCTTCTTGGTCAAGGTTGACTACCTTCACTATTGCCGTCTTGTTGCTTGTAACCAAAGTTCTTGCTGTCAGAAATTTCCTTGGCCCGTTCTTCCCTGTCTCTTCAATCAACACACAACGATGCCTCTTCTTCTCGCTGTCTACAGGTAACATCACCGGAACCAACTTCTGAGAACGCGCAGGAATATTGATGGTTTTCAAGCATGTCACTTCACCGACGGGACCACCCAGTATAAAGATTTCTTCCTGGCCACACTTGAAAATTCCTCTCGTTATGTCAATCCGGCAGTTATATTTCTTCATAAAGTCCAGTCCTAGTATGCATTCATCCATTATCTCAGCCACAATGACTTGATGAGTATACGACGTCTCGCCAACCATCATCCTGACTGAGAGTTCACCAAAGACAGGTATTCGCTGGCCAGAGGCGGAGAGTAGCCGACACTTAGTATCCCTGCTATACTTGATATTCGCTACTTTCACCAGTGCCGGATTGATCACCGTTCTAGACGCTCCAGTATCAAGGGTCATCTTACAGTCTTGATCATTGACACAGCCCAATATCACCAAACTGTTCCCGTTACAGGCTTGTGAGATGGTCATTGTCGGGGCTTTCTCCTCTCTAGCCAGCACCTGCCCCCCGGTCCTGGCTAATGCTCGTTTCCCTGGACGTTTGCGGCAGAAGCCTCTGCCTGCCTCTTTTCTTCCTTCCTCAGCGGGCAACTTAATCTCAAATGGCCCCTTTTCCCGCAGCCATAACAAATCGGTCCAGTACTCCTTCCGACGGGTGCTTTAATGACCTTGACGTCCTCATTTGCTTCCGCAATCTCACGAAGTCGATGCGTTTGGCGCGTATCCTGGCGGCAAGCTTCAACTTCTAGAGCGTTCGCCAAGGCATCCTTGAGAGACGTGTGGTGTTGAAGTCTCACCGCTGTTCTCACTTCGATATCTCTGATGCCGTCGACGAATGCTTGCACCAGGTTCATTTCCACCGTCTTCGGATCTACACTGGGATAGGCCTTGCGGACGAGCTTCTCGATTTCAAGGGCCCACTGCTGAAGTCCCTCTCCAGAACGCTGGACCCTATCACGCAGCTGAGCGCGGAACACGTGCTCCAGGTGTCGCTCTCCATAGCGAGACTCCAACGCATCCAGCAGGTCCTTGAAACCACCACTCGGAGTCGGCAGCGCCTCTATTACTGACAGTGCTTGACCTCGGAGCGCCACCGTCAGTGCAGTCAAACACTGTTCATCAGTCCAACCATTGGCAGCCGCAACAGTCTGGAACTGATGTCTATACGCCGACCAGGATGTTGTTCCGTCGTAGGGAGGAACCTTCACACGAGGACCATGGACAGCTACTACATTCTCACCGGAGACAACCTTGACCGGTCGTGATTCAAGCTGCAGAACCCTTTTCTCCATTCCGCGGAAGTCGGTCTTCATGTCATCGATATCTTTCTCAATAGTGGTTACCTGCTCCTTCATCCGCTCTACGTCTTTTTCCACAGTAACCACCCGACCACTGACTTCATTGACCGCAGTGAGAACTTGTGAGAACTTAGTTTGCTGTTCCTCGCGCAACTCACGAACTTCTTGTTTCACAACACCCTGTACCTCCGAATGTATGTTTTTTTTAACATCCTGTACCTCCGAATGTATGTTTTTCACAACATCCTGTATGCTTTGTTGTGCTTCACGCATGCTTTGTTGTGCTTCACGCATGCTTTGAAACATTTCAACTATCATCGTCAAGTCAGTATTAGTTGCGGCCGCCGGCGCCGTTGATGTAGACGGCGCGTTAGTCACCGCGGACGTCTCCTCTGGAATGTCACTCCGAGGGTTCGTGACCGATGAACTCATTTCCGACAGCTGTTCACCCTCTGCGGCTTTCTGAGCGCGTGTCTTCACACCCTCTCTTCCGTCTTCCTTCGGCATAACTGGCATCTTCAAATCCCACTTCTGACACCAATTGTTACGTACCGGGTTCTTAATTTGATAAATACCAGTCACACTTTCGTGCAATAAGGTGTAATTATATTTATTGACCAATAACGCACTTTACACAACACAACAAACACTATCGATAATTAACTATCGATACTCGCACTAATTAACAACACTAATTTACTCCGTTATAGTAACACTGTCCACACCGTTAAGCTTATTTCCGTAATCCGTATATCACTGCACTGTCGTATTTAATTTCTTCGCTCTAGTATTCCGCTTGTTCTCGCTTTAGTTCTTCGCACTCGAATAACTCCGTAGCACGCGTCGCTCTTTATATATGCCAAATCTCAAATACGCGAATATTACAGAAAGTTCTAGTACCACATTCTCGAAAAGTCGATATTCGAGAAACATCTAGTAATTCCTTTACTTATTAGAATACTAGTAACGCCATCTGTTATCTAGTAGTGGCAAATCCTATCTCCTACTTGCGAACAGATGTCGTAACATTATTGTATTTGGTAAATTTTTTTCATTGTTGTTTTTATTTGATTTTTGTTAAAAAAAATCTTTTCTCTTATCAAATATGTGTTGGACGAGCTCGGGTAAAACAGTTGTAGTATAAAATACGTATGACGAGTATATACTCCTTTTTGGTTATCATACATACATACATACATAAACTCACGGCTATAAATCCCTAGAAGGGGTAGCCAGAGCTAAGGAATTAGAAATTCCTCAGCCTCCTTTGGAAAATTGAGTGGGGTAAAGATGGTAAAGTAAAGGTTGTTGGTGATGGGTCTCCAACCGCATCGCCCAAAAATCCCTTAAAAGCCCGAATACCGTTAGTCGCCTCTTACGTACACCCATCGGTAGAAACGGGGTAGTGCTATTCTACGCTGACACTACACGAAAATCATTTTTGGTAATCATATTTTTTTATATTTCTCATTGTCTTGTGTTAATTACCAAATAAACATTATTTTTCTTTCTTCTTCTTCTTCATAAATTCATAAAACAAATTTATTATGTTTGAAGTCCTATCCATGTCAGAAAGCGCTGCATAAAAACCTATGTATCGAGTATATCCCTCTATAGATGCGAAACGTGGACAATGACGCAGAGAGACAGGGAAAGACATGAGGCCTTCGAAATGTGGTGCTGGAGAAGGATGGAGAAAATAAGCTGGACGGAAATGATAACCAATGAAGAAGTACTGGAAAGAGTGAAGGAAAAGAGACATCTGATGAGAATCATTGAAGATAGACGAGGCAAAATGATTGGCCACTTGATAAGACACGACGAATACCAAGAGATCAAGGAGCTGGCATAAAATAAAAGCGACTAGACAGTGTTACACCGACAAGAGCGTCGCTCTTAGGATTATGATGATGAAGTCCAATCCACGTGAATATATTCATTTTCATAAGCGTTTACGTGGGGAACCGTTTCAGCGAGCATTAAACGAGTTAGATGTTTAGTATACCATCATTTGATTGACTCGCTCCGAAAATACTCAAAAGTACATAAATGTCAATCGACAATTTATTGTAAGTCATGGGTACGGTAGATTTCTATGTTTTATTGCTCATAACCACAACTTGGCTGTTTTATAACGGACTTTGGCTATAACTACTTTGTGATTTGGGTGGTGATTCTGGAACGATGACTTTCGGCTTTATTAGAACAAACTTTGATATTGCATCTGACTCAATGATCCTATTATCTATACTATAATAAGACTGTACCGAGGTCAAAACTGTACATTGAAGAAAAAAGAATAAAAACCAGTGGAATATGTTGAATTTTTGATACTGAAGCCAAATTTGCTCTTTTTGAAAAAAATGTCTGTCTGTCTGTCTGTATGTCCGGTCATCACTTTAATTCTACCAGACGGATCTAAATCAAATTTGGTATGAATGTAGCTTATACACCTGGCCAACATATAGGATATCATTTATCCCGGATTTCGCAAGGGTTCCTACAGGAACATGAAAAAAACATAACTTTTATATGGCTCCCCATATTTACACGATTCATTTTTTCATCGAACGACTTTATCAGACTTTCATTAATAGTCTTTTTGGAAAAAATAAGGGTTTCATCCATTTTCATAAAAATAAATGTCCATTTAATTGTTTGTCAATAGTATGACTACTAGATACAGTAAAACCCGCTTAAGACGATTTCTCAAGGACCCCACCAAAAACGTGTCTTAAGCGTGAAATCGTATTATGCGGGAAAGGCAAAATAAAACGAACGTACTACATATTATGTATTTTGTTCATAATATTTGAAATTATGTACATTCAATACATTATTTAAAATAATCACTTATTTCGGTTTTTCGGAATTTCAACTTCATTAAACTTTTGTAGTGCGTCTTCACTTTCATCCAAAGTCAAGACGCACATAGTGTCTTAAATGTAGCTGATAATGCCTTAAGCGCTTTCTCGCATATTATGGGGCCACTTATGGGCAGTTGTAAAGCTCGTGCTTGATAAAGCCATTCCACCAAAACTTTTTCCAATTTATCAAACTTTCCTACCGTTTGCTTTTTTTTACTCTGCACACCTCCCAATTTGTATCTTTCTTAAATTTCTTCTCTATTCTTTAAAATGGTAGGTAACGTAGAAATAGGTATTGAAGCTCAGCAGCTAACTGAGTTTTAATCGTTGTTTGTGACTTTTTATCGAAAACATATTTCTTTTTTTTTAGTGACACTGCCTTTCGCGTAATTGTAGTCATATTGTAACGAATAAATGATGCACTATTGCAAAACAATCAAATGGTACGCGCGACAAGTCAAGAAATGACGATCGGGAAGGCGTATCGTATTAAGCGTTAACAAATGTATAAAAATATGTTTCAAGTTGCAGGGACTGGCGTAAAAAGGAGTATTATGCGAGAAATCGTATTAAGCGTGATCGTATTAAACGGGTTCTACTGTATATAGCTTATCAAAAATTTTAAGGCTACACTAAGGCTGCGTCCCCAGTAGGCAAACTGTTAGCCGCCGACAGAGTGAGCCGCAAATTTGCAGCGAACTGAAATTTGAGTTAGCTGCAGACTCAAATCAATTTTCGTGCGTCGCAAGCAAACTGTAAGAGTTTAGCCGACCGACTGAATTATCACTTTACTTTTGTTGTAATGAGTTTGCAGCAAACGGAGTTACTACGCCCGGCGAACAACCAATCGCCGCCGCCGACTGGAACCGGTTTTGGTGGGAGTCGGCCGCTCACTAAGGTAGTCGGCGCGCGTAACGCTGCAAACTGCGTACAGTGAGTGCAAAACTAGCAAACTGTGAACACTCCATTTGAAATATATGGAATGGCGTACTAAACCGATACGCCGCTAACTTAGTCGGCGGCTAACAGTTTGCCTACTGGGGACGAAGCCTAACGTCTTCGTGGCGTAGCGGTATACCGTTCGGTTAATACTATTCGAACGGAAGGCCCAGGTTCGAATCTCGGGCATCGCAATCTTTTGCGGTTTTTTTTTGCTTTTGTGTTAGCTTAGAATAATAGGAAGCACTATTCCTTCTCTTTCACATTCAACTATGCGAATATGTATGAGTAAAGATAATTGAAAGTATATTGTATGAATTTCGCGTATTCATTTGGTAGGTTTGAGAATATGTTCATAACTTTTTTTTAACTATTTTTAAACTAATATTCTCATAGATATATTGTGCTATACTTACGCATAAATTAATATTCTGTTTAAACCTCAGAATGCCTAGTTAGTAAATAATAGCACATATCTCAATTTTAATTTAGTACCGCCATCTATTGACCTATGACTGATTGGCTGCAATATCTCACACATCACCAACAGTCAGTGTAGGGGGCAGCACCTGGTCGCCAAACTGCTATCCATCAATACATAGTATAAAACAAAGTCGCTTTCGCTGTATGTCCGTATGTATGCTTAGATCTTTAAAACTACGCAACGGATTTTGATGCGGTTTTTTTTAATAGATAGAGTGATTCTTAAGAAAGGTTTGTATGTATAATAAATGCATAATATAGTAGAGAAACACTGATAAATTTAAAGGTTTCTAATGTGATGTCGTAAATAAGCACGTTTTTTTGCGCTTATATTGCAAACGCTGGCTGAACCCTACGAGATAGACCAAAATAATGTACTACAGTATTGTTCACCTTAAAAAGTTCAACAAAAAAGTCCGCGATGGTATATGTCTATCTCTTAGGGATAACCCAGCATAACCATTTTTATTCTTTACTAAAAAATGGTTATTTACGAAGTGATTTTAAACAATACAGCATTAATCCTTATCCAATTAAGTACCTTAAATAAATTGTGCATTTATTATAGATCAATATGCTTTTTACAGCATGTAATTTAAGTGAATATTACCGAAGATATTACAAATTTAAAATGCAGGGTCGTAGTTGTTTGCGCCGGGCGGCGCGTGCCTATAAATAGCGCGTCGATGGCCGCGCTTCGCCTTAAAGCACTTTATGATTTGCAGCGATCGCACGCGTTTATCGGGGCTCTCTAGCGAGGAAAATATCAAGAATTAATTAAACTGAATAGAATAAGTATCTTTTGTTGTTGATTATCTTTTAATTTTTATTATTATTATAAAATATTTTTTATTTAGAGTTAAGACAATTTAGTATTAGGGCGAGCATTTTCAATTATTGAAAATTATAGTTAAGTTCATAGAAGAACTGAATAGAATAGGTATATTTTGTTGTTGATAATCTTTTGTTTTTAGTCGAACGAATAGTAAGTAAATATTTTTTACTCCAGCACTAACCAATAATTAGTGCAATTAGTTCATAGCAAAACATGTTTGTATTGGCTAATGACAAAAAAGCAGTGAACGTTGTGTATAAGGACATTCTGTAGTAGGTATATTTTGCATTGCACCCGTGCGAAGCCGGGGCGGGTCGCTAGTACTTACTAAAGATATTCTCATTTTTGAACATAGAAACTTGGTACAAAATGGTTTGTTTCATGATTCTTATGAACAATTAAAAAGGTTTTTTGGAACTCACCCCCTAAGGGATTGAAATATAGTATACAGATATTGATCTATAAATATACTGCACCTAGAAATTTGTAACTTGATGCGATTGACTGATATAACAACTACACGGGTACTTCATGGGTATATACTAATAAATCCTAGAAAAGGGTAGCCACAGGTTCAGAGATAGTAATTCTTTATCTGCTTTTGGAAGTTGAATGGGGAAAAGGTAGTCAAATGGGTCTCCAACTGCATCACCCAATAATCACTCAAAAAATCTTCATCTCCTTCATCCTCAATGTTCTTATATCTACTACAACGCCCGCGAGATTATAAATATTAAAAAAAACAGAAGTTAAGACAGTGTTTTGGTATTTTGGATGTAAACCGGATGCAAAAAATGCAGTCCACGCGGACGTAGTCGCGAGCAAAAAGCTAGTTAATGTTATAAATGTGAAAGTTTAGATGTTTGGATGTTTGTGTGTTTGAGATGAAAAAGCTTCTCAAGTAGATAATGTATATGAATGAAATTGGGCAGAATGCTAGCTAATGACCCAAATTATCAAATAGGATACTTTTCTTCTCGGAAAAATTTGATAAATAAAATATTCACGGCTGATTAAACTAAGAGTGCCGGAAAGAACGCCTACAGTTTTTTAAATGTTTTTGTTCATGAAAACCTCATGTGGGGGATTATTACTAATAAATAAAGGAAAGCTAAATTTCAACACCATTCTTTCCTTTATTTATCAGTTAATCCCCATATGAGGTTTTTAGGCGTTCTCAACATTTTCATGCTATCTGTAAAGGTAGACAAGTGGCCTTCCGAATTTGTAAAAAAACGGAGGTAGGGAACGCAAACACTAATAAAAAATAGTGTAAAAGAAACAAAGGATAGAAGAATTTCGTACTAGAAGCCATTGACAATGTAGTTCAATTGGCAGAGCGACGGAAGTGTATACCATAGGTCGCGGGTTCGACCCCGCTGATGTCGAAATTTTTCTTTCCTTTATTTATTAGCCTACATTTTTGTCATAAGCAAATCCGATAGTACGAAGTCTGTATGGTCAGCTAGTATATTATAAACTACAGATACGTGACCGTAATAGTAATTGGCTTTTAAATCTGTTCTGTTCTGTCTGATACTGCACACATAGACAAGAGTTACTAATGAGTGAAAAAAAAGATTCGAACGAGCATGCAAATAAAAGAGATAGTTATAATTTTAATGTTTGCCTTTCAAATGTTACCTGTGTGTCTCTCTCTTTTCAACAGAATATGGCGTCATTGCGTCTGTTATTAGAGTGTTTGAAAAATAATTGTAAAATATAATATAATCTAAATATGTTCTCGCATAATTCTCACATGTGTACAAGATTCCTTCGAAGAAGATATTTCGATTACTTCACAGTCATAATTGGTACACTTCCAAAACACACACGATGGTTTTTATTACTATTTTTTTAAGGACTTCAGAACTTAGATCATGTTACACTCGTGATAACGCTCGACTCAGACTACGAAAAGACGTACAATTAGAAGTCCCATCTAGAGGTCGCCACAGTCTCGTCTCTGCATACCCCAATGTTGACTACCGGCGTGAGTATATGTATAAAATTAATTATAGGGAACGCATTCTGTGGTTTATGTCTGTTTTATAAGTATACTATAAAATTGGATCAAAAATTTGCTTATCATTAGTAACGTATTCGATTTTTACGTCGCCATCGATTATATTGGTAGCAACACTAAAATACTAAAATTACATTGACGTTTCTTTGTTTACAAAGTTATTTTTTCTAATTGATACAGACTATATTATTACATTATAACATTAATATATACATAAATATACTTACGACTAAAAATCCCTAGAAGGGGTAGCCAAAGCTTCGAAAAAGTCAATCACTGAGTTATTAATATTAATTCAAACGTTCACACCGCAAATCCCCGACGGTAGTGCAGGCAGGGGTACTAATACTAAAAATCAACTTTCTACAACAAAGTACTAACAGATATAAAAATAACATACATACATATACTCACGGCTATAAATCCCAAGAAGGGGTAGCCAGAGCTGCAGAGCTAGAAACTCCTCAGTCACATTTAAAAGTTGATAGGGTAGAAAATGGTATAAATAAATTATCGTTAGTGATGGGCCTCCAAAAATCCCTTAAAAGCCCCAATACCGTAAGTCGCCTCTTACGTTCACCCACCGGAAGAAATGGGGTAGCGACATTCTAAGCCGACACTACACGGCTTAAAAATAGTGATAAGAAATGGAACAAGGTTATTTTTGAGCGATGCGGCAGGAATTAAAATTACATATATATTCTCACGCCGTTAGTTCACATTGGGATAGTTAGAGACTATCGATCGCCACTTTGTACGGCCCTGGCAAACTTGGGACACTTGTTTTTTTAAGCACAGTCTCTTTTTGGTCCAAATGTGTACGCCAGGGTCGTTAAAAAAAATAAAATCACGTAAAAAGCCCCTATACCCCGTGAGTCGCCTCTTGCAATCATCCACGAGTAGTGTTATTTTAAGTCGACAACAATTCGATTACTTGGATGGACGCAAATCAAAACAAGTAAGATACGTCAGTAAACACCATCTCATTTTGGCGCCATCTATTGTCAGTAGTTGAAATCACTAAACATTTTAGTTAAATAGATGTAGTTTATACAATAATCATTTAGGAATACAATTTCATAAAAACAAAAATACAGTTTTTTTTAAATTTTGCTTATAATTGTAATAATTTATGTTTTATGGTATTAAGTGACAAAATAAATTACCGTGTTATATTTATCTAACTGTCTTTTGGCTTTTTAAACGATAATTAGCCACTTTAGGTTTTTATTTTAAAAGCCGACTATATCTTAACTCCATCTATTGAGCGTAGAGGTAATTAAAAACATTTTGTATGAGATGGTATACCATGAGTAAACCAATGCAATACCAGTGAGATAGCTTTATTTACGTCGTCAAGAGATGTAGAGGATCTCGCTACATTAAATATTAAAGATGTGTCATCTGCAAACATAACTATCTCAGAATACTTTTGTACCATAAATGTTAAATCATTAATGTAAATCAGAAACAGTAATGGGCCAAGTATAGAACCTTGAGGAACGCCCATCTCTATTTCCGATCCTTCCGACGTGGTTTCATTAATATCAACCTTTAAAGTTCTTTTATTAAGATATGATGCCATTAATTTCAGTGCTTGCTCGTCAAAACCGTAATATTTAAGTTTAATCAACGCTATTTCTTTTTTTACACAATCAAAAGCTTTTGTGAGGTCACAAAATATACCTAACGCATCCCGGGAGTTTTCCCATGAATTAAAAATATGTTTCATTAGAGACACTCCTGCATCTACAGTAGACCTACCTTTGGTGAAACCATATTGCTCGTCATGGAATATATTATGATTGTTGAAATATGAAAGCATTTGGTTGGACATGATTTTCTCAAAAACTTTACTGAGAACTGGCAAAATAGAAATAGGCCTATAATTGGTAAAGTCCTGACTATCTCCTGATTTATGTAGTGGGATGAGCCTACTTAACCTCATACAGTCTGGAAATTCTCCTATATCTATACTGCCATCATTGTCAAAGATACTGGAAAAAATTATAAATAAGAGATTAACCAATTATTTAGAACAGGAAGGTCTTTTTAGTAAAAATGAATTTGGATTTAGAAAAAGTAAGTCAGCTGTAGATGCTGTAAGCGAGCTCACCAAACTTGTGTCTCAAATCTTGGACAATGGTGAAGTTTGTTTAGCAGTATTCTTAGATTTAGCAAAGGCATTTGATACGATATCACGTGACATATTAATAAGAAAACTAGAATATTATGGCATCAGAGGTACGGCTCTTGACTGGCTGAAATCGTATCTTAATCAAAGAAAACAATGCCTCAAAGTTGGTAGTAGCACAAGCAACTTAAAAAATGTAGATTTCGGTGTTCCCCAAGGGAGCATATTGGGGCCAACGTTATTTATAATATACATAAATGATTTAGATAAAAGTATGAATGACGTCACTTCTTTTTGTTATGCAGACGATACAGCCATAGTTTTTAGAGATACTACATGGTCAAACATTTTTATTAAAGCAGAAATAGAAATGACTAAACTGGGGTATTGGTTGGATGAAAACTTATTGTCGCTTAATATAGAAAAAACTAAGTTTGTAACATTTTTTAAAACAAAAACAACAGCTCCTAATGTAATGCCCAATATTAAAGTGCACAAATGTTCCAATATTAATAATAATAATATCTTTGTAAATAGTTGTGACTGCCTGGGTATAACTAGTACTGCAAATATCAAATATCTAGGCATAACTTTAGATCAGCGACTATCTTTTGAGGAACATATCCACACATTGTCTAATAGAATTAGGAAAATGATTAATATCATGAAATCTCTCAGACATTGTTGTGATCCAGAACTTTTAAGAATGATTTATATAGTTATTTGTCAGTCGGTTATTACGTATGGAATCACCATATGGGGAGGAGCCGCAAAAACTAAATTAAGGGAAGCTGAAATAGCTCAACGATGTATCTTAAAAGTTATGCTTAAAGTTAAACAGCGATACCCAACTTCACAACTATATGCGGACTGGAAATTGCTTAGTATAAGGAAATTGTTTATACTGAAATTAATACTACAGGCTCATAAAAGTGTATTATCATCAGCTATCTACAACTCATTATTAAAGAAACGAGTATACCAAGTACCTATGCCTCGCGTGAGAACAGCTTTTGCTTGTAGGCAAAACAATTTCCTAAAGTTTCACGTCTATAATAAATTTGCTAAGTTAACAGACTTTAAAAACAAAACTGTTACTGAAGTCAAAAACAGTATATTAAACATCTTAGACAATCTAACATATGATGAAACAGAAGTAATAATTTATAATAACGCACAATAATCAAATTACATATACATATCTTTATTATATAGAAAGAAGGTAAATGGTAATATTCCATTTCATAATGTATTATTGTTTATATATTTACTTATCTTACACTAGTCAATAACATATTTATTCTATTTTTCATGTATTTAATTCTTTAAGTTTATTATAGATGATAAGATTATATCTAATTAATTTAGTATTTAAGTAAAATATTGGTCAAGATACAGCTGCAACCACAATGTAACGGTAATCGTAAAAAGGGTTCTCACAACACAGGATTTGCCTAGCGTGAGGCCACAATTAATCACTACGTCACTGTTGTATTGTATAGAGTTTTCATGTACATCATCATGTTGAGAATTGTGACGTTTTTCTTTTTTCATGTGGAGTAAATAAAGATTATTATTATTATTATTATTATCTATACATTTATTAAAAAGTATCGTTAAATGAGGAGCGATTATATTTATTATTCTGTTTATGACAAAAACTGACATTCCTGTTATGTCTTCGGTTTTTTTAAGATTAATAGTTTTAAAATTTTTAATTATATCATTACTGTCAACATACTTGAAAGAAAACTGTGCTGTTGTTTTGGTAACATTTTGTTCCAACAACTCAAGAGCTTTCTGGGGACATGAATTTAATTTCTCTGTTGTCTGAGTGGGGGTATTTATAAAATGATTTTCAAAAATGTCAGCAATTTGTGATCTTGACTGTATCAGTTCATTATCTAATAATAAATTGAGATCATGTGGGGACTTTAGTTTTCCAGTTTCACTGTTAATTATTTTCCAGACAGTCTTACTCTTGTTAGAAGAATTCTTAATTTTATGTTTTATGCATCTAGATTTAGCTTCACCACAAACTTTTTTGAAAATTTTTGAATAATTTCTAACATAAATAATAAAATCTTGGTTGAAGTTACAGGACTTTTCTCTATAAATGTTATATAGGTGATCTCTACTTATTCTAATTCCAGCGGTGGCCCATTCAGAATTCTGTTTTTAGCTCATTGATGAATGAAAGACAATTCTCTAATGATTCACTGCTTCTCATTGGGGGGCTGATGCTAGACCTAATATTATTTTCAAATAAGCTAAGTTTTTTTTTCAGTTATCTGTCTACATACTATTGACTTTTTATTTTCGATGGTAAATTCTAAATTTATAAATTGACCATTGTATACATTGGTGCAATGCAACAAGCAATGCAAGAATTTGACGTCTATATTGCTGCAATGTATCATGCAAGGTAACAATACTTTGTACCATGTTCTCATGATTTGGACGACTCGCGCGCACGAACTGCGCCTAGGTCGCGCGTTACAACTCGTGCGCGGCTCGATCCGAGAGTTGTCGGGTTTTGGTGCGAACTGCGAACGCAAAGGGGCGCGCAACGTGCGCAGGACCTAGCCGTGGACGGTCGTTCGTTTTGTTCGCATGTGCAACGATAATGGCGGTGAAAGAGAGTGCGTGGAATGACGACTAGTCACTTTTATTGATAGAGGAGTACTGATAATCGTCAGAGCAAGAAGGCAGTCTTCAGACTCCATGATACGTAAGTATATCCACTGAAGTAGAAGGATGCGGTCAAAGAAAAGATCACGTGTGACGAGTGCTAATGTCTGTAACGAAATGCGGGAACAGATGTTTCGTAGTCAATGTGCGTACCGCGCGCGCTACACGCCCAAGGCACCAGGGAACATGCAATGCAATACAGAATATTACATTACGTGTTGCATTGCACCAATGTATACCCGGCTTTACACTACATGTTGCATAGCACCAATGTATACCCGGCTTTATCTTGGCTGTGGCTTTATCACAACTTATAGCTATTGGTCGATGCCTCAGTCGATGCGATTGAGACCCGTCACCAACAATACTCTATTTTTTACTTTTTTATACACTAAAGGAAATCTAATTCTAAAGGTCTTTTAGGGGATCCTTTAGTGGAGATAAATGATACACCGCGGTACACCGTGACTAATATTTATTGGATAGTGAAATAGACTCTACTTAGCGGAAACCCGTACACGACTGACTTACAATGCTCCAAAGGCAACGACGTGCGGAATGCTGAGCACGCAATCCGTGTGCCCCTACACTCATCCCCCCCTTTTTAAAAAAAATCAAACAAAATAATTAACATACATTATGTAAAACACCAGAATTAAAACATCATTACACAAACAACTTTACTCGACAGCAAAACAACAACACGAGTTAAACTGTTAATACACAATTACACAATTACACATTTACACATTTTGAAAATTGGGTAAAGTAGTGGTAACTGCTGGCGTGATTTCTTTACGCAGTATCCTTCTTGTCTTTTTTACATATTTTCTATATAAGAAGTAAATACATAACATGACGACCACTGCGGCCATAAGCATCGTCATGTTATACAATAAATTAACTCGTTCCTCTATGTGCTGAGTAGAAGCACCATTTGCACCATTTTGTGCTATAACAATTTCTTCGGTTTTACTTTGCGTTTTTCCCATTATGTTACTGAAGATAGCAATGATTAAGTTTTTGCACACAATATTTTTCAACTAAAATCTTACACTAAGTATTTATACTAAATTAACAATGCTTGGTCATCAAAAATAGTAATAGGTTACACGCGCATTTCTTTAAATAACAATCAGCTAAATGACATTTTTGTTTACTGCAAATTCTCTGTTGTATAATTTAATTATAATGTAACATAATAAAACTTAATTAGGTAGACAGGATAACCAATTTTTTTAAAATAGGAAACGAACCGGTGGTTTTATTGTACGACCACTACGCGTTTGAGTTTGTTTTTTAAGGGCCGGAATTAATACTTTATGTTGACTGTCTTTGTTAAGAGGGAGTTTATTACTAAAATTTGACGGCAACAGGGGAAACTCTCTTTGTGATAACTCATCTTTATCAATAGTTGCTGACTGCTTACTAACAGGGCTTGTTTCTAACATATGTGCAGGCTTTAATCGGTCGATGGAAATTCGCGTCTGTCTATTAGGAAATTGAACCGTAAACCACTTCTTCTCTTTATTTATGACCTTGAACGGGCCTTCGTACGGTGGTTGTAATGGTCTGCGAATTAAGTCGCTTCTGACGAAAACGTGTGAACACTTATCTAGATCTGGGTGCACAAATATATTCCTATGATTTGAGTGACTATGTTGGGGCGAGTTCATTCCTCGTATTGTACTGCGTAAATTCTCTAAGTATGAATGTATGTCTTTTCTATCTGATTGTGTGTTGTCGATGTAAAAATCACTAGGTAATCTAATTCCTTGACCGTACACAAGCTCTGCTGCACTAATACCTGAATCGCTTCGAATTGCCGCCCTTAATCCTAAAAGTACGGTAGGCAATTCATTTATCCATGACGTGTTATTCATTTTTGCCATGAGAGCTGCCTTGAGGCTTCGATGCCAACGCTCTACCAAACCATTGCATTGGGGGTGATAAGGTGTGGTTCTGTTTTTCCTAACTCCAACCATTTTCATTAATTCTCTAAACAAATCGCTTTCGAACTGACGACCTTGATCTGTTGTGATAACTTTAGGGCTCCCAAAACGGCAAATCCAACCCTCATAAATAACCTTAGCAATAGTTTCTGCTGAAATATTAGTTGTAGGAAATGCCTCGGGCCATCTCGTGAATCTATCTACCGCAGTAACGCAATACCTGTATCCCTCTTGAGAGGTAGGCAGAGGTCCTATGATATCTACGTGAATGTGATCGAAACGCTCTTGTTTTTCAAACTGTTCTAACTCGCTATTGTTATGACGAACAATTTTAGCTTTTTGACAACATATGCATGATTTTGCCCACATGCCTACATCTCTGTTTAATCCCGGCCAAAAATATTTTTGAGCAACCATTTTACGAGTAGTTCTGATTCCTGGATGACTTATGTTATGTACACACTCGAATACCTTTTTTCTAAATATTTCTGGGACATATGGTCTAAGATTATCAGTAGATATTTCGCAATAAATATTCTTATTTGAATTTGGTACAATGAACTGTTGTAATCTGTAACAATGTTTGTTCGAATTATTAAGCAACGCTGTGATTTGAGCGTCGCCTTCCTGCGCAGACACTAACGCAGCGAAATCAATGTGTAGCGACGCGCTGTCAGTACACAATGACGCGCACTACATAGAAACGCTGACAGTGCAAGATGAATCACATTCCACAGCAACACGAACCCAAGTAATATACGTCACACGCGTCATCAAGACTCGCCATACAAATCGTACATCGCGCAATCGAAGTTTCTAAAACATTTACTATATATACAAGTTCCAACTTAATACAGTTGGACCGCGGTCCCCAGGCATACCACCGCCTGGCGGAAGATCTTCCCTTTTCCTCCACATTGGTGACCACCGACTACAGAACATGATGGCGTCCTTCTAAGCACAAGGAGTCATTTGGATTGGCCAGACAAGTACGAGCAGCAAAAGGATATGAAAGGACTGCAGACAAAGCGCTTCGAATCCACGGCTCAAGAAACACGACTCGCAGCTCGGCAGCAATGGGACACGCAACGGGGCACCCACACCGTGGCTGTTGGAGTCAGCATTGAGGTTCCGGCACACATGGCCGTCGAGCATACACACACTGGCACATAGATATGGAGTCAAAATTTCCTGTTGGAGGGGGAGTAATGTAGCGACGCGCTGTCAGTACACAATGACGCGCACTACATAGAAACGCTGACAGTGCAAGATGAATCACATTCCACAGCAACACGAACCCAAGTAATATACGTCACACGCGTCATCAAGACTCGCCATACAAATCGTACATCGCGCAATCGAAGTTTCTAAAACATTTACTATATATACAAGTTCCAACTTAATACAGTTGGACCGCGGTCCCCAGGCATACCACCGCCTGGCGGAAGATCTTCCCTTTTCCTCCACAAATGTATGTGGGGCAACTTATGCTCTCGACACGCGATAAGGTATCGGCTACTATATTCGCTTTACCTGTGATATGTCGGATATCGGTAGTGAATTCACTAATGAATGAAAGCTGTCGAATGCGCCTGGGAACCTCGTTTTCGTTGTTTTTCTTACTGAATGCAAATGTTAAAGGCTTGTGATCTGTAAATATACATATTTCTCTGCCTTCTATTTGAGACTTTTTTATTTTATTTATTTTATTTTTTTATTTTATTTATTTATTCACATTTACAAAAAAAATGCCATTACAGTGAACACCAATGCGACATTTTTTTAAATATACCAAGTACACATAAATGGCTAATTAATATACATTTCAAATTACAATACAAAGAATTATATCTAAAAATAAAAACAATGATAAATTTACTATCACATAACCTACAAATAACCAATTTTACTATTAAATAATATCTAATAAATTATATATTCATACTAACTAATAAAAAAAAAAATTTACATAAAACAAACTTTTTAAAATGAAAATATTACTCTGGATTACCGTAGCATATGTGTTTTGTAACTGCTTTTTCAAGCTCGCTCATGTTGCATACTAGGATGTCGACCTCATCTGCCAGTATATTTAATAGGCGAATGCCTCTAGTAAGGGGTGCGTCGTTGACCAGAGCCGTCTGTCCCAGCGGCACCTCGAACATTCTGTTCTTGCGGCGGCGGAGTGATCTGCTTGGGACAACTAATTTTAACAGTTTAAGCACCTCCGGGTTGTATTCCAATCCACGTACTACTTTAGTAAGAGACATCACCAGGGCTACATTTCTTCTTACTTCGAGTTTGTTGTACCCTACCATTCCCAGTACAAACAATGTTGGGTACATGAGTGGATAGAAAGGGTATACACCGTACATTTTTAGATATAAGAACCTTGTGAATTTGTTCTGCATGCGTTCCAACATCACAATATATTTGTCTTGGTGAGGACTCCAAACTATTGCATTGCATTCCAGTTTACTTCTTACCAGGGCATTGTATAATGTTCTGACGGCCACGGTATTAGAAAAGTTCTGACATTGTCTTAGAATGAAACCCAGTCTTTGGAATGCTTGCTTACAGATACTTGTAATATGATCTCGGAAGTTCAAATCACTCCTGAACTGCACCCCAAGGTCTCGCACAGCAGCAACCCGCGCCAGTGGTACTACCCCCATTCTGTACTCGTAGTGTAGTGGATTTCTGCCGCGGCCATAGCTCATAACCTCACATTTATCGACGTTGAACTGTAATTTATTTAATCCACTCCAATCCATTACGTTATTGATATCCCTTTGAAGGAGATTGCAATCTTCGACATTGGTTATGATTCGTAACAGTTTGAGATCATCTGCGAACAGTAAGCAATTGGCGTTAACTACTGATTTTGGGAGATCGTTAATTAGTATTATGAATTCTAGGGGCCCTAGGTTGCTGCCCTGGCTCACACCTGAATGCGTATAGTACGGCGCAGATATACATCCGCCTACATCGACTACTTGACGTCGGTCCTTTAAATAGCTTGAAAAGAATCTTAGTACAAGCGGAGTACAGCCGACTGCTGCCAATTTTGAAAGTAGGACGTCATTATCGACTAAGTCAAATGCTTTTCGGTAATCGAAGTAAGCGACGTCAACCTGCGCTCCGGAGTCCACCGCTGGGGCCACCACAGACATAAAATCCAGTAGATTAGAATTGGTACTGCGTCCCGGCCGGAACCCGTGCTGCGCATCCACTAGTTGAGGTGTTACCTGTCTCAAAATGCACGCTTGTAGAGCAGATTCAAAGACTTTTGGGAATGTTGAGAGTACTGCTACTGGTCTATACTTGTGTACATCTTCGCTTATTTTTCCCTTCGGAATTGGTGACACTTTGGATATTTTCCAACCATCTGGGTACTGCCCTGTCTCCAAGCACCTGTTAAATAAGTAGTGTAAAGGAGAGACAAAAGCCTTACTACAATCCTTCACGAGAAATGGTGGAATACCATCCGGACCCATCGAGTGTTTGGCGGGAAGACGATTAAGCGCCTGTAATATCTGGTCTTTATCAAGATTTGGTATGTGTATGCGGGCGCCACCGCCACCGTCCGCTGCGCTGTAGGTGGAACTAGCGCGCTCAACGTTTAGATCTGGTCTCGCCGGGTCGTAAACTGACTGAAAGTAATCTGCAAACACTTGCGCAACCTCGTCTTCTGGTACCTCTACGCCGTCTTTTTGTAGCCGCATTTTGTTAACTTGTTTCTTTTTGGATTTTATCATTGTCCAGAAGGATTTCGGGTCTCTACTAAGATTAGTTTCAAGGCGACTATGATATTGATTATAAGCAGCAGATATTTTAATTTTCAGGGCACTACCTTTTATAACATACCCTTTTTATATAATAAATCGATAAAGGACATCAAACTAAATAACTTTGCCCATGGAATGCCTATCTAAAATATTGTAATTTTCAAAAAATAATAATAATAAAAAATTGTCGTACCTAGTTCAAACTGAGAATGTATAGCATGAGATTCCTTGCTTCAGTGAAAATAAGAAATAAAAAAAAACATTTGATCTATGGTGTAAACAAAAACATAACCTCTTTCAGTATTTTCCAGTTCAATCGCTCGCTTACCGGTTTATTTTCATGATATTATTTTTCAACGCCGATCAATACAACTGGAAAATACCGAAAGAAGTTATATTTTTGTTTACAGAGCGAAAAGCATAGATCAAATGTTTTTTTTTATTTCTTATTTTCACTGAAGCAAAGATTCTCATTCTATACATTCTCAGTTTGAACTAGGTACGACAATTTTTAATTATTATATTTTTTTGAAAATTACAATATTTTAGATAGGCATTCCATGGGCAAAGTTGTTTAGTTTGATGCCCTTTATCGATTTATAATATAAAAAGGGTATGTTATAAAAGCGAGGTCTAGGCCAATTGGAAAAATTGTTATAATCATCTTCTGATTTGCTTTCCTTATACTTCCTATGATGCTTGGCTTTCTCTTTTAAGTCGCGTATAATATCTGCGTTAAACCATTCGGGATATATCTGATTTCCATTTGTATCTTTGCTTTTCCTGGGAGTATTACGGTCAATTATGTTATTTACCTCTCTGTAAAAATACTCCAGGGCTTCCTCAACCTGGGTTATGGTGTATAGAGTAGCCCAATCAAATTCTGCCAAATCCGCGTAAAGTTGTTGGAAGTTACATTTCCTGAAGTTCCATCGCGGTATTTCAAGTAGTTGTAATTTATGATCGGTCGGCCGCTTAGTCGTTGAAGCCGTATGAGAAACTGTCAGTAGATTTCTTCGACTGTGCTTTCCCCTTGGGATAGTTACTATCAAGGGGGGGTGATATTTGTCAATTGGCACCAATGGCATATTAGAGGCCGACACCACTGTATTTGATGGTTTCCCATCGCAAAGTAAAAAATTAGTCAATACGAGATCTAGTTGTCTGCCATTACAGTTTGGTACATTGTTTATTTGATTGAACTCTCCATATGCTACGAGAAACTCAAAATAATTATTTACATCTGCTGAGGCTGAGTGCAAGTTGAAATCGCCAATAACTAAAATCTTTTTATACTTTATACATAGCTGCTCAATAATTCCAAACATATTTAAATACTCAATATCTGATGCACATGGCGGGATATATAGTACACAACAAACAAACAAATGCCTATGTTTCGAGTTAACAGAGGCACACACAATTTCGAATAATGAATTATTTAAGTCGACAGTTATTGGTACTTGTTTAAGCTCGTAACTAGAACACGCTGCAATCATTACCCCACCCTGCTTGCGCCCATCTGTTCTATCACATCTGTACACTGTATAACCCTTATTAAACATTTCTGCATCATTGATTGTCTCGTTGCACCCTGTTTCCGTGATGGCAAAGAGATCAAATTCCGACGCTGCAGTGCCTTGTTGAAAGACGTCTAATTTCGTTCTGAGACCGCGCACGTTTTGGTAGTATAACGTGATCTCATTTTGGTCATAGTTATTGTGTTTGTTTCTCACCTGATAGTGTCTTGGTGTTCCTCCCCCGCGACTGCAGATCGGCCCGGGGGCGTCGGAGAAACCACTCGGCAAACATTACTCCGGTGGGCCACGCTGAGGGTGAGTTAAACATGGGATATATTGACTCTGGTATACCAATGATGAACGACGCATGCCTGTCCGTTTTGATTTCACGTTTTGATACGTAGTATCGATCTGTAGGGTGAATTTTTATCAAGTAATCTTTCAGTGCTTCCTCTGTAGTGTCAGGTGCAAAGCGCCACGCCTGGATATGAATTGTGCGTTCTACCGCTTTTATTTGACTGTCGTTGTTTCCAGTGCCTACTACTATGGTACGATCCTTGTGCAATTTAGATTTAGATTTCTGTTTCTTGTTCTCTACTATGGTCCATCCCGAGTCGTTTGTACCCTCTTGTGCTTCTTCATTTCTTTCATTTGAAAGTTCAGATGGTTTTGGCACTTTGCCGTGGCTCGTAGTTTTGGCCAAGATTTGGGAAAAAGATTGATGCACGGTAGATTTTAATGTCGCTTTATCCATTACTGGTAGTTCAGGTGATGTTGCTGAGACGGGTATCTGAATTGTTTCCCGGCCGGGTGGATCTGCGTTCTCAATAGGTAGATTTCTCGGCGAAAGTTTCGAAACCGTGTCTTCTAATTTTTTAACGCTGGAACGCAATTCGTGTATGACGGTTTCTTTAGTTTTAAGTGTATTATTTAATTTATTTATAGTTTCTGACATAGTATTGATTGTCAGGTTCATAGTTGGAATCATGTTAATAATTGGTACCAATTGAGTATTTTGCTGTCGTAGCTGTTGTACTTCTTCGCTCATTTCCGTCATAATCCTGAACATATCCTTCAGTGAACATGTATCACTGGTCGTGTGGATTGGTAATATGCTTTCATCGAGTGTTCTGCTTCCACGATTCATATTTATATAGTTGTTGAAGTTATCATTTTCCAGTGTTATGCTGTCATTTGTACTCAAATTAGTGGAATACGTCGAATTGGCCTAGACCTCGCTTTCATAACATACCCTTTTTATATTATAAATCGATAAAGGACATCAAACTTAACAACTTTGCCTATGGAATGCCTATCTGAAATATTGTAATTTTCAAAATATAATAATAATTAAAAATTGTTGTACCTAGTTCAAACTGAGAATGTATACAATGAGATTCCTTGCTTCAGTGAAAATAAAAAATAAAAAAAAATAATTGATATATGCTTTTCGCTCTGTAAACAAAAATATAACTTCTTTCTGTATTTTCCAGTTGTATTGATCGTCGTTGAAAAATAATATCATGAAAATAAACCGGTAAGCGAGCGATTGAACTGGAAAATACCGAAAGAGGTTATGTTTTTGTTTACACCATAGATCAAATGTTTTTTTATATTTCTTATTTTCACTGAAGCAAAGAATCTAGTTCTATACATTCTCAGTTTGAACTAGGTACGACAATTTTTAATTATCATTTTTTTTTGAAAATTACAATATTTTAGATAGGCATTCCATGGGCAAAGTTTTTAAGTATGATGTTCTTTATCGATTTATAATATAAAAAGGGTATGTTATAAAAGCGAGGTCTAGGCCAATTGAGCATGCTTCGCACTGGCGTGTTGATGTTACCACCTTTGCGTTTTGTACATACGCATTCGGGACAAATCCAAGTCTTTAAGTAATCTTGCGAAAAGTTGTTAAAGTCGCTATGAGGTATCGCTAAGCAGTCTATATCATACATCCCCTTACATTTCGCGCACTCTAAATAGTTGAGTGACATGATTTTTTTGCTACATGCCTTACAAGTTGTGTTGGTAGACATGTTATATTGCTTTACAAGTAGCGCTGTTTGCTTATGATGGTAAGTAGCTGGAGTAAAGTAAAAAGCTTCCCACTTGACGATTGCCGGTGTTGCAACAATACTGCGTTAAAAGTTTCAAAGTGAGATATTTCTTAAAAAAAGATATTTTTTGGAATCAATATACTGAGGGAGTTATGTCAATATCGACTTATGTCTGTATCAATATCTACTCTGTGTACTAGACATTGACATTCAAAAAACAGCTGTTCTGTTAAGTTTGTTTGTTTGCCAAAATTGTTTATTAAATAGTTAAAAAATAATATTGACTTATAAATTGCTAAAAGTTCCCTATCGTACGTGCTATATTTATTTTCAGTTACACTAAATTTTTTTGAAAAGAATCCTAGTGGGGTCCATTTATTTTTATTCCATTGTTGCAAAACGGCTCCTACGCAAGAATCTGAAGCGTCGGTCATTAAGGCAGGAGCGTGTGGTAACGGATAGCTCAATGTCACCGCATTGATTAAACTTTGTTTACATTCCTGGAATGCGCGTATCGCCACATCCGTCCAACTTATCATAGACTTATCTTTCTTTTTAGAATTATGGAGGTATTTATTAAGTTCAGCTTGTTGCTTGGCGGCGTGTGGTATATGTAAACGGTAAAAATTAATCATTCCTAAGAATCGCCTCAATTGCTCAATGTTTTCCGGTTGCGGATACTCGGTAATCGCCGTAACCTTATCCGGCAACGGTCTTATGCCTTTCTGTGAAACTTCATAGCCTAAAAATTCTACACAGTTTTGTTCAAAAGCACATTTGGAAATATTGATAGTTAAACCGTAATCAACGAATCGCTTAAAAATCAGTTCTAAATGCTTCTCATGGGATTCTAATGTGTCGCTAGCTATTAAGACGTCATCAATATAGCAAAACAACTGTGATTCTACTATGCCCTTATCTGTTTTACATGAAAAACATTCGATATCCTTAAGTACTACATTATTCATGAATCTTTGATACGTTTGCGCAGCATTACAAAGACCAAAGGTCATCCTGGGGAATTCGAAAAGGCCGAACGGAGTAATTATAGCCGTTTTCTCTACGTCATCAGGATGTACCATAATATTGTGAAACGCACGATTACAATCTATTCTAGAAAATATTGACTTACCAGCTAATCCGTTTGTAAAATCCTGTATCCGCGGAATGGGGTACCTGTCTGGCTTCGTTATTGGGTTTAGGCGCCTATAGTCACCGCACGGCCGTAGATTGCCGTCTTTCTTTGGTACCACGTGTAGAGGACTGGCCCATTCGCTTTTTGAAGGACGACAGATACCCATTTCTTGCATGCGTCTAAATTCTTCCTTGACCCTTAACAACCTGTGTGGAGGGAGACACCTAGCCTTTGCGTATACCGGCATACCCGTTGTTTCTATATAATGATACACGTTGTGTTTTGTTTCATCTTTATAATTCTGGGGCTGCGTAATGCTGGGATATTGTTTAAGTAAGTGACTACACGGGGTGCATTTGTCAAAAGTATTAACTGACTGCGTTTGACTCGAAATAAGAGACCCTGGTGTTGATAAATTGGTTACCTTGTCTATAATTCTTTTTGCACTTATATCAACAACTAATTTATAAAAATTTAAAAAATCCGCTCCTAAAATAGGTTGACTTACATTAGCTATAATAAAATTCCATTTGTATGCTCTCCTTAAAAATAAATTCAATTCTAGTGTTATCAAACCGAAGGTTTGTATCTCTGAACCGTTGGCTGCATATAGTTTATAATTTGATACATTTTTAGAAACATTCTTAAACTTTTTAATTTTTGTAAAAGGAATAACTGAAATGTTCGCACCTGTGTCCACCAAAAATTGTAACATATTCTTACGATCGAACACGCAGAGACGATGATTTGCTGTTTGGGCTGCTACTTCTCCCGTCTCTTCCGAGGCAGCCACTACTAGTTTCCCTGCTGTGAGTTCCAGCTGCAGGGCTCTTCACAATTCCTTGCTGCAGCGCCAAAACGGTGGTGAAATTTACAAAGCCAATCATTTCTGTTTGGCGTTCTCCTTGGTGAAAACGCTCTTCTTCCTGCTGGGCCTCTTGAACGAGATCTTCTTGAAAAGTTGAATCGGCTCGGAGGTCTCGATCGCACCTCATTCCTGAGCGCCGCTACTTCCATCATAAGGTGGTTCATACTGTCGGTTATGGCATTTATATTTTTATCCGGCGCATTTTCGTGGTGTGCAGAGGCAATTTCCTGTGGTACGTAGCTCTGTGCCAAACTCTCCATAACCTTATCAGCGATGCCAGTGAGATTATCCAAATTTTGGTCTTGACTTACTGCGAGGACAGCCCTCACCGAGCCCGGTAACCGTGATAGCCACAGGTTACGCACCGTTTCGTCACTAGCTTGACAGTTGCGGCCCAGTTCTCTCATTCTTCTCAGAAGTTGTGAAGGCTTTTGAGATCCTAATTCTAGTTCCCCCACTAACTTCTGGAATTGTCGTTCCGACGATTCTTCGTAAACTTGCAGTAATCTCACTTTAACCGCACTATATCTGTTGGTTTCCGGCGGGTTAAAAATAATGTCCGACACTTGCTGCAATGCGTCTCTATTCAATTTCGCTAACACTAATTGGTATCTCACATCATCCCTTTGTTTCTGAGGGTCCACCACCGCCTCAAAATGTGCGAACCATAACCTTGGCAGTTTACTCCAGAAATCGGACACTCTCGTTGTTATGGCGATTGCAGATATATCAGCCTCCTTTTTAACCTGGGTGCGCGCAGTTGAAGTTTGAGCTTGCAGAGGTTGCGGTTGAGGTTGTGGTTGAGACATATTTACCTACGGCTTTGTACGTAGGGAGTCGGTTCGGTGTTCGCTTCTTAATCCCCTATTAAATGTTTATTTATCACTTTCACTATTTATTTCACTTTTACAATACTGTCCAACGTTTCGGGGTCACCAGTTTAGGGGATCCTTTAGTGGAGATAAATGATACACCGCGGTACACCGTGACTAATATTTATTGGATAGTGAAATAGACTCTACTTAGCGGAAACCCGTACACGACTGACTTACAATGCTCCAAAGGCAACGACGTGCGGAATGCTGAGCACGCAATCCGTGTGCCCCTACAGTCTTTTTGGGATTTAATTAAAGCCGTGATAATAAATAAAACACAGATGCGAAAAAGTTGTTGAAAGAAGAAGTTGAATAAAATTGCAACAAAGAAGTACTTTAGTTGGCTTAAAAACATCTTAGTCCCAGAGCGGTTATGTAGTTCATCCAATTTAAAAAAACACATTGAAAAGAAGAAGATTTCACACTATTAACACTCCCATACAAAAATCTGAAGTATGAAACTGATTAGTACTTGTCGTTTACCTGTAGATGTCGATATAAAAAGGTCCACTTCGTTCTAGGCAAACACTTTATTCAATATTAAATTCAATCTATGAAGGAAATTGATTTTACTCAGTTTTATTATCATTTCAATTATAGAAGTATATTTTTTGTGTATGTACATACATGTACAGATTGTTCTGAAAATTTTCTTCCCTAAAAATTTAAGGTTGTTGTTGTTTGTTGATTGTAACGAAACGTTACAATCAACAAACAACAAACAAAACTAACAAACGCCATTTTGTTTTTTCTCTTCGCTCCAGTTCATTTTCGTTTTGTAAATGAATGCGACTCTGTTTGGTTTTTTTCTGCTATCGACGACTTGGCTATCTTTATTGACACCGACGACCCTGCTTAACATATTGGACATACGCACGAACTCTTGGACTCCGAAAACCCTGTTGGAACGTACGACTTGCGCTATAACCCCTAGACTCCGATTATCCTCACGATTTGATAATTCCAAAGACATGGCTACTTCTGAAAGAGGTTGCTGTATTCCAGGGTGCAAAAGATCTCGTAAGTACACTTTTTAAACTCTCGGGGTTTGTAGACATTTTACATAAATATCACGTAAAGTGATTTAAAAAATTTTGTGAATCCCAATTATTATGTATAAAAGTGATATTACTGTGTGAGTTTATTTTTATTTTAAAGTTAGTATCTAACTTGTTTCAATGTGAAAATTGTTTCAGGCAAAAATGATGGAACTATTCTGCATTCCTTTCCAAACCCCAAAAAAGACCTAGAAAGTTTTAAAATTTGGCTGGAAGCTGTTGGAACTTTAACCTCGTTAGATCCTACATATATTTTTAAAAATCGCCGAATTTGCCACATTCATTTTGAGCCGAAATACTTAACATGGGGAAAAAGACTGTGTCATGGTGCAATTCCGACTTTGTTCTTGAAAGGTAATCTATATTACTTTCATTAGTCTATTTAATTGTGATTATTGAGTTCTAACAGCAGTTATTTAATTTAAATTAACATATGTTGATTTTATTAATATTTATCTTGTAGGACTATTTCTGGTTGCCATGTAGTGCATGCTTTAAATATCACGACCCCATTTCCTGCTGTGGGTGTTTGTAAGAGGTGACTAAAGCTATGGGGCTATTTAAGTTGTTGCTGGGCGATGTGGTTGGAGACCCGTCACCAACAATATCTTATTTTTACCATCTACTCCCCAATGTAGTTCCAAAAGGGGTTGGGAAAATTCTAATTCTGAAGCTCTGGCTACCCTTCTTATGGGATGAATACTTGTGAGTTTATAAGATGTATGTATCTAACAGTTTTCTTACACTATGCCTGCACAAGTATGTAAAGTCATTATCATTTCAGCACGTCAAGTTGCTCATAACATTGTGATCATGGACCATTATTTTAAAGTGCATTCAAAATGCAAAGGTTCTAAATATTTTTGCTGTTCTATCATACTGTTTGGAAAGAACTAGTACTATTTTTGTCTTACAAATACAATAATTCCAAACAAAGTATTATATTACAAATAATTATAATATTTTCAACAGAGCATGAAAGACCTCCTCTGAGTGAAATTAGTAATACGGATGAACCATCTCCACCTTTGACAACACCACCATTGTCGTTTGCTGAAATCCCAGTACCATCTACTTCTGAAGGTAGTTAACTATTCTCAGTACTTAAAATTATTTGAAAATAATAATTAGTTAAATTATTTTTACATTATAAGGTTAATAAGTGCTGTGTAGTGTCAGCTTAGAAAAACACTTCCCCATTTCTTCTGGTGTGTGTACGTAAGAGGCAACTAATGGTATTGGGGCTCTTAAGGAAATTTTGGGCGATGCAGTTGGATACCCATCACCAACATACTTTATTTCACCATCTTTTCCCCGCTCAACTTTCCAAAAGTGGCTGAGGAATTTTTTTTTAATTCCTTAGCTCTGGCTACCCCTTCTAGGGATTTATAGCCGTGAGTATATGTATGTATGTAGGTTATTAATTTTTTGGGTCAATGGGTCTTTTCTGGGGCTTGCTTTTAGAATTAATAATTTAACATAACATAACATAAACGTTCACGCCGAATATCCCCGAAGGGGTTGGCAGAGGTACTAATACTTCTGAACATCACGTGACTTTGTCACCTGGTGTTCAGAGTACCCATGTTTTGCATGGACAGTGTACTCACGTGATAGGGGGCAGGCCTATCGCCGTTTTGTACGAATACACTGTCACATGACTAAGTACAACTCAGCCATGTGGGTTTCCTCACAATGTTTTCCCTCACCGTTAACAACCATGATAAATTATTATTGTTATATAATTTACTATTGTTTTATATTTCAGGTGTATCAAGATCTATTAAACAGGTTAGACAATTAAAATCTGACCCCACCAAGCAATCTTTGTTGAAAATGATTAAAAGCTTGAAATCACAAAAGTTGACATATCGGAAGAAGCTGAAAAAGGCTCTAAAGTTAACAGAGAACAAAAGTTTCCTGAATCTAATACAAAAATTTACAACTCTTGGTGCACTTTTTACTATGATGCAGTTCCGTGAAATTGGAAAAAAAAAACTGGCTCACAGATTTACTGAGCCAGAGAAAATAATGGCACTCAGCTTGTACAAAAGAAGTCCAAGAGCTTACAGATGGCTGCAAAGGATATTTATTTTGCCATCAAGTATGACACTGAGCAGATTGATTGCAAGTGCTAATTTAAAGGCTGGCATAAATAAGAGCATATTTGATAATTTGAAATTGAGGGCTCAGAAAATGAAATCTGATGAAAAATTGTGCATACTAATCTTTGACGAAATGTCAATAGCAGCCCATTTTGATTATAATCAAAGGAAAGACAAACTATCTGGGTTTGTTGATAATGGCACATCTACAAAACAAATTGCAGATCACGCCCTTGTTTTTATGATCAGAGGATTACAAAAAAATTACAAACAGCCTGTGGCATATACATTTTGTTCGGGAACTACAAAGCCCATGGTTTTAGCCACATTAATAAAAGAAATATTGAGAAAACTGTATCATACCGGTTTTAGGGTGTTGGCTACAGTCTGTGACCAAGGAGCCACAAATGTTAGTGCCATTAATTACTTAATTAATCAAACAAGAATGAACTACCTTAAAAATAAAGATGAATTGAAAAATAATATATTTGAAGTTGATGGGAAAACAGTTATTCCGCTGTATGATTTACCCCATTTAATGAAAGGGGTAAGAAATAATTTAATTACTAAAAACATTACCTGTTCCATTAAGGGTGCCGTGAAAGTGGCCAAATGGGAGCATGTTATTAAATTACATGAGGAAAATCCATCATACCAAGGCGTGAGATTAATTAAAAAGCTATCCACTACTCATATAAACCCCAACAACTTCGAAAAAATGAAGGTCAAATATGCAACTCAAGTATTTAGTCAGAGAGTTGCAGTTACTATGGGATTTCTAGCAGGTATTCTATAATATAACTACTATACTATATATACTATAATATACTATTACCAACTGTCAATTATGATAGGTCAATTGTTCAAAATTGAAGCATAAAGTTTAATCCCAAGAGAGATAGATAGATAACTCATTTATTTATGTTAACATAACACCGTACAATATAAAAAACAATACATAAAGTGAAAAAAAAAAATTATGACCTTAAAACTTTAAATTACAGGCAAATTACTGGTTTTCAGTTAAGGCCTACTCTACACAACATTAAATAATATAGAAAAAAAGGATCATGATGTATTAGTAATCAAATTAAGTATTTATAAATTCTGCTTGTTTAAAATTTTGTCATGTTGATAAATACATGTATACTCACGGCTTTATCTCCATATAAAAAGAGAAGCCAGAGCTTATAGAAATTACTCAGCCACGTTTGGAAATAAGTTATGGTAAAATTAAAGTATTGTTGGTGATGGGTCTCCAGCCTCATTGTTCAGCAACCTCTCATAAGCCTAGCCTTAACCGCAAATTGAGTCATTTAGTTCATATTACTTCATATTTGCCCATATTTAACAGCATACATCAAATTAAAATAAGTAATATGTTAATAATTAGATAATCTTATAAATAATGACCCTTGTTTAGGTTTTGTGGACACGAGACGATTCCTTAAATGTGAATTAATAGTTAATATGTATTTTTTCCAGAGCATAAAATACTGCCTGCTGAATGCACCCAGACTGCTGATGTTCTCATGTTTTTTGATAACTTATTCGATTCCCTTAATGGCAGCTATGAAAACTCGAAGAAAAGATCAGGAAAAGATTTATTACTACCAGTAACACCTAAATCCATACATCACTCTATTTGGACTGAAGCTAAAAGTGTATTAAGCACCATGAAATTTGTTCATAAAGGTAAACAGGTTACAGTTCCATCGATAAAAAACTGGTTACATACAATAAACAATACAGAGATGCTTGTCAAAATGTTATTTAATGAATTTAACATTAAGTCTGTTTGGATGAGACATTTTAATCAGGACCCCTTGGAGAACTTTTTTGGCTTAATAAGAAGTCATGGGTGCCGTAACACAAACCCTACACCAGCGGGATTTGAATCTTCGTTCACAGCCCTATTGATAAATAATTTAAGTGGTCCATATTCAACTGGTTCAAACTGTGAGGAAGATAGTTGTGAAAGTGTATTCAAAACAATGGGATCTATGTTCACCAATAAAGACACCTCCGTAGAAATAAATTTCAATTTAGATATCACATATGATTATGTTGATTTTGAAATTAAAAAAACAAATCCAAGGGTGCTCGCGTCATTGCAGTATATCACTGGCTATTTATTGAAAAAAGCTAAAACAAATGTTTTTAAAAATTGCAGATGTTGCGAAAACATATTTTTTGATAAAGAAAACAAAAGTGATTATTTGAAAATGAGGGAATATAATAAAAATTACAAACGCTTTTTAACATATCCAAGCGAAAGTCTCATATTGTTGTTCTCAAAAATTCAAGACATAGTGACAGGAACGCTTAAAAATAATCCAATGGTCCCTAATTTAAAGACTTATTTAAAAACATTATTGTACACTGATCTGGATTTTGATTTTATTGTATGTAACTTACATAAATCACAAGTCATTGAATTTATTATGGAACTGTCCTGTAAATTCTTTATATATAACTGGTGCAAAGATGTCAATAAAATTATTAACGGTACCAGAATGGACTTCGATGTTACTGATAGTATTAAAAAAGCTGCCTTTGAGTTGCACAATAAAAGGAAGCATTTTAATAAATGAAATATACGAATTGTTGTTTTATTTTGTAAAATTCCCTTTGCTTGCGCCAAAGCTTTAGCCATAAGCCTAGTTCAGCGAATTCATTGAAATATGGCAGATGGTTATAACTTCGGATTATAAACAAATAATTCTAATAGCAAAGGAGGACAGCTGATCATTTCAAAAACGTTGTCGTTTACCGCCAGATGTCGCTAGTAGGTTAATGCCGACTGTTAACTCTATTACTAGTATAATAATGTACTCTTTGGAAGATTTTCCAAAAATTTCCTTTTTTGTGTTTGTGTTAAATAATTACGCTTTGTTGCGTGATTTATGAATAAAAAATTGTTCTATACTAACGTTATTACCTGCTGAAATAGACATTTAGTTCCATTGTATAAGCGGTTCCTATTGTTTTGATCAGAATGTCTAAGTGGTGAGTAAGATAAATTCTTCAATACTCACAATTTTATTACGATAGTTTTCCAAACTTAACTTTTTACCTTTTTTCTACATTTGATAAATATTCAATAGTGCAATAGGGTTTTGATAAAGTTACAATTCTGACCATTAACTCTATTATTTGATCCTTCAAATGCTTAACTCCGAAATTGTTTAATGATCAGGCAATCAGAGCGAAGTATCCATGAGATGTTAAAAGACACTCCAGCATTACAAGAGTCCAGTGATTCTATTACATCTGGAACAGAAGCTAAGTTTCCGGCCTCTAAATCAATGAATTTTCCACCTGCTTATGGTAAGACAATGTTTTGTTTTACATTATACTTTCAGATAAATCATACGAAGTAGGGATAGTTATTTGTTAATTTAGTTTTACAACATTTTACTCTGATGATAAATAAGATCTACCTAATATCCTTTCTACTTTATCTAAATTATCATAGAAATATTAGTTCTTCTCTTCTTCCAACAAATCAATGAAGTCAGTTTTTCAAATCATTTGTTTTGCACTGGTGGCAAAATGATTTCTTTATGAGTCTAAACAAGAAAGGGTTCTTTCAGTAAAAGAAAACCTAACTCACCCTAACTAAAAGTAAGTTTCTGATGTTTAAAAAACAGAGAACTATTCTTTTTATTTTGAAATCAATATTTTTTATCTTTTATCTACAAACTAACCATTATTGGGCAACCAGTATATCTACATTGATTTTAGTTAAAATCTCCTCTTACTTTTACAGATGGTCCAACTTCATCAACCCTGTCTCCAGCTGCGTCCAAACTGGACTCGCTGAAGAACTGGTCGCTCTCTACATACAAATGCACCAAACAAGTTATATTTGAAAAACTTGGTAAAACATCACGCACAGTTGATACAGGTAATTAATATACAATTATACATGCAGATATTTTATTCTGAAAGGGTAACTGAGTTACTGGTACTACTGAAGATTACTAATAAATAAAGGAAAGAAAAATTTTGACACAGGTGGGGATCGAACCCGCGACCTCGGGTGAATGCCCCGACGCTCTGCCAACTGAGCTACCGTGTCAGTTGGCAGAGCGTTGGGGCGTTCACCCGAGGTCGCGGGTTTGATCCCCACCTGTGTCGAAATTTTTCTTTCCTTTATTTATTCTTTATTTATTAGTAATAATCCCCACATGAGGTTTTCATGAACAGAAAGATTTAAATTACTGAAGATTAATTGTAGTGTAGTAACATAAAAAGTTGATTTTGGTATATGAGTGTTTTACGTGTAAACTTTAGTGCTTTCTTCATACTGTGGGTTAGGTTGGGTGTTTAAAAATTAACAGTTTCCATGCACTTTTTATAAGTAGAGTTTTCACTACTTCATAGATTCAACCCTGAGCAGTACATTGGCATACTAAACTCAATATCAGTGAAAGTGTGGGCTGAGTCCTTTCTGCTTAACTATGTCCAAGTGGTGTTATTGTTACCTAGTGTCAATAGCCCTACCCCCTATCATGTATCATTCTGGAAAACAGGTGACAGTAATGTTGGTTACTTCAATAAAAATTGGTTATGAGCCCCAGCAACATCGCCCAACATTGACTAAAGAATAGACGAAACTTTCAACACAAGGTAGAATATTATTTATTAATATTATTTTAGAATTATTCTAATAATATTATATAAATATAAAAGTTAAATGTGAAAATGCTTTAAACTACTGGACAGGTTGGTATGAATTTTGGTAGAGAGGTAAAAAACAACATAGGTTGGTAAAAACAGGAAAAAATAGATTCCTGTGAGATTACAAATTATTGCACAAAACAGATTGGGTGTTATCACTTAGTATGAAAAATAGGCGGAATAGTTAGTAATCTTATATGATTTGATTGATGTCTACTGTTGAACATAGATTCTTCCTAAACTCTACAACAACCACTCTTGCTCTCCCATCAGCTTTCTGCTTCACCAAGTTTGTCTTCCATATTGTGTAAGGTCTACCAATACTACATTATCCAGAATATTTACTAAACCTAACTATAAACTAATAGTAGGGGAGGCCTGAATGCTAAATTTGCAGTTGCTTGAGCATCGTAGGACCTATTGGATTTGATAGTTTATGTTCCAAAATTAGAAAAAGTGTACTTCAAGTTTTTATTTAAGTGGGAGAGAGAGCGTATCAACATTTATAAAAATAAAAAAAAAATGTGTAGAGAAATACTCGGGTGCGTCAGCCATTAACAGTATCAATGCAAATTATATTGCTGATAACCATTATACATTCTGTGTACTAAGTATCGGGAATTTGTCAATAAAACAAAAAATACAAATTATTCATCTAAATATATTTTATCGCCTTTAAAGTAGGCTTCATCGCTGCTTCACCCTGTCTTCCATACATTTTTCATAGGCTATTTGCGGTATGGCCTTTAGCTCATTCAGCGAATTTTCTTTTATGGCTTCTATCGACTCAAAACGTTTTCCTCGAAGTGGTAATTTTATCTTGGGAAATAAAAAAAAGTCAGCCATATCAGGTGAATACGGTGCTTGGTCGAGAACTTTTGTGTAATTTTTCGCTAAAAACTCTTTCACTATAATGGCTGTGTGTGATGGTGCATTATCATGGTGCAGCATCCATGAGTTGTGTTGCCACAAATCTGGACGTTTTCGGCGGATACTCTCACGCAAACGCTTCTTGACGCCTAAATAATATTCTTTATTCACTGTTTCTCCCTCTGGAAGGAATTCGGAGTGAACCACACCACGGTAGTCAAAAAAAACTGTCAGCATCACCTTGATTTTAGAGCGACTTTGCCGCGGTTTTTTGGGTTTCGGCTCGTTTTCGAGACGCCATTCTGAAGACTGTTGGCTTGTTTGCATGCCGTACTCATAAACCCATGTCTCTTCGCCAGTTATTATACGTTTTATAAAGGTCGGATCCGTAGAAGCTCAGGAAACCATGTCTTCACTTCAGCGACATGCTTTCGCTACGCTTTTTGAACAAAATTGAGCTCTTTTGGAACTAGTCGAGCGGCGACGCGTTTCATGCCTAAAATGTCAATGAGAATGTTGTGGACGGACTTAAAAGATATGTTCACCTCACAAGCCAACTCTCTCAGACTCGTACGTCGATTTTCGAGCACTAGCTTCTTGATTCTGTCGATGTTTTCTTTGGTCGTAGCGGTTGAAGGTCTACCAGAACGAGGCAAGTCTACTACTACTTCTCGGCCTTCTTTAAAAGCCTTATACCATTCATAAGCCCTTGTTTTCCATATACACGATTCGCCGTAGGTATTTCGCAACATTTTTAGTGATTCACCACATGAAATGTCATTCGAAACACAAAATTTAAGGCACACTCTTTGTTCAACAATATTTTCCATTGGAAAAATCGCCGAGGACTCAAAACTATGACCAACAAAAAATGTAGTTTAAAACAAGTTAAATGACAGATCCCGTTCAAATTTTGCGCGCTAAATCAGTACAGTGCTACCAACATGCAGTAAAAAAATTTGAACGACCTCTTTTACGCGGGTCTTTTTATTGACATATTCCCGATACGAATTTCTTAACGTCAAGTCCAAATCGTCGGATTATCCA
This sequence comes from Bedellia somnulentella, assembly GCA_963576735.1. Lineage (NCBI taxonomy): Eukaryota > Metazoa > Arthropoda > Insecta > Lepidoptera > Bedelliidae > Bedellia > Bedellia somnulentella. The sequence goes on from OY755191.1 coordinate 589,043, forward strand.
GATATACACTCTTCTAAATGTAATTATCCTACCTTTACTTAATCTGACGCGCTCGAGTTTTTCGGAGCATTGTTTTTTTTACTAATCTGACGGATTCCTATCAGCATACTCCGCTATATGAAAGGTTAATACTCGGTAGCCATACATTAAAGGGTACAAGGATTCTCCCTATATAATAATCTGATATGCTCGAGTTACATCAAAAATCCCTGCTTCGCCTCCCCTACTATAACTTGACATTAAAAGTGATGATTTGGTGTTCTGTTACTCTTATATTCAAAATGTGGCCGTGGAATTTTTAAGTTTGAATCTCTGAAAATAAGATATCCCTGTTAATTATTTATAGCCATACATAATATATACTATGTTATTAATTTGTATGCTGTGTAGTGTCGGCTTAGAATAGCACTACCCCATTTCTTCCAGTGGGTGTACGTAAGAGGCCACTAACGGCATTGGGGCTTTTAAGGGATTTTTGGGCGATGCGATTGGAGACCCATCACCAACAACCTTCATTTTACCATCTTTTCCCCACACGACTTTCCAAAAGTGGCTGAGGAATCTCAATTCCATAACTCTGGCTACCCCTTCTAGATTTATAGCCGTGAGTATATGTATGTATGTTATTAATTTGGTTACTATTAAAAAAAACTTATTATTATAACTCTTTAAAATACTCCTTCATGTGCTATCAACAGAGCTAGAAGCTGGCATAGTGTCAGCTCGCGAGTGGCACCGCCGGTTGCAATCACTATCTCGACAGTCGCAGTGTTTGGTGGCACAGTTGGCACAACTCGGACATAGCCAGCGGAACCTGGCACACTGTTTTGCTGATCTGGCACAAAGGGCACCTGAGCTGCAGCAGCCGTTAGTATATTACTATTTTTATATTAACTTTATGAACTATACTAACACAGTAAAAAAATTATTAAAATCAAAAGATTCAGATCTAGGTTTAAAAATAATTTACAATGCAGAATTAGTGAAAGATATGTATGAATGGAGTTGTAGTTTGAAATAAACTATTATACATGGTTACGTAGAAGGTTGGTTCAAAATATTCTTATTCGTTTTTAGAGCCTAAATCTTTCTCTTTCTTTAAGTACTAAATCTTAAACTTATTTCTTAAGTTCCCGAAAGATTGAACTGTTTATTGTGTCACAATTTTATTGTTTGCATGCAATGACCAATTGTACGCAGCATTACAGAACGATTTTAATGATGAGCAGCACGGCTTCCTCAAAAAACGGTCGACCACGACAAACCTACTACTAGCGACTGACTTTATTAGTGAAGGTATGGAAAATGGTGAACAAGTAGATGTTGTGTATACGGACTACCAAAAATGCTTTGATCTTATAGACCATCAAGTTGTGCTGAGGAGGTTGGTTGAATCTGGCATACATGGCGACCTTTTGAGATGGTTTGAATCATACATTCGAAATCGTAGCCAAGCAGTTGCACTTCAGGGGTTTATGTCAAGCTGGTCAAGTATTCCGTCTGGTGTCCCTCAGGGTTCGTTACTGGGACCACTGTTGTTTATTATTGTTATTAACAACATCAACAAATGTTTCTTACATTCTAAGATACTTCTGTTTGCGGACGACATGAAAGTTTTAAAATATATTAAAAGTATAAGTGACGCCCGCAACCTACAGTCGGATCTAGATCGTTTCCAAAATTATTGTCTCACAAATAAGCTTGACCTGAATGTTTCTAAATGTTACTGTGTGTCATTTTCCCGAAAGAGAGAACTCATTCAGTTTAATTACACATTAAATGGTCGAACCCTTACCAAGGTAAACTTTATAAGAGATCTAGGCGTTGTTGTCGATAACCATCTTTTATTTGATAATCACATCAACAGTATAGTGAACAAAGCGTCTAGAACATTAGGATTTATAATGAGAACTGCATCTGATTTCCAAGATATTAAAACTATAAAAATATTATACTGCGCCTACGTCCGAAGTCATCTCGAGTACGCTTCCTCTGTGTGGAACCCGCGGTATCAGATTTATAAGAATAGAATAGAAGCCATTCAAAAGAGATTTCTAAGGTATCTGGATTTTAAATGTAAGCAATCGATTTCAGGCTACTATGAGCGTTGCAAAAAATATCATTTCGTCCCACTCGATGTTAGACGTAACATTTCAGATATCTGTAACTTGGCTAAGATAGCAAGTGGTTCGGTTAATTGTCCTGGGTTACTGTCCAAGGTACAGCTGCGTACAAATCCGATGGCATTACGTCAGCGGTCTTTATTACATGTGCCTCAGGCCAGAACCAACTACAGGCAGAATTCATTTATAATACGAGTTTCTAGGGAATATAATGAAATTCAAAATGATTTCGACATATTTAACTCCAGCATTTTAGCAATTAAGCGATTACTTACCAATTCATTTTTTCAAAACATTTAAGTTAATTATTTTTATATTTTTCTTATTTAGCAATAATTAATTTAGTTTTTAGTGTTGTTACCGTTATTTCTATTGTTCTCAGTCTGTTATTTGAATTTTCTTCTAGTCTGTAAGTTGTTGTTTTCTAGTTTTTATTGTTATAGGTGGAGATTTTTAATTGGCATTGCACTGTTTACTTTATTGTTTAGTTAATGTATACGCTGTAAATCTTCCAAATAAAATAAAATATAAAATAAATAAATATCTCTTACAACACCTCTTAATAATAATATAATAATAATAAATTTGCTTTATTGACTAACAATCATAACACGCCTTAATATCAGATCTATCATTTTCCAATAATTCCTTCCACCCATCTTTCAAAAGTGGCTCAAGAAGTTCAAAGTCTTAAAGCCTTAGCTTTTACTTTTAGGTTTAATATGTAAATAACTAATAAGTAATAAAACCTTCCAGTTTCATCTACAACGCGGACACGCAACGCACGCTAACGCGTAACGGCGAGACGTTGATAGCGGCGTTACAATTCTTCAACAACTCGTTGGACACGCTCGTTAACAAAACCATCGAGGACACTATGCTTACTGTCAGACTCTATGAGAATGCTAGGTAAGTAGGGCCTTATAAAATACAATATATTTATTTATGTATTATTAACACACAAAATATAATCTTGACAGATGAGTATATGTTTATGTATTAATAGAAATTTGACAGGATTGTGCTAAGTGGCGATTGGTAGGTAGATTGGTAGGTAGGACCTACCTATATAGGAATTAACCTGCATTGGTCGTTTGTGGGAAATGATAAACTGACAGATTAATGATATAAAAACTGTTATTGTCAGAGTAAGTGTCTACATATTGTTTTACCTCAACGTTATAACAATGATAAATTTATTACAACTATGATTTGCTGTGTAGTGTCGGCTTAAAATAGCACTACCCCATTTCTTATTTTTATACTCACGGCTATAAATCCCTAGAAGGGGTAGCCAGAGCTAAGGAATTAGAAATTCCTCAGCCACTTTTGGAAGTTGCGTGGGGAAAGGATGGTAAAATAAAGGTTGTTGGTGATGGGTCTCCAACCGCATCGCCCAAAAATCCCTTAAATGCCCCAATACCGTTAGTCGCCTCTTACGTACACGCACGGGAAGAAATGGAGTAGTGCTATTTTAAGCCGACACAACACAGCTTTAATAAGTTTTTATTGATTATTTATGTATACACGTCAGACTAGAGATGGACGCGTCTCGTGCGGACGGCACCGCTGTGGACTCGGCCCGCGTACACACGTACCAGAGACTGCGAGACGATGTTAGCGTTAAACTGGCATTGTTGAAGGAAAATCAGGTAAAACTAACTAATTATTTATGTTTGCTTTATTTTATTAACAAGGTTTTCTGATAAATTAGTTTTGTAGTCATGTTTATTTTATTAATTTTTAAAAGAAAAATTCTTACTGTCAGGCTCTATGAGAGTGCTAGGTAAGTAGAGCCTTAGAAAATACAATATTTTTACGTTCCAATTGTGAATAGAAAATTGTCAGGATCGTGTTAAGTGGCAATTGATAGCTTCTGGCTACTTATATAGGAATAATGGGTATGAGTATTAGTAAGTACCAATATAGTTATCTATGAATAAATGGAAATAGGGATTTAAGAAAGGGGTTGACTTCTAGTATAAATACACTCGTCCCGAACAGTTAGCTTGTGCAATACTTTACTGTGTTGGTGGAATAAATAATCTATCTCCTGAACCTGAGTTTTATTGAAGAGCTCATCACTGAGTATTATAACATTTAGTTACTAGCTGACCCGACAGACTTCTTACTGTAAATTTGCTAATGCCAAACTTTAGGCGTTTTTTCCGGTACTTCAATCAGGCGTGAATAGTTTATTCGTCAAATTTTTCCAAATAAAAAGTATTATATGTTACAATTTGGGTCATTATCTAGCAATCTGCCAAATTTCATTCATATACATTATGTAATTGAGGAGCCTTTTCGCCTCAAACACACAAACGTCTAAACTTTCACATTTATAATATTAATAGGATTATTCGTTCTGTAATCTTGGTTCATAATAGGACTACTTTATATCTTCCCTGGAATGAGGAACCTGACGGTATAGAATTCTGTAAGTGACTTTTGGGCGATGTAAGATACCCAATAAATAACCTACCACCAGCTATCCTTAATTTAAGCATTTTCAAAAGTGGCTCAGTATTTCCTTATTTCAGAGAGCCTTATCAATCTGATATCACTACAAATAACACTCAAAGGGTGATAAAGGTATGATGTAGTTTAGGAAGCCGATGCAGTGTATATCTACTAATATGACCGGATAGCCCAGTGGGTAGAACACTAGGTTATCGTGCAAACGACTACTGTTCAAATCCTGGGTCGGGCCTACACCAATTTGTCTTTTCTAAAGACATATGTGTGGTTAATTTATCATGGTTGATAACGGTGAGGGAAAACATCGTGAGGAAACCCACATGGCTGAGTTGTACTTAGTCATGTGACAGTGTATTCGTACAAAACGGCGATAGGCCTGCCCCCTATCACGTGAGTACACTGTCCATGCAAAACGTGGGTACTCTGAACACCAGGTGACAAAGTCACGTGATGTTCAGAAGTATTAGTACCTCTGCCAACCCCTTCGGGGATATTCGGCGTGAACGTTTATGTTATGTTATGTATGATGATATGAATAAATCAAATTAACATATTATATTTACTTTCCAGATAAAAGTTCTAAACAAGCAGTTGTTATTATTCCACAACGCAATCGCAGCCTATTTCAGTGGTAACAGTGTGGCTCTAGAAGCCACTATGAAACATTTCAACATTCACTCGCAAGTCAGCGCCAGCCCACCACCGGCCACTAACAATTCTACCACTTAAATATGTTTAAAAATAAAAATATGACAATAGCTTTCTTTATATATTATGTTAGTATCTTGTATGATATTCTGTTACTGCACTCTGTTAAAAATATTTAAGTATAATTTTATGCTACCAGCGGAATTAGCACAATTGTTAATTAAATTTAAAGAGGTAATGAAAAGCACAATACAAAATATTTTATTGATATGCCTCTGATAAAAAAATCTATTCTGCCTATAGCAGGCTTTTATTTATATTAAAAATGATGGAAGAATAGATCTGATGACTAATTTTAGTTAACTATACATTGTTTTTACATGTTTTGTAATTTCTGAATGCTGAATTAAATGTATTTCTGAATCAAAGTTAGTTTAATCTCATAATGCTTCATATAAAAAAAATGAATTTATGTCAGTTCATATTATATTTAACTATTTATGTGTAGAGTGGGTCTGTAAATGTAATGAAATCTTGAGAATCCATTATTCTGCATTGTATACGTAGCAATAACAATTATATAGCTTTCTCTCCAAAATATATTCTGTGATTAACTTCTTACCAATGTGGTGGTATTTTTATAGATCTCATATTTAAATTATTTTAATTTAATTTTATGTTTTATTTACTTTTAGTGCACTGACTTATTTATTAGATAAGGACAAAAAAACTACTTTTAGGAAGCATTATTTTATATTTGAATTTAAATAGATAATTTAACGTTAGTCATGTTTTGAGTAATTTTCTATTGCAGAGCCAAAAAATCCATTGACATGAGTAAGATTTTAATTTGGCATTTATAACTCCTAAATATATGTGGTAGAATAATAAGTGTGCAAATATATGAAAAAGTGCTCTTAACACTCTTTATAACTTGAGCATAGAGTAAATATGATAGATATTTAATGTGTTAATAATGTCTGACAGTGTACACAGTAGAACTGTAATAATTCATATTTTATGATCACTATTAACTCTATATAACTGATCTTGCCGTTAGTATTATATCTAGTCACAATAATTAAACTTCTTTAAGAATTGCATTTATTAAATTTAAGTGTGCATTAGGTTCTAGGTTTATAAATTAATTTTGAAATAAAAAGTTTATTTAAGATACATATTTTATTTATCCTTATTATCACAGTATGCTTACAAACTATTGTCACCTATGGTGTACTGCTTATTAGTAATCCTCCAAAATCACAAACTTCAGCTTAATTTCAGGCGTATATGACGTAACAATTCTTCAATATATTTTAGATGAAAAATATGTTATTCCCCATTACTATGATTTCGTACATAACAGAATGCAATGGTTTTTTCCAGAATTCAATGATGTGACAAATTCTTTATGATAAACTCCAATCAGTAATTTTGAGATGCTACCCTAAGGGTACAAACTGGTCTGCAGATGAGTATTCTTAGTGAAAACTGCACTTGTCAACTTCCATATTTCCTGTTAGTATATCTTGCTCTCTGAAAAATTCTTCTTGTCCAAATGATTTTTTCTCCAAATTAAGCTTTAATAGTTTCTTTTTCACCATCTTCCTTTGCTATTTCTTCAGATTCTGCTTTAAATTTTTCCTGAAAAAACATAAAATAGTGAACATATGCTCAATCCTACAATTTTTGACCAAACTTAGACAAGTTGTCAAAAAAAAACTTAGATGAAGAATTTATTGGGTATGGTTAATGTTAAGTATGCTGTGTAGTGTCGGCTTAGAATAGCACTACCCCATTTCTTCCGGTGGGTGTACGTACGTAAGAGGCGACTAACGGTATTGGGGCTTTTAAGGGATTTTTGGGCGATGCGGTTGGAGACCCATCACCAACAACCTTTATTTTACCATCTTTTCCCCACTCAACTTCCAAAAGTGGCTGAGGAATTTCTAATTTTGGAAGTTGAGTGGGGAAAAGATGGTAAAATAAAGGTTGTTGGTGATGGGTCTCCAACAGCATCGCCCAAAAAGCCCAAAGTCCGTTGGTTGCTTCTTACGTACACCCACCGGAAGAAATGGGGTAGTGCTATTCTAAGCCAACACTACACAGCTGATCGTTTAAGATGTTATTAGTAAACAACTATATACATTATAGGGTACACCAGGAAGTGTTTTAAGCTACAAACCAAATCATAGATGACTTTGACCACCAACGAACAGCTTGGACAAGTCGCCACTTCTTCTCCTGCCATAAGTTCCTCCTGAAATCATCATAAAAAGTTTGAAATAGTATTTTTTTTAAAAACTTGATATCTTAATGCATTTTCTAACCTTACTTATTTGAAATCGATCCCCACACGGGCAAGGGTAATAATACATATCTTCGTCTTCCACATATTCAAAGTCCTCTATTTCTATTTCATCGTGGAACACTGTCATGACTACTTCGTTATTAAACTAACTAGAATTTATAATTTAATTATTTTTCAAATCTCAATCACAACATGTCATGCTGATATTGATAATGATAAGTGTAAGTGACTGATACTGAACTGAATACTGATACCAAACCAATAATGTTTGATTTGATATGAAATTGATGTGGCTTTTAGATATTATTTCGGATTCGGACTAAAGCTACGTTGACATATTCAGTATACATGTCACACACATTCTTCAAAGTATTCATCCAATCAAAAACATTAAATAAATTTCTAATAAATAAAGCTTTGACTATGAACACTATAGACAGAGTCATAATGCAACGGGAGAGTACCTCTTTTAGATAGCAATATTTTTCCCTGTAATGTTGCGATCACTAGAAAACAATTACCCCAAAAATACTTTAATCACCATTCTAAAAGCTACTTTTTAATTTAAAATTGATCACGTCAATTTATTGTTTAATTAAAGGTTTACTGTTTACTATATTATTTCCTGCAATCATATAATTAAACATACTTGCTCCTAGTATTATACAATCTTTTTTGTTTAATTTTACCATTTATACTGATGTTTAATACACCGTGAAATCTAAAGTATTATTGTACTAACTATCAGGGATGAATCTTCCCATGATTACGAATAAATTTTTGTACGGGACTAACTTTGTTACTGGACAAAAAAAACAGCTGTTCCATAAGTGCAAGTTATGTAAATATCATACGGGTCATCATGGGTATAGTGGGGTCTATGTTTGTATTTTGAAAAATAAAAGACAGCACTATTTTGTACATTAGTTTTATTGCATTATTTACTATTGACCTTTAAACAAAATCAGTTTCGTGTGAAAATTTCGAATTCATTGGTCTATTTCAGTCACATTTTTCAAAAGATGATGTATTCGTACATCTTAGTATTTTAAAGCTATAGCCTTTATTAACAGCACAAGGTGGTTTCCGAACGGATTTTGCTCTCTGATGTGGTCGTTTAATGTCGGACGGAAATATTCTTTTACCAAAATTCTTTTTCAAAACAACTGCGACCATTTGAGACAAAAACGAGGTGCTTTTCAATTTTATAGTATGCCTCAAAACTTTGGTTGATTTCCAATTGCATCTTCCAGTGGCTGCAATCCATTTTTCTCGTTGATTCGGGTCTTTAGGAAAACTGAAATGAATACGAAGAAATTAAATAAATATAACAAATTTATTACTTACTAATTCCGTAGATAACAATTGGAAATCATTCAGCGTCGCTATAGCGCGACGAAATTCATAATATACTCACTAACATAATCATTAACATCAGTTAACTAATTTGAAAATTTTACCCTAACGACAGGGTAGGATGAAAACGTGAATTATGGCAACACTGAGATACTGCATATTTTTAGGTCATACTATTAAAAAATTGCTCAAAATAACTACAGAAAATGCTAGTAATCTAGTTCAACGTAATTAACATTTGAATCACTTATTTTCTGATCGCGCAATGTATTTATTATGTATTTATCTGTAGAAAAACATTTAAAAACTCACTCACTTGTGGAAAGTCAATCCTTCGATGTGTTTTTCGCTGTGGCTTCCGCAGCCAAGCACGCTACACCCAACCATACCTCACTAAATGATAACTTAACTAATGGAGTCTCTTTTGTCACAATAACAATATACAAATGAATAAAATCTTTCTCAAAATCAAAAGAAAACCAAAATCGCTCACAAGTCGACGCTTTGTTTGTCACAATTTAAAAGTGTGACATCAACAAAACGGGTTACGCGATAGAGATGACAATAAAGATTTGTGTCTCTTTTTAACATATAAGAACTTAAATAAGGGCTTCTCTTTTTAAAATGGATGACGTAACATCGCTCTGTCTATAGTGTTCATAGTCAAAGAAATAATGGAAAGAAAAATTTCGACACAGGCGGGAATCGAACCCGCGACCATTGAGTTACCGTGTCAGTGGCTGCCAGTGCGAAATTCTTCTATCCTTTGTTTCTTTTTACACTTTTAAGTAGTGATGGCGTTCCCTACCTCCGAAATTTTTACAAATTCGGAAGGCCACTTGTCCACCTTTTCAGATAGAATGCAAATGTTGAAAACGCCTAACTATCACATAATTTAAATCTTTTTGTTCATGAAAACCTCATGTGGGGATTATTATTATTCCTAATAAATAAATAAAGAATAAATAAAGGAAAGAAAAATTTCGACACAGTCGGGAATCGAACCCGCGACCTCGGGTATACGCCACCGTCGCTCTGCCAATTGAGCTACCGTGTCAATGGCTGCCAGTGCGAAATTCTTCTATCATTTGTTTCTTTTAAACTTTTAAGTAGTGTTTACATTCCCTAACTCCGAATGTTTTTACAAATTCGGAAGGCCACTTATGTCTACCTTTTCCAGATAGAATGCAAATGTTGGAATGTAATAATCCCCACATGAGGTTTTCATGAACAAAAACATTCAAATTATTAAATAAAATTGTCGAAATATTTGATTTTTGCCTGCTGCTCAGAAATTAGTTTTTGAAGGTGTCTGCATTCAGGACAAGATAGTCTTCAGAGAAATGGCAAAATCTGGAGATTCTGAGCACCTCCGATTAGTTGTCTGGATGGAAAGAGAAGGAGCTTAGTAGGATTTTATACAAGGTACTTCACGAGCCTTTTATGGACCGTAAAGCCTTCATGGATTAATTGTGTTTTGGTGAAACCGATGGTTTCATATCATGTCACATGTACCCATTGCGCTTTACGATTTTCATCTTTAGGAAAAAGATGTATTCCTTCATTTTTACATAAATCTACAAGGCACAGACTCCTCTTCTTTTTTTCTAGGAACATTTTCTTTTTGGCGAGTAAAAACAACAAAAAGAATGTTAAATACTTTGACTATGAACACTATAGACAGAGCGATATTACGTCATCCATTTTAAAAAGAGAAGCCCTTATTTAAGTTCTTATATGTTAAAAAGAGACACAAATCTTTATTGTCATCTCTATCGCGTAACCCGTTTTGTTGATGTCACACTTTTAAATTGTGACAAACAAAGCGTCGACTTGTGAGCGATTTTGGTTTTCTTTTGATTTTGAGAAAGATTTTATTCATTTGTACATTGTTATTGTGACAAAAGAGACTCCATTAGTTAAGTTATCATTTAGTGAGGTATGGTTGGGTGTAGCGTGCTTGGCTGCGGAAGCCACAGCGAAAAACACATCGAAGGATTGACTTTCCACAAGTGAGTGAGTTTTTAAATGTTTTTCTACAGATAAATACATAATAAATACATTGCATGATCAGAAAATAAGTGATTCAAATGTTAATTACGTTGAACTAGATTACTAGCATTTTCTTTAGTTATTTTGAGCAATTTTTTAATAGTATAACCTAAAAATATGCAGTATCTTAGTGTTGCCATAATTCACGTTTTCATCCTACCCTGTCGTTAGGGTAAAATTTTCAAATTAGTAAACTGATGTTAATGATTATGTTAGTGTGTATATTATGAATTTCGTCGCGCTATAGCGACGCTGAATGATTTCCAATTGTTATCTACGGAATTAGTAAGTAATAAATTTGTTATATTTATTTAATTTCTTCGTATTCATTACAGTTTTCCTAAAGACCCGAATCAACGAGAAAAATCGATTGCAGCCACTGGAAGATGCAATTGGAAATCAACCAAAGTTTTGAGGCATACTATAAAATTGAAAGGCACCTCGTTTTTGTCCAAAGACTAAGCTTTGGCTCAAATGGTCGCAGTTGTTTTGAAAAAGAATTTTGGTAAAAGAATATTTCCGTCCGACATTAAACGACCACATCAGAGAGCAAAATCCGTTCGAAAACCACCTTGTGATGTTAATAAAGGCTATAGCTTTAAAATACTAAGATGTACGAATACACCATCTTTTGAAAAATGTGACTGAAATAGACGAATGAATTCGAAATTTTCACACGAAACTGATTTTGTTTAAAGGTCAATAGTAAATAATGCAATAAAACTCATGTACAAAATAGTGCTGTCTTTTATTTTTCAAAATACAAACATACCACTATACCCATGATGACCCGTATGATATTTACATAACTTGCACTTATGGAACAGCTGTTTTTTTTGTCCAGTAACAAAGTTAGTCCCGTACAAAAATTTATTCGTAATCATGGGAAGATTCATCCCTGATAGTTAGTACAATACTTTAGATTTCACGGTGTATTAAACATCAGTATAAATGGTAAAATTAAACAAAAAAGATTGTATAATACTAGGAGCAAGTATGTATAATTATATGATTGCAGGAAATAATATAGTAAACAGTAAACCTTTAATTAAACAATAAATTGACGTAATCAATTTTAAATTAAAAAGTAGCTTTTAGAATGGTGATTAAAGTATTTTTGGGGTAATTGTTTTCTAGTGATCGCAACATTACAGGGAAAAATATTGCTATCTAAAAGAGGTACTCTCCCGTTGCATTATGACTCTGTCTATAGTGTTCATAGTCAAAGGTTAGATATAAATACCGTCTTTGTTTATTAACCGACTTCAAAAAAAGGAGTGTTCTCAATTGGCCTAGACCTCGCTTTTTTAACATACCCTTTTTATATTATAAATCGATAAAGGACATCAAACTTAACAACTTTGCCTATGGAATGCCTATCTAAAATATTGTAATTTTCAAAATATAATAATAATTAAAAATTGTCGTACCTAGTTCAAACTGAGAATGTATACAATGAGATTCCTTGCTTCAGTGAAAATAAAAAATAAAAAAAAACATTTGATCTATGGTGTAAACAAAAACATAACCTCTTTCGGTATTTTCCAGTTCAATCGCTCGCTTACCGGTTTATTTTCATGATATTATTTTTCAACGACGATCAATACAACTGGAAAATACAGAAAGAAGTTATATTTTTGTTTACAGAGCGAAAAGCATATATCAAATTTTTTTTTTTATTTTTTATTTTCACTGAAGCAAGGAATCTCATTGTATACATTCTCAGTTTGAACTAGGTACGACAATTTTTAATTATTATTATATTTTGAAAATTACAATATTTTAGATAGGCATTCCATGGGCAGAGTTGTTTAGTTTGATGTCCTTTATCGATTTATAATATAAAAAGGGTATGTTAAAAAAGCGAGGTCTAGGCCAATTCGACCGTATATATTTTTTTACTTTTAAGCTATCTTGGCTTAAACTGATATTTATTTAGACTTTCAAATTAGAACGTTTTTATGTACGTTCCGTTTTACGATATCATTACATCCAAGTGTGAAAAACGGTGTGACGTTCCATTCCTATCAGTAACATACCAAGTCTGGCGCCATCTATCCTGAGAACAGGGAAGAAGAAAAAAAAAAGGAAAACCTCTCATTGTACTAACCACAGATTACAATTAGATACTACGTATCAGATAGGAATCTTACTCTAGCGTTTTTGGTACAGTAGGCACGTTAGTTTAGAGTTTGACATGTTTTTACTTTTATTTTATATTGGCTTTACGGTACGTATCGAGACCTTTTGTGCCAATTTTTCTTTCATTGGTAAACGTACGCGTACGTAGGCGGGAAATTTGAAATTATGTGGTTTGCTTGGGTAGGTGGCACGCACCCATATATACTGAAATCCCACAAACTATTCACTATTTGCCAAATGTCTATCATTTTGGTAAAAAGGGTCTCAATAAAAAAACAGCATATAATTTATTTCTTTTTATTCTTAAGTCTTTTTTTACATTTAGCTAACGCTTTAGCTTGCATATTCGGCAAATCCTTATGTGACAGTCTTAACAGATCCACTCCTCTCAAAATTCTATTTATGATGTTACACCAGTTATAAATTGTGAGGTTAATTGTGATGGACAGAAAACATTTTGGAAGGGCATCTCCATGAACGGCACAATTTAAGAATTCACATGAATATTTAGAAATGCATTTACTTAGTATATTTTCTGATATATTTTCTTTATTTGCATTGCTTTCCAAATATTCATGTGTTTCTTTTACAATATCACTGAAATACCTCACTGCATACTCAGAGGGATAGGTGAGCTTATATTTTTTTTTAAAGTTTGCAAATTCTCTTTGTGAAATCCATTTATGTACAGGGGACTCATTAGTTTGAGTAAGTTTCTTTTTACAATCGTTGCAGTTAAATATTTTTATACATCTTTTTACCACCCACCCTGCAGTGTATGCACGTGAGTGTACACTTAAACGTTCTTTACGAGCTCCTTCCACAATATTTTCATATCTATCAGGAGACAGTATTGGAGTTGCTACTTTTGATGGTGTTATTTTAGAACCCTCTTTGATTTTCGGAAATAATTTTTTTAATTTTATAATTTGTTCTCCTGTCACATCCTCACAATTATAACTATTTGAATGGAAATGTATGAACCGTGTTATAAGGAGGGACCGAAATATATTTATAAATGATTGACAACTCGGGTCATTATGCCTATAACTGTAAGCCCGCATTTGGCCAAAGAAATTCTCTATGGGATCAGAATTGAGGTATCGGGGTCGCATAATATTTATGCCCTTACTATTTAAAAAATCCCACAGGCATATAAAACTTTTCAGGGTTGTTACAAAGTTTTTTTGTGAAGGCACCATTACTTCTTTTCCTTTGTCCAGGAACCTCATTTCTTCTAATGTCTTTATACTTTTTATCCAGAATTCTTGATGTTCAGACTTCTTCGTGACTGCCCGTCGTAGAGGTTTCCCCATATTTTTAATTCCAGCTGCAGCTCCGTTGCATGAGTCAAATAATTTGTCAAAGAAAGTGACAATATCAGCTGTGTTTTTTAAAGTTGGGCTGACGGGTTTTCCATCTGGGTAAAGGGCTGTAACAAAAAAACTGGAATTTAATACACCCACTACTGCTATAGTTCTCAAGCTATTGTACATATACTCTGTTTGTTCAATAGTACAATTTGTGATACATGATAGTATTTTGTCACTACTTATTCAGCTAAATTGCTCACGCCTTTTATCTCAAATTGGGGTAATCAGAGTGTTAAGATTTTAAGGAATCTCAACCATATATAGATGTTTCAAGGGGAACAGATGTTAAAACAAGTAGTCACTGGTAATTGGTTGCTAACCCGATCTCCAATTGAATACTAATGGCTCTTAACTCCCTTGCATGGCTCTCACGACACCCAAGGGAAAAGATAGGGAATACTTAAAACGTAAAACACTAAGCATCACTGTTTGTTCATTATAATAAAAAAAAAACATAAAATAACTTACGAAATAATGATGTGTAGGTTAATGCACTTGCAACTGTAGAACTCAAAACCTTAGTACAATTCTTGACCTGAAATATAAACACATCTAATCAGTTAGGCAGGAAAAATATAAACTGCAACTGTATATCAATCAGGTTTAAATAGCACTTCCATAACTATTTTACTAATCAGGGATCATATGGAAACTAATTTATTACAAGTAAAAGTAATGATGTTATAATGATGATACTTAAGTTAAAAAATAATACAATTATAAACTTTTCACTTTGTTTCCCTTTTATTAACCTTAACCTTTTATTAATTATTTTAAATTAATTTTATTATTTTACTAACCTTCATTTTTTTATTTTATCTGGTATCACGTAATCATCATTTAGTTTTTTCAGCATGCGCATATCTGCAAGTTCGCGGTCCACCATATAAACATCCATAATGTCACTCCATTTCGAAATTTTTCCCTCGTGTTTAATGTTTTTAGTTATAAAATTATTTCTAACACCCTTGATGAGGTGGGGTGGATCATAAAAAACATTAAGGCGGTTTTCTCCAATGATAATGGTATCATCTGTTATAAAAGAAAAAGTTTTGAAACCTTGAATAATTTTATTATTATATTTATAATTTTATCCATTACACTATACACATAGAACTAAACGTACCATAATTGTTATACTCTCTTCTAGAGTCTTCTTTTAATTTATTAAGAGCCGACTGAAATGCTGACCCCTGGTCGGATACCAACGCTATTGGAACTAATCCTGTTTTTGCAACTTCAATGACTACTTCTTTGAGTATATTCTTTAGAATATACGCCGAAGTCGAACCCTCACAGAAGTAGAAACAAATTGGCTGTTGCCATTTGTCCACTACACCACGAGCCATAAAAACTAACGCATGGTCAGCAAAATTGGTGGTTTTTTCATTTAGTTCTACAAACCCTAGTAAACAATCTTTGTTTTTATTATATGTAACACCCGGTTCTAATGCTACTTCGTCAAATATAATGGAACAATACTTTTTTCGTTCCCTCCAGTATTGAACCTGCAAAATTAAAAAGTTTATTTAGTTTTCAGTAAGACCTTTATCACAATAATAATGATGATATAGACATAAAAAGACTATGATTTTGAGATAGGTTTAAGGATTATAAGATGTATCAGTAAAAAAGTTGAAATACCTCTTCTTTAATAGCATTAAATACAGATTTTTTTATTCCAGCCGTCATTTCAAAGTTTTCTATTAACTTATTTAATGTACGGGTTGACGGAAGGATCAAAATTCTTTATAGCTTTTTGGGCTTTGTTTCATAATTGAAAGAGCCATCAATTTCTGGTCTTCAGTAAATCGGCGTCCTTTTCTTTGCTTGGTGCATTGAGATATTTGCATCCATATAAAATTTCTTGTTAAAGGATTTAATTTTTTTGTTAAATTCTCAAAGCTGTCCATTTTTGAAAATTTAAGAGCTCTTTTAGCCCTCACAGCATATCTCAACTGCCGTTTAGATTTTTTATATTTTATCTTTAAATCTTGTATAACTTGATACAGTCTTGTATCAGCTTTCATGTAACATATTTTTCTTGCAATCTGTTTACGTGCAACTGTAAAACACAAATGAAGCAATCTTAAGAATATTTTAAATTTATTAACACACTATGCTGTTTCCAAGAGAGTTGTAGGAGTTGAATAAAAAGACCTAATTATTTTGTGTCGTTTTCATCAAGCTTTAGCAGGCAGTATGCCTATGATAATGGTATTATTGTTGTATGAATCATTATGAAATACAGTAAACTAATTCTTATTATAAGAAATTAAGAGCACCAGTCATATAAGACAAGTGAAAACTAATTTATTACTAACCTGTAATTGGTTTCTTCATCTTCACATCAGTGGGTATGATTTGAGATGAAGAGGGCACAATTATATCTAAAAGGAAAAAAACATAATTACCAAATTTTGTGGGTAAAAACAAATGATTACACCAGGTTTAAGTATAGTGTAACATGAAATACATGTAATTTTTGTGTGTGTGTGTGAATAATAGTTATAGTTAATATTTTAATACATATATAGTTATAGTTTACACTTGTCTTATATATATATATATATCAGGTACATACATACATATTCTCACACCGTTAGTTCCCATTGGGGCAGGCAGAGACTATCGATCACCACTTTGTACGATCCTGGCAAACCTCTCTGGCTTCGTTCACATCCATCAATTGCCTCAATCATGCTCTTTTATTCTTCACACTTCGGACACCTGCCTACATATATCAGGTGTTAAATAAATAAGTTTAAGTAAATATTTTAGTCTTGGTGTATTGTACAGAACTAGTTTCTTATTCACTAGTTGTAAGTTAATGTTAAATATAGCTATCTGAGCACTCCGTAGTGCAAATAAACAAGTTGTAATCATTTCATCATCAATTTTGTATTCAGTTTGTTTAGTGTTGAAAAAAACGTTCAATAAAAAGAAACGCAATCAGAGGTAGTACAATAAAAGATCGTCATAAAATCAACAATGTATTTCAGATGATTTCCAAACTGAAATAAATATTCTGTACCTTCGAAAATACTAGCCACAAACTTAGCATTATTAAAACTTATGTGCAAATTATAAAACTTGTAGATTTATTATCCGTAATTTTAAAAACGTTTGTAAAGCCGACCAAAAGAAACGAACATCTGCATTTCAATTCAAGTTAATAGACGCATTGTTATTTATAGATAAAGACCTCATTGTAAATGAGCTTAGTTTAATTTTACAATAGATATTTTTATATTTTGAAACACGTGTTTTATTGCCTTGACGTGGCGGTAAATGGTTGGGATTATCTTTATTTTTTTATTATACTCTTTTCCCTTTCATCTTTTAAGAGTTTTTAAGTTACAATCACCTTTACGACTCACTTAATAATAGAAGGACTTACAACATACTTAGGAACATACCAACAAAATAATACAATAAATGTACTGTTATCCTATTCATATTATAAATGTGGAAGTTTGGATATTTGTGTGTTTGAGGTGAAGAGGCTTCTCAATTACAGAATGTATATGAATGAAATTTAGCAGAATGCCAGATAATGACCCCAATTATGAGATAAAGTACTTATTATCCCGGAACATACGTACGCTGTGAAACATACGTACTTAAACTCACGGCTATAAATCCCAAAAAGGTGAAGCCAGAGCTTTAGAGCTAAAAACTCCTCAGCCACATTTAGAAGTTGATAGGGGACAAGATGGAAGAAATTAAGTATTCTTGGCGATGAGTCTCCAACCACATCGCCCAAAACCCACTTATGTTAAAAAGCCCCATACCTTTAGTTACTCTTACGACACCCGTGGGTAGAAAGGGGTGGCAGTGAGAATCGTATAGTTAAATTTAGGAATAGCACCAAATGATTAAGATTTAAAAGTAGCAATCATTGCCATGCCTTTTTCAAGTAGGTCCCATGGTATAAGGGTGGTCAATTTAATTGGTCAAGCAATCATACATAATATGTACCACTTGCAAACTAACAGCATCTTTATGTATGTACCATAGTATAAGGGCATTAACAGTATTTTATTACCACTTAGTTGTTGATCCATATTATCATCACAATCAATGATCAACGTAGCACTCAACCCTTGAGATGAAGTGGGTATGGTTTTATCTAAAAAAAAAGAGAATAAGGATATTTTATATCATTAACATGAGTATCTCAGTAATAAAAAATAAAAATAAAGGCACTAGACAAGTCTATGTTCCCCAGGTGATGGAAGACTTTAAACTCAACTTTAATTAATAAACTATATTACAACTTGCCTGTAATTTTTAGAGAATGACTGTCATCAGTATATATATTTGTGCTTTGGGATGAGGATGGCACCGCAATTCCTAAAATAATGAGCAAATATTCTTTAATCATATTACAAAATATATTACAAATGGTTGGAGTATATAAAATAAAAAGAATAGTATATGTTCTATTTTATTTATCATAAATATGTGTTTCTTTTATTAAAGTGGTGTAATATACTGTATTTTATTAGCAGTAACAGGAAACAGGAGTAAACATGTATATGGTTAGAAAGAAATATTTGAAATACTGAATGTAGAATAACACCATGATACATGCACTGTAAGGTCTATTGATCATAGAATCCTGCCAATAGCTATTTAAAGACTTTGGCATGGCACACCATTCTACAGAATGAGCAACAATTGAAGTCATGTAGAATATATTTTTTTGTATAAATTAAAAGAAACAAACTTACCATACTCATTTTCGAACAGTTGAATTTCTTGTAATGGTTTACAATAGGAATGGTCACTTAGCTTCCTTTTTCTAGTTTCAAAGTAATCATGTTCCTTAGATATGGAAGAGTTTTCTAAAAAATAAAATATATGTAATAAGAGAAGTTGCTTTATCAGGGGGAAGAAACAAAGAAGTTCACTATAAACTGTTCAAGGGGAAGCTAGCATAAGTGAATGGCAGAATAAGGCACATAAAGTATACAAGATATGATGTACAACATGCAATGGTTGATATCTAGAAATAATGCCTAAAAACACAGATGAACCGTGAAACATAGCCACCATAGGACCCAATTTGTTGCATATATAATGTAATATATTTGAGGCTTTATTTTAAGTCATAGCACATAATTACAGACTCATAGCAAGGCTTGTAAATTACATAAATATAAATTGTATGTTCCAGGCTCTTGGGTATTTTGATAATGTGCATCGACATAACGCCTGCAGAAAATGTTAAACATTAGAATCATTAGTCACATTGTTTAGACTCATAATTAAGCAATAAAATTATATTACTATTAACCCTACATCACAATACACAACACATACACAATCCTTTGATGGGCTGTCTTTTCAGCAATGTTATCATAATCACAGTATGTATACACATCAAACATACGATTTATATTTAAGTAAGCTACAAGCCTTGCTATGTGTCTGTAATTATGTGCTATGACTTAATATAAAGCCTCAAATATATTACAATATACATGCAACAAATTGGGTCCAATGGTGGCTATTGACATCACGTAAGTTTGAATAAGTTTCATGGTTCGGTAGCATAGTGTAATGTTGAAATGTAAGTACAAGTATTATTGTTGCTCACCATCATTTTCAGTCGAGAGTTTTTGGAAAGCAATGCATTTTAACACTTTTGCGATTGCTATTGCAAAAGGGAACACAGCAAATGTTCTTCATGACGAAGAAGACTTGATATCACAGTACTGAATTTGAGAGAATAAGCCAAAGAAACACTAAAAAGACGTAACAATGAACTTCACTCGATCAAACTCAATAATGCAATGAAAGAAAATGAAATGAACACAGGCAATGAACAAAATGGCGGCGGCGGGCGCCAGAGGAGCGGGGGCCTCTGACTCAAGGGAGGGGAGAGGGAGACTTTTTTTCTAAACTAACGCGGTTGTCTGACCTTGAACGAAAAATTTTGTTCTAAGATTATAGCCTGTGGCGATCATTAACTGGTATGATATAAAGGTCAGTAAATTCATTTAAAATCAATAGATATTCAGTTAGTATTTTCTTATATATTTTACTGTTTATTCATCACTTTAAATACATTTTAAATCCATTACACTCATCTCCATTATCATTCCATTATCTCATCACTGTAAATATGCTGTATATTAAATTACATATAAAAATACATTTCTTCTTTTCTTTCAGAATACCACTAACAAATTTTAACAAGATCTCAAAACAAACAATTCCTCATTCTATTTTCGAACATGGCAATTCAATTCAATCATAAATAATAGAGACCAATCTTTGTACATTATCTTCTGAAAAAGCCGGGATTTCAATCCATAAAATTTACAAAATCTTAGTAATGAGCGGTTTCAATTGGAAGCTACTTATCGAGTATAAACACTTACGAAGTTATACTTCAGTCGTTTGCTTCAGTCCTTTTTTGTCTGCACCTTGATCACAACAGCAGCTGTTGATTGATTGAGCTGCTCAACATAGTCTTTTTACAACATGGGTTCTCGAATGATTACTTGGATAAGTGTAAACAAGACTTTAATCTGTTTTTTTTCATAATGAATGATGTACAAGTATAGACACTTCAATCTATCATTCTTTTTAACTGTCTGTCATCGCAATCAATCAATGAGTCAGTCAGTCAGTCATTCATTTTCGTGGCTACTAAGAGGATGATTGTGAATCACTAAAATATTTATAAATTTATAATACTGTGTATTATTGTGAACTCATTAAATCTTGTGTAACGTGTTTTAACAAAAGGTCAAAATGTTGCGGTGGCTAAGAAATGAAGGTGAGAAAACAGAGAGCATCGACAATGTCGTAGAGGGCTTGAAGAAAATTTACAAAACTAAACTTTTGCCCCTGGAGCTTCACTATCAGTTTCATGACTTCCATTCACCGCAGCTGGAAGATCCGGATTTTGAGGCAAAACCTATGATACTACTTGTCGGGCAATACTCAACGGGAAAGACTACTTTTATCAAATATTTGTTGGAAGGTGATTTCCCTGGTATTCGCATTGGTCCCGAGCCGACTACCGATAGGTTTATAGCTGTAATGTATGACGAAAAAGAGGGTGTTATACCAGGAAACGCCCTCGTCGTCGATCAGAAGAAACAGTTCAGGCCGCTCAGTAAATTCGGTAATGCATTCTTGAACAGATTTCAGTGTTCCACTGTCGCTTCTGACGTTCTCAAAGGAATATCTATAGTTGATACTCCCGGTATTTTGTCTGGAGAGAAACAGCGCGTCGATAGAGGTTATGACTTCACTGGTGTGCTAGAATGGTTTGCAGAGCGGGTTGATAGAATCATACTGCTCTTTGATGCTCACAAACTTGACATATCTGATGAATTTAGACGAAGCATAGAGGCTTTGAGAGGACATGATGATAAAATCCGCATTGTTTTAAACAAAGCTGATATGGTTGATCATCAGCAGTTGATGCGAGTGTATGGTGCTCTTATGTGGTCTCTTGGCAAAGTCTTGCAAACTCCAGAGGTGGCACGTGTGTATATTGGGTCATTTTGGGACCAGCCACTGAGGTATGATGTTAATAGGAAACTCTTTGAAGATGAGGAGCAGGATCTATTCCGTGATATGCAGTCTTTGCCACGCAATGCTGCATTAAGGAAACTTAATGATTTAATTAAAAGAGCAAGATTGGCAAAGGTCCATGCATACATTGTAAGTGAATTAAGAAAGGAAATGCCATCAATGTTTGGTAAGGAAAGTAAAAAGAAGGAATTGATTAAGAATTTGGGTCAAATCTATGATAGGCTTCAAAAAGAGCATCAGATATCTCCTGGAGATTTCCCAGACATAAAGAAGATGCAGGAATGTCTAGCCAACCATGACTTCTCCAAGTTCCATCCGCTGAAGCCCAAGCTGCTGGAGGTGGCGGACAACATGCTGGCCACTGACATCGCCCGGCTCATTGAAATGATACCACAAGAGGAAATCAACATTGTCAGTGAACCACTTATAAAGGGTAAGTGTTTTTTCTTCATCCTTTCTTATTAATTATTAAACTTAGGCTGTAATAATTGTTTATTATATATATACAATAATAATTGTTTCAAATAATTTATTAACTTTTCTCAATTTTTACTGATTGCATTTAATCACACGATGCGATAAAATATGAATAATCAATACTTCGGTAGTTACACAACATTATCAAATAATATTACCTTAAAAACAACAGTGACTCAAAACTAAAGTCATATGCATTGAAAATGTATGCCCTACTCTATATTTTATCCTTATCCATTTAATTCTGATATCTGTAACGCTATCAAATATTTAAATTATGGTAGATTCTGAGTGTAAATTGTATATATGAATGAAAGATAAGAAAATAGTTTTGAAAGAACTAATTGAAGTGTTTGAGTATGAACAAGTATTATCAGCAATATTGACCTCAATTTGCCTTTGTAGATAACACTAATGCTATGTGAAAAGAATTAAAGTTTTCCCTTGCAATTTAATCTCAGTTATTAATGAACCACCACATTTAAAAGTAAGATTTTCTCAAATTTTATTTTGATTTTTTTTAAAGTATATAACATAACATAAACGTTCACGCCGAATATCCCCAAAGGGGTTGGCAGAGGTACTAATACTTCTGAACATCACGTGACTTTGTCACCTGGTGTTCAGAGCAGAGTTTTAAAGTATCTCAGTTTTAATACCGGCTATGACAGTAATTCACTATTTACAACCAAAGATTAAATACACTTAAATTATTAACCCAACCAAGTATAGGTAGTTCTAGACTATTAGGGTAAAGTAGACCAAAGTATTCAATAATCTGGTCGGTCACTCAGGTACTGAGGATGACAGAAGAAAGAAAGAAAGGAAATCCTTTAATAATCTCTACAAACATATTATTTTTAAATATAAAAAAAAGACCAAGAAAAACAACTTTAAGGAAAATGAAAACACAATTATTTTGGACACAAAAGATAGTAGCAAGAAATTGGTGTCTGAATCAGCCACTTTGATAGAAATTTCAACTGAAAAAGCTGATAATGAGTCAGGACCAAATGATAAGAATGATAACATCAGTACTACAATTATTGGTTCCAAGTAAACATTTGTATTAAATATTTTAAACCCAAACCAAAGGGCAAAAGTCTTCTGAATATGAAATGCTACGAAATATTTGTTACCATACGCTTTTAAATATTTTTAATCATTATTCTCAAAAATATATTTCTACTACAATAGTAAGTAAGTAAGTAAGTAAAATGTTTATTTGGTATTAAAAACAAAATTACAAACAGTATTTAACAATAAGATAAAACATTTAATGATACCAAAAAGGTCTTGGCTCAGCGTAAAATGTACAAACAAACGCCTTTATAAACAGCATACTCATAGAATTCAAATGCAATTCCGAAGGAGATAAATTATATCACTAAAACAGTCAGTAAAATATACAATTTAAGTTACTCGTGGAAGAAATGGGGAATATTTATCTCAAACAAACATTACAATTTCGTCTAAATAATAAATGAAAGAACTAGGTAAATCTAATTTTGTAGGCAAGTATTTGTTATTTAACGGTGAGGGAAAATATCGTGAGGAAAGCCATGTGGCTGATTTGTACTCATGTCAAAGTGTATTCGTTCAAAACGGCAATAGGCCTGCCCCTATCACGTGAGTACACTGTCCAAGCAAAACGTGGGTACTCTGAACACCAGGTGAAGTCAGGTGATGTTCAGAAGAATTAGTACCTCTGCCAACCCCTTCAGGGATATTCCGCGTGAACGTTTATGTTATGTTATATTTATTACAGTAATGAAGTTTTTTAAAATATAGATGAATCTAATGAAGCTCAAGAAGTTTGCCAGGATCGTAAAAAGTGGCGATCGGTAGTTTGCCTACCCTAATCAGAAATAATGGCGTGAGTATATGAGTACGTAATGTTAGTAGGGGACGACCGCGGGTGACTCATTTGGACCAAATAGGGAATGTGCTCAAAAAGGCAGGCTTCCGAAGTATGAAGAATAAAAAAGCATGTATGAAAAGATTGATGGATGTGAACGCAGCTAGAGTGATCGATATTAAAGTGGAGATCGATAGTCTCGGCTACCCGAATGGGAACTAACGTTGTGAGTATATGTATTCATGTAGCTGTAGATCGGTGACTGCTTCTGAATCCGTCAAAAAGTCGCGGGTTCAGATCCCGCGCATTGATGTGACGAATTTTATATTATTTAATATATCCTCGAGTTAGAACTCCATAATACTAGATAACATACATACATACATATACTCACGGCTATAAATCCCTATAAAGGGGTAGCCAGAGCTAAGGAACTAGAAGTTCCTCAGCCACTTTTGGAAAATTGAGTGGGGAAAAGATGGCAAAATAAAGGTTGTTGGTGATGGGTCTCCAACCGCATCGCCCAAAAATCCCTTAAAAGCCCCAACACCGTTAGTCGCCTCTTACGTACACCCACCGGCAGAAATGGGGTAGTGTTATTCTAAGCCGACACTACACAGCATAACTAGATAACGCATGGTATAAAATAGCCATCTCTTTCGCACTTAGATAGTGGCGTATATTTTTATCTCATTCTAACCGATTTGCCGTGTAGTGTCGGCTTAGAATAAGACTACCTCATTTCTACCCGTGGGTGATCGTAAGAGGCGACTAAGGGTCTAGGGGCTTTTTAAGTGATTTTTGGACGATGTGGTTGGAGACCCGTCACCAAAAACATTTATTATTACCATCTTTTCCCCAATCAACTTCCAAAAGTGGCTGAGGAATTTCTCATTCCAAAGCTCTGGCTACCCCGTTAAGGGATTTATAGCCGTGAGTATATGTCTAACCGACAGAGTGACGATAAACTATCACTCATGTTAGGCTTCCTGTGGTATCTATCCATGTTTATTTATTTGTTGTCTTTTTTTGGCATTACTTTTCTTGTCGAGTGTGCTAGTATTAATAATGTATGTATGTAAGTCAAACGAAGCACATATGTAAGGGAGGGGCACACTTTCGCTGTTAATACGTGACTCAGTGTTAAGTGTTTGTTAGAATCGTGTCAGACTGACTCATGCTGTCTGTACTTCCGATTTTCACCTTTAATTGTACCATTTATACTGGCTGGACTATTTACACACATATACGCAGCGCTAAAAATCCCAAAAATGGGTAGCCAAAGTTTCAGTATTCGAAATATTGCCACTATTGGAAATTGCCTGCGGATAGGATGGGAAATTAAAGGTACTTAACTTATCGCCATTAATTCTTATAAGGGTTGACGGGACGGAAACTATTTAAACATAACATAATCGTTCACGCCGTTTATCCCCGAAGGGGTTGGCAGAGGTACCAATACTTCTGATCTCACATGGCAGCGCCATCTAGTGTCCAGAGAAGGTACCCACGTTTTGCTTAGACAGTGTACTCACGTGATAGGGGGCAGGCCTATCGCCGTTTTGTACAAATACACTGTCACATGACTAAGTACAACTCAGCCATGTGGGTTTCCTCACGATGTTTTCCCTCACCGTTAACAACCATGATAAATTAACCACACATATGACTTTAGAAAAGACAAATTGGTGTAGGCCCGACCCAGGATTGGAACTCACGCCCTTCTGCTTTCGGACGGGTATTCTACCCACTGGACTATCATGTCGCTATCGGAAACTATTTGATTTTGAAAAACCTGATTAAATATTCATCAATCTTTGTAAACATTCTTAAGGTTCTGATTCTGACAACCCGACTCTCCATAACCTTAAAAACCCCAACGGTCAACGCTTAAATCTTGCTGGTGAACTAATAATTTCCTATATTTATCTTGATGAACACAAACAATTGCATTTAAAGTAAAAAATCTATTAGCTGATGTCCCACAGGGTCAAATCAATCACGAAGACATTGTAAAAAAATCAGCGCTGTTTTTACAAGTAAAGATTGCATAAATAATATTAATTTTCTTGTAATCATTCGAGGTCACAACACAAGATATACAAATATAACCAAACTGTTTTGAGATTGATAAAGTCGGTTTGTTTGTTTTGCTATCCGTTTGATTTCATATTTATACTAGTGACCTGCTTGTTAATCTGTGCAGTGCTAAAATTATATAATCTTAAGTTTGACCTTCCTTATACTATACACATTAATACATACATACATATACGCACGGCTATAAATCCCTAAAAGGGGCAGCCAGAGACTCTTCAGCCACATTTGGAAGTCAAGTGGGGAAAAAATTGTAAAATAAATGTTTCTGGTGATGGAGCTCCAACCACTTCGCCCATAAACCACTTAAAAAACCCCGATAGTAGTAATAGCAGTAGTCGCCTCTTACGATCACCCACGGAAGAAATGGGGTAGTGCTATTTTAAACCGACACTACACAGCAATTTTTGCTACACTTTAATACGTGTAGCAAAATTTTGCACCTCTCTTTAAGAAAATTGCATCATGCAATCATGATCATGTAATCACTTCCAGACTACAGAGGGACAGTGCATGATACTTCTTCTGACTAAAGCTCGAGAACAACCTTAATATCTCAGTAGGAACATTGTCGCTTTTCAAGCAGGAGACAAAATTTCATATCCTGAATCGGGTCCATAACAATGTGTATTTTCTTAACTCATATGTTACTTAATTTATCAATTTATATCGATGACATACATGGCTAGGTTGTGCTTAGTCACGTGACAGTGTATTCGTGAAAAATTAAAAAGTGACGATAGGGCTGACTCCCTCACGTGGATGCAATGTCCAAGCCAAACGTGGGTTCATTTCCTGCGTCGGTGAAGCACATAATATAAAATCGTATCACACGCAACTTCCCCCATGGGTCACACACACAAGACAAGACAGACACACAATACTGTACATACATACATACATATTCTCACGGCTATAAATCCCAGGAAGGGGTAGTCAGAGCTAAAGAATAAGAAATTCCTCAGCCACTTCTGGAAATTTCAGTGGGGAAAAGATAGTAAAAATACAATACTGTAAAACGGTTTAAATCTAAATTCTATTAAATATAACTGTTACGCGACCTTCCGGGGGCGTGGCGGATCCAAGGTCAGCAGTATTCATAAGCATCAATACTCATCTGTTATTAAATGGCTCTCCATTTTTCTTCAAAAATAATAGTTGTTTCAAAAAACCTCTGCTAACTTTGCTGCTGCTCTTTTACGATAAAAGTGTATAATAAGATACGTTAATCTTTTGCTAGGTCATAAAAATATTCGTATTTCCATATGATGTAGCTAAACTGTGATGTGATAAAGTTACGTTAAGATCTAATTTTGTTTATTAGCGATAAACCTGGGTATTTGCCGAAGTCTGCACTGAATCCACTCGTTCATGTGTGCAGTACTGTAAAATAGAAGACGTCTAGAAATTAACCAGTTACCCTATTCGAATAAACATACATTCATACATATACTCACGGCTATAAATCCCTTAACGGGGTAGCCAGAGCTTTGGAATGAAAAATTCCTCAGCCACTTTTGGAAGTTGATTGGGAAAAGATGGTAATAATAAAGGTTTTTGGTGACGGGTCTCCAACCACATCGCCCAAAAATCACTTAAAAAGCCCCTATACCCTTAGTCGCCTCTTACTTATTATTTATTTATACTTACTTATTATTTAGTTATTCTAAGCCGACACTACACGGCACATAATTTCATAATTCGAATAAAATGCTTGCATAATTTTCTTCCACTTTAGTAATATTCACATACGGCACCGACCGGTGCCAAAAGATAGGGCTGTGCTTTTCTAAGCTGACTAAAATATCCAAGGCGGAATCGTAGAGATCGTTAGGTGATGTGATTAAAAATCCCTCCCTTCCTATCTTCTGAACATCATCGTCTCTTCCCCTCTCAACTTTCAAAATTCAAGTTATTTGTGCTCAGAAAAATAGCTATCACTTTTCTTATAACAACCGTGAGTTTAGGTTGGAAGGTAACTTTACATTACAGTAGAGTATAGGTATGCTTAGACGATTTGGGAAAATTTCTCAATGATGGATGGATTGATGAAAGTAAATAGTTAATGTCCTTAGAAGACGACCACGGAGGACGCATTTAGATCAAATAGAGAATTCGGTAAGGCAGGCATTCAAAGTGTGAACAAAAATAGGACAAGTGTGAAAAGATACATACATACATACATATACTCGCGGCTATAATTCCCTAGAAGGGGTAGCCAGAGCTAAGGAATTATAAATTGCTCAGCCACTTTTGGAAGTTGAGTGGGGGAAAAGATCGTAAAATAAAGGTTTTTGGTGATTGGTCTCCAACCGCATCGCCCAAAAATCCAATAAATAGCCCCAATACCCTTAGTCGCCTCTTACGACACCCGTGGGTAGAAAGGGGTAGCGACATTCTAAGCCGGCACTACACAGCAAAAAGATTGAAGAATATAAATTAAGCTCTAGAAGTTTTGCCCTTATTATTAAGTCGCGACTTATAGTCTGCCTACCCCAAAGTGACCTAATAGCGTGAATATACGATGTATATAATAGTAATGCCACATAACAACAATGTAGTATTTCGGCAAGTCTGGTGATAGCGAGTGATAACGTGCGTATTGACATTGCGATTACACCGACCTTGGCGACTGCCGGCTATCTTGGCTTTAACACCTCCGATTTCGCGGGTATGGTTGGCACTCGCTAACTTGTTGTTCACGCCGTAATTTCCTGAGGAGGTGGTAGAGGTCCTAATAGTTTTATACTTATTAGATGTTGCGCGGGGAAAAGATTGGATAATAAAGAAAAGTTGGTGATGGATCTCAACCCATCGTATTATCAGATAATCTATATTTTACTAATAATAATATTGATAATACCTGTTTTTTTAACAATTGAATTCAGTATGCTATGCACACCAATAATGAAACTGATTTTACGATGTGTGCCATTTAAGAATAGATTATGGTGAAGTTTTTTGATGTGTCGTTTAACACCATTGTTGTTAATAGTGTTTTTAATAGTATTTGTTCATTCAGTCAATAAATGAAAAAATATTTATTATATTCTCAATTTGATAACAGTTTTGAAGAATACATCGATTGATAATTCATGCACTACTGATCTGTTTTAATATTAAGTCTGCGAAATATAATACTATACCGTTCCCTCATTTCATTTTTAAAAAGGTTCACAAGGAATATGTTTCTCGTACTTTTATAAAATAAATTCGTATAAAATATAGCTTGACGGAAAATACTTTTGAACAAGTGGATGCATGTGCATGGCCCAATACAATTCACTTTATAAAAGGGCAAGGTCATCCAAATCTATCCACTGAATACTTTTTGAGAATGTCCTCGATCATGATCAACTGATACCTTAGTGTTCCAAAATTAAAATTCTCTGGGTAGCCAGAGTCCAGGAATAAGAAATTCCTTAGACTAGATAAATTATTGCTCAATAAAGTATG
The DNA here is from genome assembly GCA_963576735.1 of Bedellia somnulentella. Classification (NCBI taxonomy): domain Eukaryota; kingdom Metazoa; phylum Arthropoda; class Insecta; order Lepidoptera; family Bedelliidae; genus Bedellia; species Bedellia somnulentella. The sequence goes on from OY755191.1 coordinate 618,974, forward strand.
TTTGATGATGGATCTCTAGTAACCAATAAGCGGTCCCAAAACCCTTTATTAAGACAACTGCGGTCACCCGACTTTAATGAGAAAACTACATACATACATATACTCACGGCTATAAATCCCTAGATGGGGTAGCCAGAGCTAAGGAATTAGAAATTCCTTTAGCCACTTTTGGAAAGTTAAGCGGGGAAAAGATGGTAAAATAAAGGTTCTCGGTGATGGGTCTCCAACCTCATCGCCCAAAAATCCCTTAAAAGCCCCAATACCTTTAGTCGCCTCTTACATACACCCGCCGGAAGAAATGGGGAAGTGCTACGCTAAGCCGACACTATACCTATACAGCATGAGAAATAATGAGAAAACTCGCCGTGTTGTTTTTCATTTCAAACTACTTTACCAGCTACTGCAATGGTTGATCATATTTGAATAAATGGATAATCTATTTCAGTTAAAAATAAACACAGCGTGACTTTTAAAATAATTCTAATATTACAGACGGCTAAATGGCTGCAGTATATATTTAAGTGTAGGCTTACTGATAGCATGACAATGCGACTTAATTTATTTATATATTCATAACATAACATAAACGTTCACGCCGAATATCCCCGAAGGGGTTGGCAGAGGTACTTATACTTCTGAACATCACGTGACTGTCACCTGGTGTTCAAAGTAACCACGTTTTGCATAGAAAGTGTCCTCACGTGATAGGGGGCAGGCCTATCGCCGTTTTGTACGAATACACTGTCAGATGACTAAGTACAACTCAGCCATGTTGGTTTCCTCACGATGTTTTCCCTCACCGTTTACCTCATTTATATATTCATAAACTTTAATTTAAAGATGACATGATAGTCCAGTGGGTAGAACACCCGCCCGTAAACAGAAGGGCGTGAGTTCCAATCCTGTGTCGGGCCTACACCAATTTGTCTTTTCTAAAGTCATATGTGTGGTTAATATATCATTTTTGTTAACGGTGAGGGAAAACATCGCGAGGAAACCCACATGGCTGAATTGTACTTAGTCATGTGACAGTGTATTCGTACAAAACGGCGATAGGCTTGCCCCCTATCACGTGAGTACACTGTCTAAGCAAAACCTTCTCTGGACACTAGATGGCGCTACCATGTGAGTTCAGAAGTATTGGTACCTCTGCCAACCCATTGGGGGATAAACGGCGTGAACGTTTATGTTATGTTTAATTTAAACTCAAACTCAACGTTCACACCGTAAGACCAGGAACGGGGTGGTAGAGGTACTAAGTACTAATACTTCTCAACATCAATAGCCATTTTTGTCGTTCGTTCCTTCGTTCAAAAGTCCTGATAATTTTATTTACCTTATCAAACACCCAAAGAATGAAATGAGATAGTGTTATTAAAAACCTATATCACACTGTATAAAACAATAATTTAAAGTACCTATCGATTAACGTATAAACATAATGTTCAATATCGTATTCTTCTATAGGAAACTGCAGCGCATTATTAGTTGTACAAAACGAGTTTTTACATTACCATGCGAAGGCTGTGCAATGTTCAAGTGTAATTAATTCTAGATGTGACCCGTTCTAGACATATGTTTACGCTTTACATCCGCAAGGTTGTAGACAGATCATGAAAATTATCTATGGAATACAAAAATATTTGAAGAAAAGTGGCTTAGAAAATATATTATAAGCTCTGGATAACACTTCTTGGACTAACAGACGTGATGTTTACGAATATACATACGTACATATACTCATGCCGTTAATTCCCATTGGGGTAGGCAGCATCCTTCATAGCTTCGTTCACATCCATCAATCTTACATGCTCTTTTATTCTTCATAAACATATCATAAACGTTCACGCCGTTTATCCACAAAGGGGTTGGCAGAAGTACCACTACTTCTGAACTCACATGTCACCGCCATCTAGTGTCCTGAGAAGGTACCCACGTTTTGCTTAGACAGTGTACTCACGTGATAGGGGGCAGGCCTATCGCCGTTTTGTACGAATACACTGTCACATGACTAAGTACAACTCAGCCATGTGGGTTTCCTCACGATTTTTCCCCACCGTTAACAACCATGATAAATTAACCACACATATGACTTTGGAAAAGACAAATTGGTGTAGGCCCGACCCAGGATTGGAACTCACACCCTTCTGCTTTCGGGCGGGTGTTCTACCCACTGGACTATCATGTCGTTCTTATTCTTCATACTTCGGATATTTACGAATATCACGACTGTTAGACCAAGATGAGGTTTTATTCTAGTGTTAGATGCTTCTTATATACTGAATATTTTATAGAGGTTTGGGTTGAACTACCGAATCGGGAGTACAACTGAAATAGTCTCTGTTTAAGTCATACCATTGCCTATACCAGTAGTCCATACCCTACATTCCACATCCGATAGGAGAAAACGGTATATTTAATTCTGCATATTCAGCTTAATGCATATTATTAAATCAAAAATAAAGTTAGGTTGTATGTATTTAAGAACTTGCAAAATTAAGGTATACAATATTTAATATTTTCAATAACATACATACATACATACATACATATACTCCTCAGCCACCTTTGGAAAATTGAGTGGGGTAAGGATGGTAAAGTAAAAGTTGTTGGTGATGGGTCTCCAACCGCATCGCCCGAAAATCCCTTAAAAGCCTGAATACCGTTAGTCGCCTCTTACGTACACCCATCGGTAGAAAAGGGGTAGTGCTATTCTAAGCCGACACTTCACGGCAATAACGTGATTTCTTTAAAAAAAACGTTTCAATAACATAGCAAAACTTGGCCAGTGTGCCCTATTCAGGGAGGCTCGAGTTTCTCGTCGTAATAAATGGTCTGCAATGATCCTAAGCTGACAATTAAAAGTGAAAATAAAAAGAATTCGTGATACGTAATGACATCAGCCACTATCGCAGTCCGGCACAATCGGAGATTACCATTATCTAGAAACATGCTCTATCTGCAATGTGGTGTAGTGTTATCGTGAGCTTGCGTCATCGGTACACGATCCACATTATTGGACGTTTTTAATAATATCGTCTCGTGACGTCATTGCTTGCACTATGATTGTTCAGGATGGTTATTGGTTTGCGTTATTTCAGTTTGATGTTTTCAGCATTTTCACTTACTTACTTTACGATCGCCACTTAGTACGATCTTGACAAATCTCTGTTGCTTCCATTACATTGATTATTTTTATTTTATTCTTCTCACTTCGGATCCCCGCCATTATAAGAACGTTTTCTATCTGGTCTGAGACGTTTTACGAGGCCGTCCTCTACTAGCAATCCCATCCACATTGGCTCTGTAGCATTTTTTTGTATTATCATTTTTCATAGCGAGGGAAAATATCGTGAGCAAACCCAGAGTACTTGGTCATGTGACAGTATATTTAGTAATAGTAATAGTAATTTATTCATAAAAAGAGTTTACAATATTTGGTGTCGACTGCACCCGAACTAGGCTTATCGCCCGTATCTCAGGTTACAGTACTTACAGCTCTTGGTTTCTATGAATCGGTGCTCTGGACACTAGGTAACATTGTGATGCTATGTTTAGAAGTATTATTATCTTTGCCACACTTTCAGTTATATACGGCGTGAACACTTGTGTTTGTGGTACGCTGTGTAGTGTTGGTTTTGAATAGCACTAACCCATTACTACTCGCAGATGCAGTAAGAAGTGACAAGTGTCGTCATTTAACTAAATGTACCTTTGTCTTATCGTTATTGGATTAGTAATGTCGTAATAGATTGGTTTTTGATCCCATGTGGCTTTGTTGCTATGGACTGGTATGAACCGTTCTTTCCATTTATGATGAATTGGGTAAAACTGGGTTAGGTACATCTCTATATCAGAATCACTGCGACTTATCTACAGCATTATAATTTTTTTGGTTTAATTTAGTGTTGAAAAGGATTCCTCTTCCTCAAAATGAGGAATTTCCTCATATTATTGAGGTTACTCATCCTATTCCTCTTCCTCAAAATTTGATTTAAAAAATCCTCTTCCTCATATTTTAAGAGGAATTTAAGAGGAACGATAGAGAGCCAGAGAGAGACAGAGACAGAGAAGTCTCGCCGTATTAAATAGTTAAAGGAAGACAGAGATAAAAACATGTAAACAAGTTCAATACTGGCGTTATCTGCGTAATGTTACTTGTCCTTTTATTCCTCTTCAGCATCCTCTTCCTCATCCTCATCCTCTTCCTCAAAATTGATTAGTAAAATTCCTCTTCTTCATCCTCTTCCTCATAACAAGTTCCTCAACAACCCTAGTTTAATTGTTATTTCGGCTTTACTAGGAAAATAATATTACATCTAGTGTATTGTATAACTCATGAGTAGGTAATTATTTTATAAATTTACATACATACATACATACATATACTCACGGCTATAAATCCCTAAAAGGGGTAGCCAGAGCTGAAAAATAATAAATTCCTCAGCCACTTTTGGAAGTTGAGTGGGGAAAAGATGGTAGTATAAAGGTTGTTGGTGATGGGTCTCCAACCGCATCGCCCAAAAATCCCTTAAAAAGCCCCAAGTCCGTTAGTCGCCTCTTACGTACACCCACAGGAAGAAATGGGGTAGTGCTATACTAAGCCGACACTACACAGCTAAATAAAATAAATTTATTTAAGCGAATTACTATTGATAACACCGCTCGTACTAGCCGGGCTGATGGAGACTACAATAGCTAGGCTGACTGCAAATCCCCAGTCACTATGTTTTGTTGTTATTTAACTTGGATCGGTATATATGTAGTTCTTGACAAGATTATTGAACAAACATACCACCTTGGTAGCACAAAGGGATAGAGCAACGCCTTTTATGCAGAAAGTTGTTAGTTATCATCCCGAATTGGGGATATAGTGATGTGTCTTTGCTAGTCATATTTCTAGTTTCTAGGCTTTGATCTGAGTTATTTCCGAACAAATTAATTTTACTTATATTTCTGATGACAAAAACACTACACCGTCGCCGTGTAGTGTCGGCTTAGAGTAGCACTATCCCGTTTCTACCGGTGGGTATACGTAAGAGGCGACTAACGGTATTGGGGCTTTTAAGGGATTTTTGGGCGATGCGGTTGGAGACCCATCACCAACAACCTTTACTTTACCATCTTTTCCCCATTAAATTTTCCAAAAGTGGCTGAGGAATGTATAATTCCTTAGCTCTGGCTACCCCATCTAGGGATTTATAGCCGTGAGTAGTATGTAAGAACACTACACGGCAACAATATTAAATAGCGTAATGGAATAGTTGAAACATGTAAAGTTCCGGAAATTAGTCTGTTTCCGCTAATTTGTCCATACATGTACATATTGTACGTACGTACGTATTGTCAATACGGCCTTGCCACCATTATTACGGCTGCTCTGATTGACGATGACCGCATAGTTATTAACATACATGCGTTTGTATGCTCACGCCATGATTTTATCAGGGTAGGCAGAGACTAAGTATTGTTATCCTTAGTTGGTAAAGTGAAATTAAATCTATTGCGTTTTACTAACATCCTTCAACCCTTTCATTGTTTTCTAGTCGTCTTGAACTTTTTTTTTAGAAAAAAACCCTTTTTATTTAAATATGATCTTCCACACACGTAGCATGAGGCACGTGAGAATTATCGTCACTTGTGAATTGAGATTTTTCATACAAAATTTGTCAGTATCTCACCTATTGCGTGACATCTATCTGTATAACAATTGGTAGATACTTTATAGGTCAAGAACTTCTCTGTATTTTTCTCTTATTTGAAATATTGTGTACAGTTTGTTTCTCAAATAAATAAAAAGACATACATCGGAGGTTGGTTTCTTATACTCACTTTACTGATGCCACACACATTAGCCCTTTACATCTCTTTCAATATGTTACATCTATCTGTTTTATAGTCAATTTATACATACATATACTCACGCCATTAGTTCCTATTGGGGTAGGCAGAGACTATTGATCGCCACTTCGCACGATCCTGACAAATCTCTCTAGCTTCGTTTACATCCATCAATCTCTTTTACTCTTCATACTTCGGACGCCTGCCTTTTTGAGCACACTCTCAATTTGGTCCAAGTGTGTTCTCCGTGGTCGTCCTCTACTAACATTACCATCCACACTATATGAATCAATTTATATTATACAGTATTTGCGTGGAGTAGAATTGTGCGCTATCTCAGATATTCAAAAAATATTCTTGCTATTTTTTATAACTAGTGACTCGGCTCGGAGTTATACGGGTTGTAAAGTTTAATATTACATACATACATACATATACTCACGGCTATAAATCCCTAGAAGGGGTAGCCAGAGCTAAGGAATTAGAAATTCCTCAACCACTTTTGGAAAATTGAGTGGGGAAAAGATGGTAAAGTAAAGGTTGTTGGTGATGGGTCTCCAACCGCATCGCCCAAAAATCCCTTAAAAGCCCCAATACCGTTAGCCGCCTGTTACGTACACCCATCGGTAGAAACGGATTAGTGCTATTCTACGCCGATAATACACGGCTATAGTTTAATATTCTACCGAAAAATTTAATGTATAATATTTTTTTAAAGGGACGAAGACCTAGAGTCCAATTGTTACAACTTAGAAACATTCGTCTTTGTAACTCTAGTAAAGATACATTGCATAACACAACCTTATTTTTATTTTGGCGATGAGTTAGCAAAAGTTGTCCTATTGTATATTGTTATGTATTTTTTTTCAATATTCCATGAATATGAACTCACCAATAAAAATACCAAGCGATGAAGAAAATTACAGCAACATGTAATCATTGAATAAGTAATAGAGTACCACGTGACGTCACACAAACGCACTTTAGCTTTTGTCAAAGTAATTGATCTCCATTTATCACGGAATAGCCCCTCATAGTTCGTATTAAATCATTATTTATTTACTAGTGTTCCGATCGCACTATTAAAATAGTTTTTACCGTATATACAATCACAGAGATGGCAGAAATATGAATACTTCAGAATATCACGTGCCAACTGCACCTGGTGTTCAGATTACTCACTTTTTACCAAGTGTGGTCACGTGATTGGGTTGGGAGCTTTATCAGTTACATGACTTAGCATAACTTAGACACGTGAGCTTCATAGTCATAATTGACACATTGTTAAATGCCCGACAGTATAAAATAATGCCTGTCTGTATCAGAGGCAGATCTATCCTACTGAACTAACAAGGTGCTTATTATCCCGTAAAGAGAAGGCTAGAAAAGTTTTATTGAAAACCACTGTTATCTCTAAAAAAAATCTCCATACGAAATGCCAGCCATTCATAAAAAACCACAAAACACACATTTCTACATATCCACGGAGGAAAACATACATACATACATATACCCACGGCTATAAATCCCTTAAAGGGTTAGCCAGAGCTAGGGAATTAGAAATTCCTCAGCCACGTTTGGAAATTGCGTGGGGAAAAGATGGTGAAATAAAGGTTGTTGGTGATGGGTCTCCAACCGCATCGCCCAAAAATCCCTTAGAAGCCCCAATACCGTTAGCTGCCTCTTACGTACACCCATCGGTAGAAACGGGGTAGTGCTATTCTAAGATATGTTTTACATAACTCCTTCTTATCTGCATGATGTTTCATATCGAACAATCATTTACATACCTATATCAATTATTACGATGACAGTCAACTTCCGAAACGCACTACAATAAATAACAGGCGCTATTTGACCAAACAGACCCATCATAAATAGCGACTTTATCCTAAATACCGATGTTGCTCGCATCCTGGCCCTTAATGAGGAAACAGGAACGAGCCTGGCTAATTAAAACTATGATGGGTTTCTCTATGCGGAATTGAGGAATATAACAATAACTTGCATATCTTTTCGTTTTACAATACTGAAAGATGCTTAAGCCCTTTTTTATTTAGCCATTATGTTATGCTTATGTATTTATTTACTGCTGTGTAGTGTCGGCGTAAAATAGCACTACCCCATTTATTCCGGTGGGTGTACGTAAAAGGCGACTAACGGTATTGGGGCTTTTAAGGGATTTTTGGGCGATGCGGTTGGAAACCCATCACCAACAACCTTTATTTTACCATCCTTTCCCCACCTTCCAAAAGTGGCTGAGGAATTTCTTATTCCTTAGCTCTGGCTACCCCTTCTAGGGATTTATAGCCGTGAGTATATGTATTTATTTCTGCCCAAAAATAGTTGCTTTTATCGATTTCTCTATTGAAATAAGTCGCATTTTCCAACATCAACTAAGCTGCGGTGTGTACCTATAATTATTTTCATATATCAACACAGCCCATATGTATGTTCAGTAACAGCCGTAGTCCACCACGCTGACCGAGTGCAGCTTAAACTAACGATTTAGGCGTGATAGTATTTGTCGTATATAATGTACTGTGTTTGCCGTGTAGTGCCGGCTTTGAATGTCACTACCCCTTTCTACCCACGGGTGTCGCAATAGGCGACTAACTAAGGTTATGGGACGTTTTTGAAGTGTTTTTTGGGCGATGCGATTGGGGACCCATCACCATCGATACTTTATTTGTACCATCTTGTCCCCTATCAACTTCCAAATGTGGCTGAGGAGTTTCTAGCTCTGAAGCTCTGGCTACCCCTGTTTTGGATTTATGGCCGTGACTATATGTATTAATTAAATAACATACTTACATACATATACTCACGCACGGCTATAAATCCCTAGATGGGGTAGCCAGAGCTAAGGAATGAGAAATTCCTCAGCCACCTTTGGAAAGTTGAGTGAGGAAAAGATGGTAAAATAAAGTATCGTTGGTGATGGGTCTCCAACCGCATCGCCAAAAACCGCTTCAAAAACGCCCCATACCCTTAGTTAGTCGCCTGTTACGACAGTCGTGGGTAGAATCGCCTATTACGACAGTCGTGGGTAGAAAGGGGTAGTGACATTCAAAGCCGGCACTAAACGGCAAACACGGTACATTATATACGACAAATACTATCACGCCTAAATCGTTAGTTTAAGCTGCACTTGGTCAGCGTGGTGGACTATGGCTGTTACTGTACATACATATGGGCTGTGATGACATATGAAAATAATTATAGGTACACACCGCAGCTTAGTTGATGTTGGAAAATGCGACTTATTTCAATAGAGAAATCGATAAAAGCAACTATTTTTGGGCAGAAATAAATACATACATACATACATACATATACTCACGGCTATAAATCCCTAGAAGGGGTAGCCAGAGCTAAGGAATAAGAAATTCCTCAGACACCTTTGGAAAATTGAGTAAGGAAAAGATGGTAAAATAAAGGTTGTTGGTGATGGGTCTCCAACCGCATCGCCCAATAAGCCCTTTAAAGCCCCAATACCGTTAGTCGCCTCTTACGTACACCCACCGGAAGAAATGGGGTAGTGTTATTCTAAGCCGACACTACACAGCATTAAATAATAATAATAATTAAATAAATGAGTTATATAGTGTCCCCATTCCACGCCTACAATGATATAATTCCTATTATAAACGCAATATTACTATAAACGTAAAATGATTTCCATAACGCAAAGCATAGATCTGCCAATGACACAGCAATCGCATAGAGATCGACAATCGTCACTAAGCCGACCTACATTCGTCTGATAAACTGTGACCATTGTATTGCTAACTCACTAGTAACTAACTGTATTCGCTGCATAGTCGGCTTAGAATAGCACTACCCCGTTTCTTCCCGCGTGTGCGTAAGAGGCGACTAAGGGTATTGGGGCTTTTAAATGGATTTTTTGGCGATGCCGTTGGAGAGCCATCGCCAACAGCCGTTATCTTACCATATTTTCCCTACTTCACTTCCATAAGTGGCTGAGGAATTTGTTATTCCGAAGCTCCGGCGAACCCTTCTAGGGATTTACAGCCGTGAGTATATGTGTATGTGTGCAACTGTATTTGTTCTACGCTGACTATACTTATGTATGGCATGACCTTTAAAATGTCGCGAAATTAGCTGCTCCTTTTATGCGGAATTGGGGATGTTCGCTTCCGGATTTTTATGGTTTTATGGTCTATGACCTATGGGTTATCATATCAATAACAGAATCACTTTCGATACACATATAGTTTGAGTTGAAGAGAAGAATAAAGAACAGTTTTTATCACCAGAATCATCTCTTCAAGCGAAAACATTTTAATAGTCACTAAAGCCATATAGTGTTACACATATATTTATACTAAACCCTGTTCCATTCACAACAACAATGAGCGCGATTAAAATCGCATCGTTTCGGCTAAAGCGACATAACGGTTCCATTGTTCCCGTCGATCACCACAGATGGCGCTGCATGTTAATGATGGCGCGCGCCAATCAGAGCCGCGGAAACGGGATCGATCGCACGCGCAGGAATTTGCATTCATATTTATTAATTTGGCTTTTATTTTATTAACATATACGTTGGTGTATGAGATTATCGTACATTAAAAATAATTATCGACCCTAAAATAAGGGAAGTTATGAAGAACTATTTTTCGTGTTAATATAGTGTTATTTTTTGCATTTTTACCGTGTAGTGCTGGCTTACAATGTCACTACCCCTTCCTTGCCACGGTTGTCGTAAAAGATGACGAAGGGTATGGGGCCTTTTTAAGTGGTTTTTGGGCGTTGCGGTTGGAGACCCATCAATAACGATACCTTTTTTGTACCATCTTGCCCCTATCAACTTCCAAATGTGGCTGAGGAGTTTCTAGCTCTGAAGCTCTGGCTACCCCTTATTGGGATTTATGGCCGTGAGTATTTGTATGTACTCTTCGTGTTATAGTATTAAAATTTTAGTAGCTTGGTCACGCTTTCGAAACCCGAAAATGCAATCTACGTAAAACGGTCGAGCAGTTTTCGAATGTAATACATAATGCATTGCGGAAATAAAAACATATTAGCATTTCATCCAATACAAATTTAAGTATTGTATAAGCACACATTTTATGTTTCAAGGTTTTATCGAAATTTGAAAAACCTATACTCAAAGCTAAGAGCCAAAAAAGGGGTAGCCAGAGCTACAATATTCAAATAATAAGTCACTTTCGGAAGATGAGTGGTGAAAGGATCAAAACAATTGAATGTTTGGTGTTGGGTCTACTGGAAAAGTCCCAGAAGATCAGAACATGTGTTTTCAAACATAACATACCATATACTCACGCCATTAGCTCCCATCGGGGTTGGCAGGTTATGATCCTGGCAAACCTCTCTAGTTTCGTTTACATCCATCAATCATACATGCTCTTTTATTCTACATACTTTGGACACCTGCCTTTCTGAGCACACTCTCTATTCTATTTAGTCCAAGTGTGTCCTCCGTGGTCGTCCTTTGCTACATTCTACCTTCTACATTAATAACATTACATTAGCTCTATAGATTCTATAGATCGATCGTCTATGTGCCCAAATCATCTCAACATTCCTTTCTCTATCTTTCTTACAATATCATCTTTCACACGACACTTTTCACGGCAAACCGCTCAATATTACTAGCGTTCAATTCCCAAAAGATTATTGATCTCCACTTTGCATGATCCTGATAATATCTCCATTTTATCAATATAATCAAATTAACTTATATTAAAATATTTATTTATCTTTGATATAAGTTATTATAACAATTTTCTTAACCCAAAACCTCAAGTTTCTTTCAACTATAAATTCCGATTTTTCCCACGACATTTTCCTTCAAACCAGCTAAAGATAATCGGTCACCCATCGGTATAGATGTTAGGTGGGCGTAGGAAACACATCCTCTTTACACAAAGGATACGGCACGGAGACGGTCATTCGTCTGACCTTGGCTTGTTCAGGAAGCCGTGATGCTGCACTCGTCTCGGACACAATTATGTTGGCCTATATATTTGACTAGGGGACTAAGACTTATTGAGAGTGTTGAACTAGAAAATGTGACTTAAGTTACTCCTTACTTAGTCTGATGTGTGTCGGTGAAAGTCGCGACATACAGTAATAAGCAGGAACAGTCTGATCCCGATTATCTTGGCCTATATTATAATTATTATGATATAAGCTACATATATTCTCATGCCAAATTAGGAAGTATATCCACCAAATAAGACAGAACAACTAGTCTAAAGTCTACACATTCTCAAAGTTTGCAATGCCAAACACCGAAGCATATTATACATACATACATATACTCACGCCATTATTCCCCATTGAGGTAGGCAGAGACTATTGATCGCCACTTTGTACGATCCTGGCAAACACCTCTAGCTTCGTTAACATCCATCAATCTTTTCATACATGCTCTTTTATTCATACTTCGGACGCCGGCCTTTTTAAGCACACTCTATTTGGTCCAGGTGTGTCCAAATAGAGTGTGTGCATATCATAACGTATCATTTTATCGTTATTACAAAGAGTAGTATAGCAGACTAGTTAATTACTAATTAAGAGCGAGCTATCAAACGCGAGATAATCTAAATGTTATTGTAACGTTACACTCGGCACACACAAGGTGATGGTAATTCGAACAATACTGCTAATGATTATGTCACTGAGGACCTTGGTGGGTCAATTCGAATCAAAGTTATTTGCAAATACACATAACATAAACGTTCACGCCGTTTATCCCCGAAGGGGTTGGAGGTACCAATACTTATGAACAACGTGACAGCGCCACCTAGTGTCCAAAGTAGGTACCCACGTTTTGCATGGACAGTGTACTCACGTGATAGGGGGCAGGCCTATCGCCGTTTTGTACGAATACACTGTCACATAGCTAAGTGCAAATATAACATAACATAACATAAACGTTCACGCCGTTTATCCCCGAAGGGGTTGGCAGAGGTACCAATACTCCTGAACTCACATGGCAAGCGCCATCTAGTTTCCAGAGAAGGTACCCACGTTTTGCTTAGACAGTGTACTCACGTGATAGGGGGCAGGCTTATCGCCGTTTTGTACGAATACACTGTCACATGACTAAGTTGAACTCAGCCATGTGGGTTTCCTCACGATGTTTTCCCTCACCGTTAGCAACCATGATAAATTAACCACACATATGACTTTAGAAAAGACAAATTGGTGTAGGCCCGTCCCAGGATTGGAACTCACGCCCTTCTGTTTTTCGGGCGGGTGTTCTACCCACTGGACTATCATGTCGCTTTATGCAAATATAAATACACATTAAAATAAAAAAATAAAGAAAAATCTGCGTATTTCTATTATGGTAGATTTATGACAATCGAACAAATAATCAGCTTAAAAATATGCGTGCATTATACTTATGGCTGTATAAAATCAAAAAAGGGGTGTCGGTTTTGGAATTAGAAATTCTTCATTCAGTTCTGGAAGTTCATTGACATAAATATTGTAAAGTTAGGATGATAGATCTCCTGAAACATCCACCAATAATAACTTAAAAAGCCTTAATTTATAGAAGCATAATCTGTAAACATATCTTTTTTTCTACATATATACATACATATACTCACGGGCATAAATCGCAAAAGGGGGTAGCGAGAGCTTCAGAGCTAGAAACTCCTTAGCCGCATTTGGCAGTTGAAAGAGGATAAGATAGTAGAAATAGAGTAGTGTTGGTGATGAGGTCTCCACTTACCACCAAAACCACTTAAAAAAAACCCGTACCGTTAGTCGCCGCTTACGAAACCCGTAGGTAGAAAGGGGTAGCGATATTCTAAGCCGGCACTACACGGCAAACATAGACTTTACCGAAGAATTCAGTGAATTTAGTTACGTAACATACGTAACGGTTTCATGAAACAAGCTATTTGTGAGGAAGTCAAATAATAATGCCGTTACGGCAACTATTGCTAGCATTTTTGTTTCAGCCAGCGCCCCAAGACAAACATAATTTTAATAACTTAATGTCCAGTGAAGAACAATAAATATTTTGTAACTATTATAATAATGAACAGGGTGATTAAAAGGGATTATTTCTTAAAATAGCTACTATAAATTTAAATAAATTCTACTATTAAAAAGTTTAAAAAAAATACTTGCCGTGTAGTGTCGGCTTAGAATAGCACTACCCCGTTTCTTCCGATGGGTGTACGTAAGAGGCGACTAACGGTATTGGGGCTTTTAAGGGATTTTTGGGCGATGCGGTTGGAGACTCATCACCAACAACCTTTATTTTACCATCTTTTCCCCACTCAACTTTCCAAAAGTGGCTGAGGAATTTCTAATTCCTTAGCTCTGGCTACCCTTTCTTGGGATTTATAGCCATGAGTATATGTATGTATGTATGTTTAAAAAAAAGATGCATATGGCCGTAAAATATCGGTGCTAAGAAATAATAAATTCCTCAACAGACACTATTAGAATTTGAGTGGGGTAATGATGCTAAAATTAACACTAGTCCACACTCGGCATGAAATGGAGTAGCAAATACATTCATACATATACTCACGGCTATAAATCCCTACAAGGGAACTAGACGTTCCTCAGCTACTTTTGGAAACTTGAGTGGGGAAAAGATGACAAAATAAAGCTTGTTGGTGATGGGTCTCCAACCGCATCGCCCAAAAATCCCTTAAAAGCCCCAATACCGTTAGTCAATTCAATTCATTTATTTGCATTCTTGTTTTACAGGTAAGATCTTAACATATCATAGTGTAGGACAAACAAGACCCCGTTGGGGCACAACAACAATACTTAATAACTAAATTCTTATTCTACAACACATAAGAAGAAAAATACAAAATTATTTACAAAATATGAAAAAAATACAATAAAACATTAAAAATATATCATTAAATTATTTAGTAATTGCAATATAATATAATTAAATTACTTCTTTAATTATTAACTTAAAATTCGATTATTTATTTGTCAGTAAAATACTCATTCAACGTATAGTAACACTTATCGATCAAAAAATTTGTAAGTTGCGTTTTGAATGACTTTTGGGCATTTTTTATACTGTCTGGTAGCGCATTATATACTTTGACCGCCATCGAGAACGGACCGTTGTCAACCATCTTTAATTTAGTTTGAACTATGGCGAGCCTGGTTTGAGGTCTTAAGTTTGCTGGCCTTGAGTAAATGGGAAAGCTATTAATATTATTTTTTACATACATACATATTTCTAGGATATAAAGTGATGCGAGAGTGAGTATACGATATTTCTTGAAATAGGTTCTACAACTGGTTGTACTATCTATATTGGCCAAAATGCGTATACACTTCTTTTGGAGTATAAAAACTTCGCCTCTTACGTAGCAAATAATTCAAATAAATATCCGATATCAACAAACATTCATATCAGAAGTATTCCTCTGCCGTCCCTCGGCACAAACGTTGGTTTAAGTCTTATTTTACTAAGAAAAAAAAACTACTTTTTCAGGAGGTGCATTCGAGGGTGTAGAAGACCAGGTATCTCCGTTCGGCTACGGCCGCGGCGAGGGAGTGGACGCTGGCCACGGCGACCCGGACTGGATCTGCAGCCGGGAGAAACCTGAGACAGACAAGATCTTCATGTCTCTAGACCCTGTCGACGGCAAGATCACCGGAGCAGGTAAACGATTTGGACGCATCACTCCGCACACAAACCCCACACTATATACATTACTCAATCAGAATATGCGGAACGCCAATAGTCTAACACAATTGTGCATTAACATTACTAATAACCGAGACGTAGACCGTAACAACTTTGATAGAATCACCGAAGCCTTGATCGCCACCACACAAAATTGTAACGCTCTTACACAACTAATTATTAATGAATACCAAAAGCGACCGACAGTATCTGTGCGTAGCTTAGATTCTATACCTTTTAATGATACTCAAAAAGCTACGAAATCAGATCTTAATTTACCTGATGATGTTCACGATGATACAGAAAGTTTAGATGATCTTAATTTGTGTGTTGTTGAAGAAGATAATGATGATGGACTATTGTTTAACTTTTGGCATTATACTAAGATCAGCTTTCTTATTGTCACAAATGTTATAATGATAATAATAATTAGTAATATGTTGTTTGTGGGTGTAGTGTATTCGTTAAGTGGTAAGACGTACTGGGACATAGAAGTAGACAAGCCACTCGATAGTTGGGTAGAGCACGCTAAAACTCTAGCATTTGGCCAAGAAAGAGAAATGTTAAGGATTCATAATTTGTCCGAATTAGTCGAGTGGAAGAATCTCAGAAGGATTTTAAAAGAGTTGATAAATATTATTGATTTGAATTAGATTTAAAAAAAACTTAGTCATTATAATAAGAATAACTTTGGATGTCTTTGTTTTAATAAATTTGCGCCAGGCACGAATGATCAGAGAGAAGTTATCTTGTTTGTAAATGTACTGTATTTTTAACGAGACTTCGTGTTCGAGGGAATAGATGACTAGCTTCTGGGTCCGGATGTCGCGGGTTCGATCCCCGCTGAGAGCTACATTTATGTGATGAGCATAAATGATTGTTTCTTAGTCTTGGATGTTATTTATATATGTATTATATAGTATTAAATATATTTTAGATTAGTATCACATACTACAAGTCATTAAGTTGTACTTACTTTGGGGCTTTCACAGATAAGTGTAATGTAGAAGATGTATACAGGGTGTCCCAAGAAATAGTGTCAAGCGGAAGTCCAAGGACAGAATACCCCTAGGGGTACCCGAATTACCCCCATGTATGTTCTGCGACTTTTTGTAGTTTTCGAGATATGATTTTTTTTCATATTTTTTTGTTAAACCTTGGCTTATTTGACATTATTGGTCACAGAGACATCAATTGTTGAGATACAAGCTTGATTTGAGCCCCCCACGGCCGATCCACTTGTCTCCAAACCTTTCGGTTAAATGTTGTCTGACAATCCTCGCGAAGTGACATGGAGCGCCGTCGTTTTGAAATATCATAAGGCTATGTAGAATTTGTATCGAGCAGGAAGGGCGACATTTCGTAAACTTTTTGTGATTTAATAATAAACAATCAATTATATCATTTTTTTAGTTTTATTCGGCCCAATCTTTTAATTAAGTTTTTTCGACTTACTGTGTTTCAAACATTTTTTCAAGTATGAAGTCGTGGAGATAGCTCAATCAAACATGGCAAATAGCTGACGAAATTGGCAAGTTTTTAAGAATAATTTTGGAGACATTTTTGGGATAAGTTTTTTTTTAAATCGTTTCAAAAGAGAAATCTTTAATTTAAACATTTGTTTAAAGGCTTAATAGTAGCATATCGGCTCACAATTGCTTTTGTTTTTGCAAGTGCTACTGTTCACCTATTTCAGAAAAAAAAGTCAAGCTTGTATCTCAACAATTGATGTCTCTGTGACCAATAATGTCAAATAAGCCAAGGTTTAACAAAAAAATATGTAAAAAAAATCATATCTCGAAACTACAAAAAGTCGCAGAACATACATGGGGGTAATTCGGGTACCCCTAGGGGTATTCTGTCCTTGGACTTCCGCTTGACACTATTTCTTGGGACACCCTGAATAACATATGTGCGTATATTTATTTGTGTATTAAAAAGTGAGGTTATAATCTTTGTAATGTTTATACTGCTACAGTTTTCAACTTTGTCCTTAACCTTTACTTTGAGGGCCTACAAATTCTGAGTAACTTCAATTATATTCAGATTATTTTTCTCTTTATGGAATAATTTGTATACCTATTACTTTTAACTGTTTGTTTTCGTTCTTTTTAATATTAAAAAAACGTAAAAATTGTATGCTTAACCTTACAATAATTTTGAATTGCAGTGGCGAAATCTCATATGGTAAAATCTAAGCTGCCGAATTCTGTTCTTGGCAAAATCTGGAAACTATCGGACATCGACAAAGATGGCTTCCTCGATGAGGATGAGTTTGCTCTGGCGATGCACCTCATCAAGATCAAAACCGACGGCTATGACTTGCCCACGGACCTACCCTCACACTTGGTGCCACCCTCGAAAAGAAATTAACGCTAAGCTACCTAGATATCGTTTAGACACTGTTATTCTAGGTTCGTAAGGAATTTCAATGCATTGTTGCGTTCAAAATCAAGGTTTCGGGTCTGCAAAGATGGAAATACATCCCTCTCGCTTTATGATGTGGCAAGGTATATTTTTATGGCTTCAATTACATATTTTGGGCTATACGCTCGTTTTTTTTTTTACTTTAAAAAGAAACATTTTAGTGGCATAAATAGGTCTTCTAATTGTGCATTTTTAAGCTAAATCAATTGAATACTTCTAATGTAAAACAGAAATAAATAAATAATACTTATTATATAATATTGATAAAATATACAGATAAAAATACATATAAATGAGTCTACAGAAATATACAATGTCATGCCATAAAAGGTTATATAACTAAAGGGATGGTTTTCACCAAAACTTTAAACATCAGTTTTGGTTTTGAATCTTATTATGCGAACACAACTTTTAACTGCAGTAAGTTTGGTTAACATTAGTTTATACTCCACTATTCTTGTAATAAACAAGATGGCCATTTTGAATCGTTGCGTTTCTTTTCACGAAATGGCAGTAGCTTCGCTTATTATAACTGACATCAACTTATCAATTACTAGCTGACCTGACAGACTTCGTACTGTAAAATTGCTTATGCCAAACTTTAGGCGTTTTTTCCAGTACTCTGAATTCAATCAGGCGTGAATATTTTATTGGTAATTTTTTTCCGGAATAAAAGTATGCCATGTTATAATTTGGGTCATTATCTAGCATTCTGCTAAATTTCATTCATATACATTCTGTAATTGAGGAGCCTTTTTACCTCAAACACAAACATCTAAACTGTCACATTTACAATATTAATAGGATAATCAGTACAAATATAAAGAGACAGTTGAAAGAAGTTTTTCAAAAGTTAGATACGATAATTCCATTCAGAAATATTTGAATAACATAAAACATTTGAGGAAATTATAATAATTTAGATGTATATTGTATGAGAATATTTGAGGCATTTAATGCTACATGTTAATTTATGTTTATTAATTATGTACACTGAAGTCATCTAGTGCTAATGTTGTAAGGGTTTATTTTTTAATGACAGGTAAAATATTTATATGAACCCCGCAAATACTGAAAATCGCTGGATCGATTTGAACTATCTTTTGAAAACACCCGGAGTGTCACACAGAGTACTAGTAATTTTTAACAATTTTAGATTGAAATATTTTGAAATAAACGATAGATGAATATTTTTTTACATGTAAAAATATATTTAAACCGAACAAAAGTGTCCAACCTCACTTGCTGCAGTCAAAACATTGTATTTATTACAAAAGTACACAATTTAAAGTTTAAAGTTTGTTCAATTTATAAACTTTTAATTGTGTAATTGGGTGATATGGTCGGTATAAAAAATAGTAATATATTTTAAAAAAGTACACAATAGACCAATGATTTATATGTAAGCACCGGCGTATTAAAGTTGCAAACACTACGATCGAGCGCCATCTAGTTGTCGATCACAGAACTCGTTTAAGGCCCTAAATGTTATTTTTTTTATTTTAAACAAATTGTAAAACGGTAATGGTTATATTTTCCATAAAATCTATTTTAAAATTGTATTAATTATCATTAATTGAAGCAAATTAGCTTTGTACTGTTTCGAGACTGATCTAAAAACATCTAACACTATATACATTGCATCCCTTTTAATAACTTGCAAAACTTTTGGTTGAATGATTTCTAACAATGTTTGTAAATGTTATTTAATTCTAATAAAGGCTCTAGATCAGTTCATTTGCTTGACTATTTTACTTGTGATAAACGAGTTAACATTTATATTGTAAATAGCATATTTATTTGTTGTACTAAAATTAGTTTTCACTTTCACAATCAGTTATACATAAACCAATATAAATTTACTAAAGTATGGGATTCCATTGTAAATGTGGTTATTTCAGTTAGGGTGCAATCGAATATTTTTTTAGGTGTGAAATACGGGGTGTTCTGAAAGTATTTAAAAAAAAAACTTTGTATATTAAAATTTGGAAATTATATGAAAATGTATTGAATTTTTTTCTACCCATTCTATGAATAGTAGTTTGAATTATTAAATTGATTGATTATAAGTATTGTATATCTTTTGCGCTAAACATTATTTCGATGAACTTCTTATACGAAGAGCGCATCTAATGTATCAGTGCAATTTAAGTTTGTTTTAATTATAAATGTTTATTTTGAGCATAATAAACGATATATTAGAGTAAAATTTATTTATCTTCTAGTTCTATTAAAAGAATATTATTCATTTAATTTTATTTGGCATATATTCAAAGGCTTTTTCTGTTCCTACTAGAGTTTTAAATAAACCCAATATGTTAAGAAGGTTTCGAAAAATATACAATAAAGCATTTCATATCGCATTTTATACATATTAAAAAAAATAGAAACAGTGCCTTTTATTATAGCTTAAATACTTTTCTAATATTTCTAATCACTATTGAAGTTTTAGTGAGCATTCTTACCATGTACTCTTTTATCAATGATAAAATCTTTTACTTGTACAAATTCTTGAAGGATATTTGCTTTGCTTAAAAACAATTATTATTATATATTTTACCACTTGGACTAAAACAACTTCTGATACACATGCTTTTTATGAAAATAGTGTTATTTATTATATTGTTGTTTTTTTACATAAAATTAAAATTAATGAAAGAAGAATAACTGTAATTCTACGATATCTTAGTGTGTTTGCACAGCTGATAATAATTTGAATTACATCCTGTATTTTTTGATCATTTAATGTCATTCAGAATCAATTACATTCTTAAATGATTTGTATATTTGTTAGAAATAAAGCATAATTTGATATATCGTTGTTTTATTCTATTTCCAAGTTGATCACTTACATTTATTTTAGCCGTATAGTTGTGTGTTTGACCCCAACTGTGAACGGTTTAAAATTGATAGAGGTGATAATAATAGATTATGGATTAGCAAATAATTAACGACGTACAGGAAAAGTAATGAGGGTTTTGCTTAAGTCAACACCAGACATAAATCGTAGCTATAAGCTGACACATGAAATGATGTAGCTAACGCGCTGCAAATCTTTGAAGGGGTGAGCTGGATGGGTTCTTTTAAGCATGATTTGAAATGTTTGTCCCCTGGTTCTCGGTATTAGCCCAGACAGTGTAATGTATCCTGCTGTGGCCATCGTTGGCCAAGTTTATTATTATAAAAATTAAAAATCTGGTGTTGACTGAAAAACGTGTAGTGCCGGCTTAGAATGTCACTACCCCTTTCTGCCTATGGGTGTCAAGAGGCGACTAAGGGTGTGGCCCTTTTTAAATGGTTTTATGGTGATGCTGTTGGAGACCCATCACCAACGATACTTTATTTCTACCATCTTCTCCACTATCAACTTCCAAATGTGGCTGTGGAGTTTCTAGCTCTGAAGGTCAGGCTACCCTTTTTGGGATTTATTACCGCGAGTATATATATAAATAATTATTTTTCTTTCTTTCTACTAGTTAACTGGATCATTGGGGCTGAAGGCTTGCGAATTATTTGCGCTGTTGTTTTAGAGCGATATCATCTCTTCCTTCCCGTGAATGACAACTACACGACTAAGAATACATGAACATTAAAACATATATTTACGCTATAAGTTCCCATTGGGTTAGGCAGATTCTATCGACTAAAGATAGAAGGATTTTTAATAGGAGTGCTTGTAGTCATGTAATATTCACCGCCTTAAATTCTGCACGCGGCTTAAAAGTTGTTTATTCTGGAAATTTAAATTACCTATTTTCCTTAAAATAGCTAGGAATAAAGATTAGTTCTCATACTTTTTATTGGCAACTAATGGATGCAGTTGATGTTGAGAACATGAAGTTTAATGGGAGGATCTGTGGATTTGGTGACCTGAAAAGGGGTAGCCTGGTTCTCCAACCAGAGTATGGCAGTGGTATAGTTGTAGATGACAAACTGAGATAATGATGTTCTTTTTGTACAGAAAAAACTACTA
Organism: Bedellia somnulentella; assembly: GCA_963576735.1. Classification (NCBI taxonomy): domain Eukaryota; kingdom Metazoa; phylum Arthropoda; class Insecta; order Lepidoptera; family Bedelliidae; genus Bedellia; species Bedellia somnulentella. The sequence continues at coordinate 640,894 of OY755191.1, forward strand.
CAGCTTGGAGTTATCAATTAAACTAAACATATATAGATATTTCTTTTATTTTATTAACAAAACATTACATTATAGTCATTTCTTAACTAAAAACATTTCAGATACTAAATATAGCAGAAACGAATGAATATTTGGGTACTCAAAACTTGCACCAACTGAAAATAACCAATATTTTATAAACCCAAAATAATAATACATAGTAATAAATAATTTTAGTTTTCTAATGTTATAATTGCCAGAGCTCGTTAAAATATTATTTAAATTTAAAAAAGTTTTACACAATAGTATAAAACTCACTAAAGGCAAATTGTCAGCTCTACAGCAAACACAACTCTAAAATACTTGTCAATTTTTACAGAAGTTATATCCAAATAACATACATACATATACTCATGGCCATAAATCCAAAACAGGGGTAGCCAGAGATTAAGACTTAGAAACTCCTCAGCCACATTTGGAAGTTTATAGGGGACAATATGGTAGAAATAAAGTATATACAGTAAGTATATTGAAATAAATGTGAAAACCACTTTTTTGTAGAGAAGTGTCCCGATCATACATACAAATTGGTATAAAAGTGAAATTTGACATGTATTAACACTATCTAGTAGCTTCAAAGTGAAGCCTCAGACATTGGACATAGTAGTAAAGAGGCTTTCTTTAAAACTAATAAACAATCCAATTCTTATTTGTCAATATTATCACATATTTTTTTTTACTGCTGACAAATTTTAGATAAACATAGTTGTCTTGAATCTATATGAAAATTTATTCATTGCCAAACAATAGTTTAGGAAGTTGTATTTTGAAGATATTGTATTAGTCAATACTACATAAAACTAGATTTCAAAAAATGTATGAGTTAAGTTGTCAGTGTGATTGGCTGCGATAATGGCGTTATTGCAACTTAATTTGCCACTGGGCCAATATAATCCTGATTTCAACTTATCCCATTTGAATAATAATTAGATACAAAAATTTTCATTCAATTACCTGCCTTTTAAAGCACATAATTACTGTATTCTCTCCCAACTTCATTACTCATGAGCATAGATTAGTTGTTGATGGTAATTACTTTATTTACCACACCCAGTAGAAAATAAGATGGTTCAATTATAATGTTGAAATATAGGACAAATTGGAAAAGAAATGCCTTCAAGAACTGCACACAGGGGTAACTAATGATTTCTGTATCTGCTCTGCTAGTTGCAAGTCACTCATACATTTCAACACATACCTAAAGATGGGAAATAATACCGGACTAAACAATTTATTGAAATGCATTGTAGCACCAAGCAGATTGAAATCTATTGATATAATGGATCTTGTCCTTGACTCAAAAACAACAAACAGAACGATGAGAAACATTCTTTAAAAATTCTGTTGTTTAATATTACAAAATGTGATACAAATTTGTTTCCTAAATGCTGAGTCAAGATCTGGGGCAGTCACAGTTCATTGGCCGGGTTGATTGTCGGAATTAGGTGGCCTGGGGCCGACTTGGCGACGGAGCTGCTCCACTAACTCGGGATTGGCCGCCTGCATGTGCTGCGCTAGCGCCTGACCCGCCTCCAAAAGAGCATTCATACCGCCGGCTCCGGCCGCCCCGCCACCGGTCGCAGCCGTATTGTTCATGAGTCCGGATATCAAGTTCTGCATATTAGGATCCGCCAGCATCTCCGTCGCCATCGTCATGAGTGCGGGGTTCTGTAGCAAGCCGCCCAAATTCATGGCGGGTCGTTCGCCCTCGGCGGCGAGTTTCTCCTCGATGATCCGGATGTTGGTGCGGTAGGAGTCGTTGTCGGGGTCGAGCCGCGCGGCGCGCTGGTAGGCGGCCAGCGCCTCGCGGTGCCGCGCCGTGGCCATGAGCGCCAGCCCCAGCCGGCCCAGCGCCTTGCTGTACTCCGGCTGCAGCGCCAGCGCCGCCGTGCAGTCCGCCACCGTCGCCTCGTAGTCGCCCAGCTTGTAGTACGCCGCCGCGCGGTTGCAGAAGTAAACTGCGTTGCTCGGATCGCACTGCACCGCTCTAGTATACATATCTAGTGCCTCGCGATACCGCTCGCTCTTGATCAACTCGTTTCCCTCGTTTTTGTACCTCTCCGCCTCGGCTTTCCTCTCGGCGGGCACTTGCGACGGGCCGATTTGATCTTTAACCAATTTTACTAGGTCGAGACCTTTGGCGACGTCCTCGGAGCCGACTTCGAATGCGGTTTCCAGACATTGCACGCCGACTTCTACACTTTCGCGCGAATCGACACTGAGTTTATCGGAATCTAGCTGTTGTTTCAGGAATTTTATTATACTAGCGGCGACTATCTTTATTTCAGCCATTTTAAATGACTATTCTCGCCTTTTTTCGATGAAATTTAATTTCGAATACAGTAATAAAGACGCAATGTGTAGCTGACAATCTGGTTTTCTATTCTGACGTTTTGTCAAGTATTGCCAGTCAGCCAACGTCAATGTTGTCAAACTCCGACAGACAGGTTTAAGATGGATTTATTTATACAGGGTAAGTAACTTACTCCGAATTCGAGTCAAGTCAGCGCTGACCCGAAAAAAACCCAATGTGAACTGTTTCAAGTCAGCACAGCGCAGATGAAGTCGTGACTTAAGCGGCCAGTACACAATGGCCGACGATGGGCCACGCTTCGCCATTGGCAATTGTAGGCCACGATCAATTGGTGTTCACACAATGGCCCATTGCTCATTACTGCCTGTACGGTTCAGTAGAACCGACATTGCATTGTCAGCAGTTTTACAATTAAATGTGTGTTTTATGTAAATTACGCCAATAATATCAGTTTGCGTTAAGACAGCAACCCGCGCACTCTCATTTATCATTTATCATACTAGCATAAGCAGAGTAACTAAATATACGTAATTATCATAGCAAGAATTCTATCATTTATTAGCATTAATTAAGTGTAAGGTTCTACACCCTACACTGCCTGGCAATCCACTTGCGACGGACGTCGAAGTAATTATGGTTGCAGCTATTTATTTATTATTATGTATGTAATTTATTTTATTAATGGCGCTATTTATGTTATTTTTACGTCATATAGTGATTATAAATACATTTTGCAATAAAATATTCCAAAAAAGTATAAGTATCTATGAGCGGCCAGTGACGAACTAAACAATGGCCCATTGTGGAAACACCACCGGCCATGCTACGCCACGATTCCTTTGAAGTGTGCCCGAAAAACCGACAACTTCGCCATTGCGCGCCATTGCGCGCCACGATCGGCAATTGTCCGCCATCATGCACCATTGCCCCCTGTACACAGTGGCGATGGCGGGCAGTGGGCCATCGTCCGCCATTGTGTACTGGCCGCTTGAGGCCGCTTTAAGCGGTAACGATGGCCCACTGCCCGCCATCGCCACTGTGTACAGGGGGCAATGGTGCATGATGGCGGACAATTGCCGATCGTGGCGCGCAATGGCGCGCAATGGCGAAGTTGTCGGTTTTTCGGGCACACTTCAAAGGAATCGTGGCGTAGCATGGCCGGTGGTGTTTCCACAATGGGCCATTGTTTAGTTCGTCACCGACCGCTCATAGATACTTATACTTTTTTTGTAATATTTTATTGCAAAATGTATTGATAATCACTATATGACGTAAAAATAACATAAATAGCGCCATAAATAAAATAAATTACATACATAATAATAAATAAATAGCTGCAACCATAATTACTTCGACGTCCGTCGCAAGTGGATTGCCAGGCAGTAATGAGCAATGGGCCATTGTGTGAACACCAATTGATCGTGGCCTACAATTGCCAATGGCGAAGCGTGGCCCATCGTCGGCCATTGTGTACTGGCCGCTTTAAGTATTCGCACACGAATATTTAGAAGTCAGTCGGCGCCCCCCGCCACCCCCGCACTGCCGCGTCAGTTGCAAAAACTCCATGTAAACAGACAAGTCAGTAGTCAGTCACTGTCGTTGCGTTGTTTTTATTTAAAAAAAAATCTAACAAATCTACTAGTTCTCTAACATTAAGTTACAAACATTTAACAATTTTAAGCGTTGCTTCTGCAGTTCCCGTGAATTAATTTTTTCTTTGCGTATGGTCTGCTTGAAAAATTTATCAACGTCTAAACTCCATGTGAACAGTTGGAGACAGTTTTGGCGCCGTCGCGCTGACTTGTGCAATGACCCTGTGAATTACTCCATGTCCATGTAAACAGTTGAAGTCAGTGTCGGCGCCGGCACTGACGCCGCTACTGACTTGCGCACTTACCCTGTATAAATTCACCTTTAGTGTAATAAAATAATGCTGTGTGTGATGTGATACATATATTCCTTTTTGCAAGATTACCTTCCTCTATAGGTACACATTTACTTTACACGCGAGTCGAGTTGCTATTCTACAATATCCAAGCAAAATTTAAAACACACTCGGCCCAGTTTCAAGGTTTCGTGTATGTTTATTTATTAATTTAAATAAGGCACACCGGCAGTTAACACAACAGACATAATAGTTGTTAATTTTTCATTAATCAAAATTTAGTTGTGAAAACCCTTAAAGGCGTACACGAAATTGTTTAATTATATTACCTTAACGACAACACTGACTAAACTTATAATTATATTGTAACAATATTTATAACATGAAAAAAGTTTTAACAAAGTTAAAACTAGCGAAAGCGAAGCAAAACAGGATTAACAAAATTAACATGGCAATTATTAGTATTTTTGTCAATTTTTTTTCTTAAACAAACTAAAGGAGTCATGAAAGATGTCAATGTCTAATTTGTGGTTGAATATGTTATGAAGATCGCATATCCTATTAATCGGAGAATGGGTTCCTAGGTTTGTGCGAGATTGAGGGCCACAAAACAGTTTCTTAATGGAATGTATGTTAAAAATTATTAAGATTGATACATAAATTTCATACCCGTTTCATGCTACTTTCATCCGTCGCCAATTTACCCTGTTCATTTCTCACTACATTTACTCTCTTGTTTTGAGAAACTCCCTTTTCTTTCCGGATATATTTCCAGAATAACTTTTTGTTATTCCGGAAATTATCAGAAAGTTTCCTCTCACACCACTCTTGCAAATCACACTTTTTCTTTTCAATTTTCTTCTTTACCTCATTCTATACTCTTTTATATTCATCTTTACTTTTTTGCACTACATCATCAGTTACACTCGCATCCATTCATTTACTATCTTTAATCGCTAGTAAATCTAACCACGCTTTCTTCTTATCTGAAACTGCCTCTTTCATATCTTTATCCCACCAACTTGTTGGTGGTCTAGTTGTCCTCTCACTAAGTCCACATACTTCGGTCGCACATTCAACCATCGTAGATTTGAGCACATTCCATGCTTCTTCAATCTCCATTTCATTCGTCATCTCCACGCAACTTAGCCTATCATCCAATTTCTTCACGTATTCATCTTTAATCTTTTCATCTTCTTCCCCTTTTATTCTAGCAAATTCAGTTGTTGACACCTTGGCTCTGTGACGCCAACGCCTGAAAAAACCTCTCAAACGTGATATCACCAAAAAGTTATCTGTACCGACGTTAGCCCCCCTATAAACTCTAGTGTCAACTACTTTTGCCCTTAATCTTTCATTCACAATTACAAAATCTATCGTACTTCTCTCACTTCCTCTCTGTCTAGTATACATGTGGATATCTTTGTGTTTAAACAAAGTGTTAGTTACACCAAGATTCCTCTCCAAACATACCTCAATCACTTTCTCACCATTCTCATTCACCCTTTGATCACCATACTTTCCTAGAATCCTTTCACAACCGTTGCGTGACACACCAACCCACCCATTAAAATCACCAAGCATAACAATCCTCTCATTCAGATCACACCCATTTATAACATCACCTCACAAATTCCAGAACTCCTCCCTCACGGATTGTGATTTAGACATGTCCGGAGCAAATTATGCGCACCCGGACAAGCCCTAACTTCATCTTTACCTACAGGAGCCTTGGACTCACACATTCATAATCATTCATGCAATTAGCCATCCTTTCAGATATCAGACGTCCCACTCCTTGGCAAGCTCGGACACTGTCATCGACTCCCGAAAAGATCGCTGTAATTTGGCCAAGTTGTGAAACTTCTTTTCCCTTTTGCTTCGTCTCGTTCACACATAGAAAATCTAGTTTTCTTTCATTCATAATCATCTCTCTAATTTATTTTGCATTCCTCCAGACACATTCATCGTAGCAAAGCCCACTGGCTGGAGAGACCGAAAAAAGTGTTTCGCCCCGTGAGAAACCATGGCGTGATGAGTGGCGAGCTACATCGCCGCCTCCGTGTTTATTTTTAGAACACATTTTTGCCCCACGATAAGCAAGGGAAATAAACTGTCCACCTAGCCAGAGCCCCGCTTGACTAGATAAGGTTATTTAGTACCGGGAGTGCACCAGGCTCCGGGACGGCGGCACACTAGCGACCAGGCTTACCCATGAACACGCATCCCTCGGCACGGCAGACATTAGATTGGTTTAAGGGCGAAGATGATAAAAGCCCTATTCCCTTAATCGACTCCTACGAAACACCCACGGGAAGAGATGGGGTAGTGCTTTTCTATGCCGACACTACACAGCAAAAACTTATTATTCCATTTACTTTTACGGATGCCGTAGAAGGCGACTTATTGGGGCTTTTTAAAGTATTTGAGCGATGCGGTTTGAGAGCTATCTTTCAAATATAGCTGAAGTATTTATAATTCCGAAGGTCTGACTATTCTTTTTTGAGATTTATATCCATGGCACTCAATTGTCACTCTCTGTTGAGAAGTTTTAGTACCTCTACCAACCCTTCGGGACGGGAATATAATGCATAGTTTGAGTCTTTGACTTGAGTCCATGGCATATTCCTATAAAAAACGAAAATGTTATATGTAAAAAAATAAGTAATAATTTATTATTTATGAATAATTTATATAATATAGCTAAACGTGGGTACTTTGAACACCAGGTGACAATGTCACGTGATGTTGAAGTATTAGTACGTAGTAGCGTGAGCGTTTGAGTTATTAATATATACAGAGCCAATGTGGACGGTGTTGTTAGTACTAGTACGGGACGGCCACTTAAGAAGTTTGAAAACAAATTTGAAAAAGTTCTTACGGAAGCGATTGTCCGTAGTGAAAATAATAGAAGAGCATGTAGGTGTGAGAAGAATGATGAATGTCAAAGAAGCAAGAGAGATTTGTCAGGATCGTACAAAGTGGCGATCGAGTCTCTGCTTACCCCAGTGGAAACGATGGGCATGAGTATAAATAAGTAAGTAATAATTTATAAGTAATAATGAGAACTAATAATTTGTCTTTTAATTTTTATAGACGATCCGACATTATAGTTATAGTTTTATTTACCGATATCAGGATATTTATCGCAATAGTAATTTATATTGTAATCACTTTAATAAGTGTTTTAATATGAAACAAAAATTATCGGACTTTACGGAACTTCGACTCGACTCCAGAATTCGAATCCGACTGCGGGAAGCCTTATATCCTTCCTTAGAGCCAGCGTTCATGTCTAAATATGTTTTTTTAATGTCTTGGAATCTAAATGAAATAATTTTGCAGTGGCAGACACCTAATTCCGGTCCCCATTATTTTATAATATAATAACTATGCTTTCATTAGCACGACTGGTCTAAGAAGCTATTATTTTGTGCCTGAACACACATACATAGTACATACACTGTTCTTTAACGCCGTCAATAGCATCAAGCGACAGATGAAGTATTGTGTGGTCTTCGTCTTCCTGATTTGGAACTACACGCCACGGTGTAGTGAAGGCTCAAAATAACATTATCACAAATCTTTGCGTAAATTGTTTGATTACGTGATGAAAGGTATGGGGCTATTTAACTAGATGATCAGCGATGTTTCGGGTAACCTATAAACTACTATCCTTTAATGTAGGTACCATCTTTTTTCCACCCAGCTTCAAAAATGGCTGAGATATTTCTAACTCTGTAGCTTTTTGGAATAGATAAAAATTATGCTTCACACTATATAAATGAGATGATAGTTTTTCAGATACCGTCGCTAGAAGTATCTATCAGCAAAACATTTAAAGCTCGGCGAGCCAGCAGCGTTCACAAAGTATGTACACACGTAAACACATAAAGAAGCGGAAGAAGATCCGTGCACACGAAAAAGCTGGAACAATAGGCTATTTGACTGTAATAAAAATATACATTTATTTTATGTCATCAGTCTTAATATTTCTTCGATTTGTAATAATGCGAGATAAAAATATTGCATTATTTAACCAAAATCCGTCTTCTAAAAAAGTTTTTTTGATGCAACTGTCACGTGACTAAAAACGACCATGATTGGCTATTTCTATGAAACAGACTGTGTATCGCTTCGCTTCTTGATGTATAATGCGGATGCGGAATTGACGTCAATTTACGCGTCGCGTTTTCGCGGCACATTTGAATATTGCATTTACTTTTTCGATTTTTTTATTAAAACAATTTTTTTAGGGCTCCTTATAAACAAATAACAACCGTAAGGTAGTTTAAATCTTTTTGTTCATGAAAACCTCAAGTGGGGATTATTACTAATAAATTCCTAATTAGTTAAAATTCGGATGTAGGAAACGCAAACACTACTTAAACGTGTGAATGAAATAAAGGATAGAAAAATTTTGCGCTGGCAGCCATTGACACGGTGTGGCTCAATTGGCAGAGCGTCGGGGCGTATACCCGAGGTCGCGGGATCGATTCCCGCCTGTGTCGAAATTTTTCTTTCCTTTATTTACCGTAAGGTAGTTTTCAAAACTTTGTTAAATAGCCTATTCTACACTTAACTACTATAAAATAAGTATTTTACAACCTCTATAAAATTTATTATTTATAGCGCTATGAAAGCTTATCTATCCCTTTTATAGACGTGTCGCACAGCGATGTTCAAGCCACATGATAACCCTTCGCGGGTAGCCAGCAACACAGCACCAACAAGCCCCAACCTGTTTTTTTTATTACTAATAAATAAAGGATAAATAAAAGAAAGAAACTGTTTCTTTATGTTCAAGCGCCTTTGATATTGTTGGAAATTTACCTCACATGATATGGCTGTAATATAAGTTATTGAGCTTACCGTTCAAAGGTTGTCTGAAAGAGGTCGCTTTTAGTGATAAGACCGCCAATTGTAGTTTAAGTTTTAAAATCTGTATGTTTGTAAATTTTCTCCTTTTTTATGTGCCATATAAAAACTATTCCTTAACTAGAGAATATTATTACTGCGCGGATCGGTACTTTACTTACCCGCGCCGGTTACCTGCCTCTTTATGTCTTTACCTAAACCGGGTGATGCAGGCTGCGGTCCGCCGTAGTAAACAGACATTTATTAATTTATCAACTCATACAACAGGTTTTATTTTACAAAAAGTAAACTCTTTTTTATTTTTCAGAAATCCACACGTGCGAAGCTGCGGGGAATTCTGAATGGTATTTTCGGGTGGGAGTTATAAACAAAAAAACAAAAATGTTTAATCTTATTTTTAATCATAAATTGAAACATTCAACCTAACTTAAAACTCGCGGTTTATTTATATTCCTTTTATAAGAAATACTTATCACTTAAGGCGTCAAATAAGATACGAGAGACAAATTTCAGCGTCTCGCGTAATTATTTGACGCCCCCTTAGAGAATTTATAATTACCTTAGTCTTACAGAAAACGAAACGAAAAGTATAATAATATAAAAATACGTTGAAAATAAAATACAAACTAAAACAACATGACTTAGAAGTACTAATCAAGACATCAAATATTTCACACCTAAGTTATCGTGGTTTGAGATTTTTTCGGTACAATTTTTTTCTTGCATTCTCCACGCTCTACATTATAATAAAATGCTAAATCTTCTTTGTCAAATTTATGTTCCAGTGGAAATATTTTCAGAATAACATTGAATTAAAAATCAACTTTACATGTATTTACGCTATTTTTATGATCTGGCAGAAAGAAAATACAGGGATGTCACAAAAAGTAAGATGGAATGTCAAAAAATAAAACAATATTGTTTGTAACAAATTGGTGCTTATGATTATACTAATATAGTTAAATCCCTCGTTATTTTGAAATAATAATTATCATATAGGCTAATAAATAAAGGAAAGAAAAATTTCGACACAGGCGGAAATCGAACCCGCGACCTCGGGTACACGCCCCCGTCGCTCTGCCAATTGAGCTACCATGTCAATGGCTGCCAGTGCGAATTTTTCTATCCTTTGTTTCTTTTCTTTTCTTTATTTATTAGTAGTAATCCCCACATCAGGTTTTCATGAACAAAAACATTCAAATTATATCATATAAGCGCCATAAAAAACACAAAGGGCCACTGGGGATATCTGACTTTTTTCTGTACATGTACGGTATAAACATATGTTAAACTTGTATTGGTTGTATTGTACTGTTATAATATATCATAGATCGCGTTCAACCAATTCAGCCTGCGGTTATACTCAGAAAAACAACAAATTCAGTTTATTTATTCTACTTACAAATACTCAGGCTTATTGAAACCGCCAAAACTTTATTACTATATACAAAAAACCAAAACTACATTATGAAGCTAGTTTTCAAACAAAGAAGTATGCTTGTAATCTATTTACATTACCGTCATGTAAAAATGTGCCATGTCTACACCTTTAGAACCCAATATTTTTATCTAAAAAGAGAGATTGGAGAATTCAGTATGCAAAGTGTTACAAAAGTGATTTATGTTTTCAACCATGTTTTCTTGAAATTAAATCAAATAATGCTATGATGACCTTTATTTTATCGTAAAACTGCTTTTCTCTCATTGTATTTCTTACTGTTTCCACCATTCAAGAATAACTATGATTATTCAAATCATTCAATAAAATGCAGGCCACAAAAGAGATTGCAAGTAATGATTTCAGTGTTCAAACTATCTGTTTTCATGTTTCTGGAAAGTTTTTGATAGTAAGAGTCTCCATTAGATGCATGGTGTAAACATGTCTGTAAAGAAAATAATTTAGATTTAACACTTCCAATTATCCTTGGATACTATTTTGAGTGAATGGGGATTTGATGTGCGCAGTTTTATAATAGTGGAGCAGGTCATAATACCAACTCAAGATTATAAGATCTTCAAAATTATTTTAGCAACATTATATCAAATTGCTTTTTTAATAAAAACGAACCCTTTTCTGTTCTTATAAGGCGACTAGAGGCTACTTAAGTGATTACAATTGTACAAAATTTAAAGAAACAATGTAAGAGTATACAATTTATTATGATCTTGAGTCTGATTTTATACCTAACAGAACTTATCCTTAAAAAACCAAAAGAACATATAAATTAATGTGATTTTTTATTCGGATCGTAATTAAAGAGCATGAGCACATAGCTTCATAATCACGAAGAATCGATTAAAATATTTTAGTATTAAAATTGGTTTTAAGTTAGAAGAGGTATTTCATATCATAAAAGTAAAAATAATAATATCTTCGGTATCAACTATTCATCTGATTCGGATGCGTTAATAATTGCCAAAAAACTGCGTAATTTAAGTCAATACCAGTTTGTCAACTTCGCCCGCTATGGGGTTACGATGTATTCTAACTGTTGGTACTATGGTGCTATAAATAATTGCTCATTTTTTTTAATTACAAACCAGAGGTATAATCACAACAACTTTAAGAAAATCTGGTATTTTCTAGAAGCGAAAAAATACGATATGACAACATGAATTTGACAAGACAGAATTAGTAATTCGTAAAATAGCTTACCGATCCTAGGACCTCCTGGTTTTTCTTTTTGGACTTTTCGCATCAGACGCTTTACTTTCTTCATCCATTTTGACATAATGTGCTTTTAGATGAGCAAACAATTTTTTCTCCCTTGAAAATCTTTCAGGACACATAGTGCACGGGTAGGGAGTTTGGGCAATAATTTCTGCTGAAGACGACGTCGTTACTTGTGATTCTTGTACTCTATTATCATTTGGCAACACGAAGGAAGGTTGGTGGGAATCATCAACATTGAAAAATTTAAACACCGACTTTGAACCTAAACTTTGCTCTCCGGATGCTAAACTGAATGTAGATACCGGCTCTGGATTAGGTTTGGGATCATGTTTGGACTTCTTCTTACTCTTCGGTTTTGGTTTTTCAGTATTTACTTGTTCGACATTTTGGCGAGTGGAAATCAAGAGCTTACTGGGATGCCCAGTTTGGACTACTGTATATGACTGTTTTTTCATCGCTGGTGTAGTGAATGTCGGGATTGGATAAGAATTAGGGTTTATATTTGCTTTGCCACCAAATGATCTGATTAATCCTACTGGGTAAGGTTGCTGTACAGATTTCTCTTGATCTTTGTCCAACCAAACAATATCATCATCATCGCTGTCGGGTTTAGGAGTACTGATTTTCTTTTTGCCCTTCTCTTTATGTTTTTTTTCTTTGACAGGATCCGGAATTTCGACTGGTGGCTCTCTTGGAACCGAATCTTGGGCCGTGGTATTATTAGTTTGTTGTGTTAAGTTGGGTGGATCTGCTACAAGTATATATGTGTTATTTGGCCCGGGAACAAGTCGTAGCTGACCATTCATCCCAGGAATAAGAGGGAACTGCAAACCTTGTAGAGGAGGGACAGGGGCTGGTTCTGGGCTCGTTCCAGCAGTAGGTACTATGTCTTCAGTTTTTTTAACTCTACTTGCGGGGCCAATTCTTGGTTTTGATTTAACTGGTTCATCAGGTTTTACCATTACTTTGTTAATATTAGGTGCATTATTTATGTATTTTACTGTGGACATAGGGTTTCTAGGAGGGTCAAATGTTGGTGGTGGTAATCTAGATGTCAAATCTGTTTTGGGAATACCGGTTTTGGCGCAACCATGGGTTAAAATGATCTCTTGTTTCAAAAAGTTTCTGTTGCATAGACTACATTGATATAAAACACCCACACCATTAACTTTTATCTTACTCATGTGTTTTGTGATGTCAAATATTTCCTTGGGTTTTTCAGGATCTTTTGATTTTGGGGTTTCAACTGGTTCATCATCATCACAATCGCTGCTTAAATCAGATGTTTGTTCCGGACGTGAGAGCTTATCTGCTGTACCTGATTTATCGACATCAAGCGACAGTTTTGGCTTTTTAATAATTTCAGAGTTACTATCAGTTTTGCGTTTTCCTGACGAACTATTAAGCATATTGTTTAAAATCTCATTTTTGTTAACTGAAGGTTCCACATTTCTGGCATTATTCGCCGCTTTCGTAACTTGTAGATTTTCTTCATCATCATCAGACAGTTTGGGTTCTGGTGCCAAGCCCTTGATGCCTTTCATTGCTTGCATAACTACTGCATCACAGATTTCATCATTTGACATGTTAGACTGATTCAACTTGTCTTCCCAAATTTTTCGTACATTACTTTTACCGTGACCAGATTTTTTTCCAAGGATTTTACGTAGATTATCTTGAGTGCTCACACATTTTTGAACAAAATCATGCAATTCTTCAACCTTTGCAGAGCAACGGAAGCAAATTTTGTGTGGTAAGTCATCATATTCTTGTACCTGCAAAAATAATATTAGAACTAAAATATAGCTGTAAAAAATGTGCTCGAGACTAGTACTCTGCCAATTTATTTGGTTGGTTCATCACATCAATCGCAATGGTTGTAACGGCCAGACTTATTTTGCTGAAATCATATACATACATACATATATATAATCAAGCCAATAGTTTCCATTGAGGTAGGCAGATACTCTCAATCACTACTCTATACAATACTTGCAAAGCCTCTTGAACTTCATTTAAACTCCTCAATCTTTTTATTTACGCTCTCATATTCTTCATACTTTAGACAACTGCCTGAATGAGACAAACTTGACAACAAAAGAGAAAAACTTCCTCTGTGTTCATCTCCTGACATTACCATCCACAATGGGGCTGAATTAACCCAAATGATAATTATAACTATATTAGAGCAAATCATAGAAAAGCTTTTGGTATTGCGTTTTTTTGCATTTTTTTGTGATGAGATTGTAAAATACTGTGTTTTCTTGGTTGATGAAATGTGTACTATACAGTATATGAATTTTCCGGTAGAATAAAATGTGCCAACTATTTAAAATAACTTCTTTAGGTAGCTTTTTTTAAGGTTATGTAAGACATTCCACAATTGCACTGAGCAACTAAGCAAATAATTTGCACTACTCGAGGCAGAATTGAGCAAATTGCGCTATGCTCACAGACTTAAATACCAAAAGGAGTAGGCAGACCTGCAGAATTATAAAGTGTACACCTACTTTTGGAATTGTCATAATTATGTGCCTAAATAACACTGATATACTCACGGCTTTAATAACAAAAAAGGATTGCCAGAGTTTCAGAACTAATCCTTTGTCACTTTTGGAAGTTGAGTAAGTTAAGATTTTAAAATAAAATCTGTGGGGATGGGTTGGGTCTTCATCCGCATTTCCCAATAATACTTAAAAAGCCCCAATTCCGTAAGTCATATTTTGTAGTGTTGCACCAAATGTGGGATCTGCCGAATGTCAAATTCGACCGAATGTTCGGTATGAATACAAGCCGAAACCAAATTTTGGCCGAACTTCGGTTAAATTTCGCGCATTTATGACCAATGAAGAATTATAAGTATTTGACAGTATGTTGTTGCTTTGTTTCATAAAATCAGAAAGAAATATAAGATAAGTACATACAATACAAACATACATATACTCACGACTATAAATCCCAAAAAGGGGTAGCCAGAACTTTAGAGCTATAAACTCTTCATTTACATTTAGAAGTCGATAGGGCACAAGATGGTAGAAATGAAGTATACTTGGTTATGCGTCTCCAACCGCATTGCCAAAAATCACTTAAAAAAGCTTTAGAAAATGGCTCAGGAAATTTAAATACTGAAACTGTGGCTATTTGTCTGGAATTTACAAAATAAATAAAAATAAAATAATCATTAATTTCAAAGTTAAAATCATTGTAAATACATCAAATTGTAACACTAAGTTTACTTTGGATGACAATCTAGTTCCATACCTTGTGTTGCCTGTTTTATGTTTGTCTAAGATTGATATCTGTTTTACATAGCTAAGAAATAAATAAATAAATAAATTTGGAAGGTGTTTTGTTGAGAGAAGAACCTGTTGGATTCGCTGTATGCTGTATTTATAACTTATAAATATGTATTCCCATTATTAGTCTTTGTTTGCACACATATGACTATTTAAACAAATAAACTTATCAAGTTGGTTTAACTCTGCAATAAAGCTGTTGGAAACTATGCATGATGTTTTGGTTTTCAGCCTTGAATAACTACACCAACTTTACTTTTTAACTAGGTAGATAGGCCCAGTCACCATCCAAAATAGTGTGGCAGCAAATGGAAGGAATATCTGAGAACTATGCCCAGTGTTTCTTTCACTCTCTCAGTGATGGCAAGTAAAACAAGATGCTGGAGTGCTTCATGAAGTTATGACAAGAGAATTTCTGGTAATCTGTACTGATGATTTTCAAGAAAATAAATTGCTTCTAAGACTCATTGCTATGACATATTAAAGATAAGATTTGTTTATGTTGTAAAATATTTTGTAGGGCATATAGAGAGGATAGATGATAGGAAATTGGTAAAAGGGATCTATAGAGCTAATGTAAGTAGAGGACAACCACGGAGGGCACACTCAGACAAAATTGAGAGTGTGCTCAAAAAGGCAGGGGTCCAAAGTATGAAGAGATTGATGGATGTAAAAAAAGCTAGAGAGGTTTGCCAGGACTGTATGAAGTGGCAATCTATTATCTCTGTGTACCCCAATGGCATTCATATATGTATGGGAGAATAAAATGTTTTCTTTCATAGAGGGCATAAATCTGTCTCTGTATAATCTATAATTGGATTACCATTTGCATAGATTTTTATTTTAATTCAGGAACCTAAATATTCTGTAATACTTTGAACTTTATATTTTCCTAGTAGTCTTATTTGTAGATGGTCCTAGGTTGGTAGTACACTATAAACTTACCGAAAATGGTAAAAGATCGTCAATTTTCTTAGCAATTCCTTGTTCTGCACCAAATATATTCAAAAACGGTCCATCTTTAGTTTCACACAATCGGCAAACTTTGAGTAAAGCAGGTGGCTGAACTACGGAGTTCAAAACATCAGCTATCACACCAGAATTAATGTCTCGAGCAATAGTAATCTTCTGTATACCCTGTAGGCTTGGTTGTTTCTGTGCCTTAGATTTACCCTTCTTTTTAGCCATTATTACCAGTAATCTTAGCCAAACATAAATTAATTGAATGCTGTATCGGCAACTTAAAATGGATGTGGGGCACTATGAACACGTCCAATAATGGAAGATATTGTCTTTGACTTAAGATTAAGTGATAGGAAAGTCGATGCTCAAACCTCTAACATACTGTTATATGCATTTTCATATAAAATATTGAAAACAAACTTGAAAATAAATAAATTACCAGGAACTAGGTACTACAGTGGTACCAGACCAGATGAAGATGACATATCCACAGACAAATATAGGATAGGTAGGAAGGAAGGGGTATATAACATCAGCCAGACATATTTTATTAATTGCCAGCCTTAAATAAACGGATATTGATTTTTTGGCTGTTCAGCTGTTAGTACAAAAACCGGTAAATGTCAGCGTTTGCGGTAGCCTAAAGAAATCGAACGTCGAATTTTGACATATGTCAATTATATCCGCCACGCAGCGTTGCCAGAATGTTACAAAAGTAACATTTTACGTTACTTTTGACCCTCTCATGTTACTTCCATGTTACATGACTCAATATGTTACTTTTGTGTTACTTTTCAGATTTTTGAAGCTTTACTTTCCTGAAGTTTTAAGCTAATAAAAATAGCAATAAAATTTACCTCTCTATTATTGGCTATGTGAATTATAGTACAAAGTAAGTTGAAGTACAAAAAGACATGACTGAATCTAAATTTTCTCAATAAAATAAGGTGATGACGTTTTTTTTTTTTTTTTTAGCCATATGTCAAGCGTTTTATGCGCGCGCATACTAAATCTACGAGTGTTTCACAGGTCATGTTACTTTCCTCGTGTAAATGTTACTTTTTGAGCTGTGTCGTGTTATATTTGACCATCTGGTACTGGCAACACTGCCGCCACGCCATCTTGAATTTTGTAGTATTTTGTCAGTAAAGCAGCAGTTAGTGAACGGTGTTATCAATTTTTTGCCGTTTTACTGTGGTTTATTAGCTAAATTGTGAATTTTCGTTTGTGTGTCCAGCTACAATAAAGTTTCAATGATGATGGCGGGTCAGACTATAAACGATCGGCTATTAGCCGCTCGACATAGTATAGCCGGCCAAGGTTTAGCAAAATCTGTCTGCAAAGCTACTACGGAAGAGATGATTGCTCCAAAGAAGAAACATTTAGATTGTAAGTTTTATTTACCATCTTACTGACTATGAAATTGACTTCAGGACTTCTCAGATAATTAGTTATTCTTACAAGAAATCATACCCACAATTTGCTTCACTTATCAGTTCACCGCCCTTATTATCATTCAAGCTAGTTGTTTAAATGATTTCCAAGAGGTTAATAATCCTCTAGAATTAATAACACTGATTCGAAAGACATTGCCATCATTTGACCTGGTATAATTGCGTAAATTCTTCAAAGTCATTAGAATGTTTTTTCTCAATATGAGCCAGCCAGTGAATCTGACACATACTAACATGTTATGTCATTAAAACCAGTTATTCAATACATAACAATGCTGTTAAACCCATTATTCTTCTGAAACTTTAAATGGCCTGCATCCAATAGCTTATTACATAGGATCTGTTGGTTAATATGCCTATGTTAGTTCTCCAAACTGCATGTTTTACAAAACTAAATGTAAATGGTCATGTTTTAACCAAGTATAAACAATTTAAATTTTTCTTTCAATTGTCTAAAACAGGAGCAATTTTTCAGTTTTACCTTAATGCTAAGCAAAATGGATGCTCTCACTATGTTAACAGATTTGAGAGAAAAATAGTTGATGCAGCACAGATAATTAGATTTTAACATGAAGTGGTTATAAATCTTTTTCATGTTCTATGTTGTATGGCTTGCTATACCAATAACATTCAGTAGGTTTATGCAGTGAAGTAATGGTTTGGTTGGTTGTTGTTTACACAGAATTTTTTAAATGAAACTTTGCCCTTCACTCCATCAGATTTGGCAGGGACTGTCAGTTTCTACTTTGTATAATCTTAGCGAACACTTTTGTCTCCCACAATTAGTTTCTTCTCTGTGGTAGCCCTATGCGAATTGATTGACTAGCAAATGAATAATTAAAAGTATTTGCATAATAATTGGAACTTTTTATCAAATCAAAAATCTTTAACCGTAAACAACACAAACATATTATTTTACTCTGGTAATGAAATATTTGATATCAATAGAAAGCTGTGTAGTGTCTGGCTTAGAATAGCACTGCCCCATTTCTTCCGGTGGGTGTATGTAAGAGGTGACAAACAGTATTGGGGCTGTTGAGGGATTTTTGGGCGATGCGGTAGGAGACCCATCACCAACAACCTTTATTTTACCATCTTTTCCCCACTCAACTTTCCAAAAGTGGCTGAAGAATTTGTAATTCCTCAGCTCTGGCTCCCCTTCTAGGTATTTATAGCTGTGAGTATAGTATGTATGTCAGTAACAATGTGATTCAAAATAATTTAAAAAATAATGATAGATTAATTGTTGCACAGGGGTATACTGATCAATCAGTATATATCTATGTTGTTCCTTCAAATATAGGCTGAGCTTTGTGAAAAAAACTGCAATGATATGAAATAACCATAATAAAAATTAGTTTTACATAATATATAAAAATATAATCTGCCATCATTAACACTTGCCTTTGCAATATTTAATGATAATGGCCATTTGTCAAAGTCTTAATCTGTATCAAAGTCTTAAATGTTCACACCAAATATCCCCAAAGGGGTTGGCAGATGTAGTAATGCTTCTGAACTTCTCATGACATTGTTACCTGGTGTCTCAAATACTCATGTTTTACTTAGACAGTGTACTCAGGTGATAGAGGGCAGACCTATTGATGTTTGGTACAAATCACACTCTCAGAACGAAAGAGGCTCAAGTCTAAAAATAGTGATATTGAGAGCCATAAAAAAGTATGCTCTATCGGATGAATAGTAAAACAAAGGCACTTATTGTTAAAAAAACAGGATAGCAAATTTTCCATCCCTATAATAATAAGTGCCTTTGTTTTAGAGCATACTTTTTTATGCCTCTCTATGATTGTAACTTAATATCACTATTTTTTTTGGGACTTGAACCTCTTTCCTTCTGAGAGTGTGAAATACACTGTCACATGATTAAGTACAATTCATTCATGTGGGTTTCCCCTCACCGTTAACAACCATGATAAATAATATGTATCAAAATGATACAATATTATGGTTGTTTGTTCTTTTTTTACTTATTGAGTTGAGAAAGATTCATGAAGGTCTTTTTTCATAAATTTTAACTTTGAAGCATCTATTTAGCCTGGATGGCTGCATTTTTAAAACATTATTTAAAGATGAGAAAAAGTTGAAAATAATATTTTTACAACAAGATTGTTTTTCTTTGTTTTCATCATCATAAATAAGTTTTTGACTCTCTCCATGTTCTTGCCATGTTTTTGACTCTCTCCATGTTCTTGCCGTTTGGCGCTTGGCTTCAAGTGTAGAAGTCTCTGGTCCAATCCCCAGGGGATAAACTAGATTTAATTTGCAAGATTTAACTCAGTTTGGAAGGATGTTGCAGGTTTAATTAACCTGATTATCCGAAAATCAAGATGATTCCACGTTTTGGAGGGCACATTAAGCCGTCGTTATTGTGCTATCCCGCAATTGGCCAGTGTGGTGGACTTAGGTCAAATCACCATATATAGGGTAGGCTCAAGCTCCTTGGTGGGGAAATATATGGATGTGAAGAAAGTTATTTCCATATAAGTTTAATCTGATTCTTCTTTGGATTTGAAACGTGTATTATTGTATTGGGAAGAATCCATAAAAAACTTATCTACGCTCCACACATCCTGCTTAAGTCAGAGCCCTGGTGAAACGGAACAGTGATAGGTCTGCCACCTATCACGTGAGTACACTGTCTAAGCGAAACATGGGTACTCTGAACACCAGTCGATAATAATGACACTTGATGTCTAGAAGTATAAGTACCTCTACCAACCCTTTGGGGATACAAGGCATGAACTATTGAGTCTTCTATAGGTTTTAACACAGTTAAGAACTCAAATATTTGCATACATAGATAAACTCATGGCTACAAATCCTAAAGAGGAAAAGCCAGATCCTCTGAAATAGAAAATTCCTGCCACACACACAGAGGTCTTCTTTTCCCACTAAGCTACAAAGGTTGTTAATTAATTTACTAAAAAATGCATTCAAAATAATGTAATGAATATTCTGTGCCATCCTAAAACTGCAAAGCATATTTATATTAAAAACAACAGTTATGTGATAAGATATAATCAACAGATGTCTGAAATTTAATATGTAAACCAAATGTTGTTATGTATTTCTGTTACCAAACTTTGTTTTTAATGTTTCTGATTTATTGTACAATAGTGTATATAGTATAGTGTAATGCCGGCTTAGAATTTCACTACTCCTTTCTACCCACGGGTGTCGTAAGAGGCGACTAAGGGTATGGGGCGCTTCTAAGTGGTTTTTGGGCGATGTGGTTGGAGACCTATTACTAAAGACACTTCCCAATAGATCTTCTCCCCTATCATCTTCCAAATGTACATACATACATACATATACTCACGGCTATAAATCCCTTGAAGGGGTAGCCAGAGCTAGGGAATGAGACATTCCTCAGCCACCTTTGGAAGTTGCGTGGGGAAAAGATGGTGAAATAAAGGTTGTTGGTGATGGGTCTCCAACCGCATCGCCCAAAAATCCCTTAAAAGCCCCAATACCGTTAGTCGCCTCTTACGTACACCCATCGGAAGAAATGGGGTAGTGCTATTCTAAGCCGACACTACACAGCAACTTTCAAATGTGACTCTTCAGCTCTAGCTACCCCTTTTTGGGATTTATGGCCGTGAGTGTATGTATACGTATGTATGTATAATATGTACGATTATACATAGATCGACTACTGCTTGTAATGCAAGAGGGGTACATTCAAATCCTGATCAGCCTACACCAACGTGTGTGTCTTGTTAAGATCACTTAAAAAATGTATAAATACTCCTTTTTTACTATATAAACATTTACCTTGGTGACTGAAAAGCGTATAGATAAACATATGAATGTGTGGTTAATTTATCAACGTTTTTAACGGTAAGGTAAAATATTAGGAAACCCCCATCGCTGTGTAGTGTTGGCTTAGAATAGCACGATCCATTTGTTCCCATGGGTGTTCGTAAAAGGCAACTTTAAGCATTTCTAAGTGATGACGAATGAAGACTCATCACCAACAACCTTTCCAATTTTGTTTTGGGTAGTTCCCTCACGTGATACGAAGCACGTCTATCACCGTATTGTACGAATACACTTTAAAATTACTAAGTACAACTAAACCACGTGAATTTCCTTACTGTGTTTCGCGTCCCGTTAAAAATAAAATAAAATAAAATAAAATAATCATTTATTTCAAAATAAAAAGATAAATCTTTGTTTTTTGAACGTCAAATTTTAACTTAATACTAAGTTTACTTCGGATTCGGAAGGTGTTTTGTTGAGAGAAGAACCCGTAAGAAACTCGTCAACACACATCTTTTTTTAACGTCCATTACAATTTTGGTGTTAGCCCGGAAACATCCTGCACAGAGCCCTGATGACACCAAGCCACTTCATCATTAATGTAATCATTGACATTGTAATAGGCTTTCGAACTAAGATTTTTTTTAACTGCTGCTTTGAATTTTGTTTCTGTTAAATTTAAAATGTCCTCAGGTATTTTATTATACATTTTTACGCATAACCCCATGAAAGATGTATTTACTTTTGACAATCTGTATTTTGGTACTGATATTTTATTGTTGTCTCTCAGGTTTCGAATATGTCTGTCACAATTTTTCACAAAAAAGGCCTGATTCTTTCTTACATACATAATATTTTCATAAATATATTGACATGGCAGTGTCATTATATTTATTGTTTTAAACAATTCCCTCAGGGAATCTCGGGATCTCAAATTGTATATAGCTCTTATTGCTCTCTTAAAAGCCATGATAATTTAACCAAATTGGTGTAAGCCCGATAGACGGCTTTCGACCCCCCGCCAGTCTGCATGAGAGGCCGGTGTTCTACCTATTGAGCTATCGTGGTTGTTAACTACATATCAATTTGATGTATTGGAAAAGACAAATTGGTTTTTGACTCCCCGCCTGTCTGCATGAAAGGCGAGTGTTCTACCCTTTGAGCTATGGCGGTTGTTAACTACATATAACAATACATACATATACTCACCGCTATAAATCTCTAGAAGGGTAGCCAGAGCTAAGATATTAGAAATTCCTCAGCCACTTTTGGAAAGTTGAGTGGGGAAAAAATGGTGAAATAAAGGTTGTTGGTGATTGGTCTCCAACCACATCGCCCAAAAATCCCTTAAAAGCCGCAATACCTTTAGTCGCCTCTTACGTTCACCCACCGGAAGAAATGGGGTAGTGCTATTCTAAGCCGGCACTACACAGCATAAAACAATAATAAATCTTTAATTCAGAAACGTACAGTCCATAAAAAATACAAATTAGTGTAAGACTTAGTTAACATTATTATTTATTTACTGTTTATTTCTGTAACTGTAAATGCCTTATCTAATAAAAAATATCTATTTTAATTTAATATAAATTTGATATATTTTTCCCTAGATTTAGTCCACTGCACTAACGAGCCCAACGTGTCCATTCCACAACTGGCCAACCTGCTGGTCGAGAGGACACAGAACCAGAACTGGGTGGTGGTCTATAAGGCGCTCATCACCGTTCATCATCTGTTGGCTTATGGGAATGAGGTATGTTGATAGAACTATTGATGAAAGGATGCTGCATGGGCGAAAAATTGTCACGTTCCACAGAGAATAATCGTTATTGAGGTACGATTGACCGAAGAGTGGAGACAGCGGCTACAGCTAATTACTCTTGAATTGTTTTTTTCCTTTTCGATTTTTGACTATACAAGTAAATAGCGTGAATACTTTAGCCTATTGATATGTCGCAATTAAAGTCCATACATACTTCAAAATGGCTTGAAATATTCTTGTAATACATTAAATTCTGATGTCACAGTGTTTGTTACAATTACGATGCTCATCTGGAACGGTTTAACTCCTTGACATATTGTGAGTAGATTCAGAAAGCCTGAGAATACGACCTAAACTGATTTTGATGTGCCCAAACGCCAACTGTGATCCGTTTTTTATTTTTATTTATACATATAAGTACTCACATACATTCACTTACGGCTTTAAACCCCAGAAAGGGGTAGCCAGAGCTTCGGAATTAAAATTCCTCAGCCACTTTTGGAAGTTGATTGGGGGAAAGATTGTAATAATTAATGTTGTTGGTGATGGGTCTCCAACCGTATCGCCCAAAAATCCCTTAAAAGCCCCAATACCGTTAGTCGCCTTTTACGTACACCCACCGGAAGAAATGGGATAGTGCTATTCTAAGCCGACACTACACGGCAAATTTTATGGGATACTAGACCTAAAACATTGTTTTGTCATATAAAGTATAAATACAATATAATAGCCCCTTTCTACCCACGGGTGTCGTAAGAGGCGACTAAGGGTATTGGGGCTTTTTATGGGATTTTTGGACGATGCGGTTGGAGACCCATCACTAAAAACCTTTATTTTTACCATCTTTTCCCCACTTAACTTCCAAAAGTGGCTGAGGAATTTATAATTCCTTAGCTCTGGTTACCCCTTCTAGGGAAATATAGCCGTGAGTATATGTATGTATGTATATACAATATAATAGCTATATCATTTAATATCTGTTTAGTGTCGGCTTAGAAACCATTTTGTTCCGTGGGTGTCGTAAGAGGCGACTTAGGAAATTGGGGCTTATTAATCCTTATTTTACCATCTTTTCCCCACTGAGCTCTCCAAAAGTGGCTGAGAAATTCCTAATTCCTTAGCTCTGGCTACCCCTTTTAGGGATTTATAGCCGTGAGTATATGTATGTATCCCATAAAACAGATTGACATAACGCGTATTTGTCATAATTGGTGGAAATCTAATCGTTTGAATTTGAAAACGATCGCGGCAGGAAATTGGCGGGCGATAAGCAGTTACATTAGTCGACGCGACACGAGAGGAAACGCGCACACACACACGCGTGGGGGACTACTCTGAGTGGTTGACTTTTTAAATAAATCGTTTTTTTACTGCATACGGTAACAAAATTAGCGATTTAAAATTTATATTATTAATTAATTTATTAGAGAATTATTAGAGCTGTGTAGTGTCGGCTTAGAATAGCACTACCCCATTTCTTCCGGTGGGTGTACGTAAGAGGCGACTAACGGACTTGGGGCTTTTTAAGGGATTTTTGGGCGATGCGGTTGGAGACCCATCACGAAAACTTTTATTCTACCATCTTTTCCCCACTCAACTTCCAAAAGTGGCTGTGGAATTTCTAATTTCTCAGCTCTGGCTACCCCTTTTAGGGATTTATAGCCGTGAGTATATGTATGTATGTATGTACGGTAACAAAACTGCCCCCGTAGCATGGGATGTGTGAGAGCGAGTTTATCATGTGAGAATACTGACAGATGATGTATGAGCAATTTGTCAGTTTATTACTTCTCATGTGACATACGCGCTGTCACAAGACTCATGCTACTAGTGCTGTAATATAATGATTGCGGCCATTTTTTCTCACGTGATTAAAGAGGACGATTTTAAAAGGCAGGTGTCCGAAGCGTGAAGAATAAGAGAACACGTATTAAAATATATCATGAGGAATGTAGACGAAACTTTAGAGGTTTGCCAGGATCGTTCAAAGATAGTCTCTGCCTAGCCCAATGGCATCTAACGGCGGTGTGAGTGTATATGTTTTGTTTATTTTTCATTGTATATAGAATAGAATAGAATAACTCTTTTTTGTACATCAAACACAAATTTACAAACGAAATTATCATACAGTTTACAGTGAGGTATATAATGGATGGGAAGTATTTATTCTGTAACATTGCGGTTAATTTTAAATGGTCAAACCATCAGTTAATTTATAACTTTTAATTAATATATTTTAAACATTATTAATAAGTTTTAGTTCATAAATTATTTAAATTAAATATATTTCTTAAGGTTAAAAATAGTGATCAAACAGTGAATAAATATGTTCTAAGTGTGGATATTTATAAATAACGTTTTAAATCAAATTGTTGTTGCCGTGTAGTGCCGGCCAAGACTTTTGCTACCCCTTTCTACCCACGGGTGTACGTAAGAGGCGACTAACGGTATTGGGGCTCTTTATTGGATTTTTGGGAGATGCGGTTGGAGACCCATCACCAAAAACCTTCATTTTACCGCCTTTTCCCCACTCAACTTCCAAAAGTGGCTGAGGAATTTATAATTCCTAGGCTCTGGCTACTCCTTCTAGGGAATTATAGCCGTGAGTATATGTGTGTATATGTGTGTATGTAAATCAAATAATGAATATGAGTAAAATCTCATTTAGATATCTGCTTTTCTGACTCGTAGTAGTATCACTTTTATCATTGTTTGTTGCCGGGTGAAAGATTTCAATTTATTTTGCCCACTCCATATGACCCATGATTTCATTATTCATATTTCATTGCCGTACAGTGCCGGTTTAGAATATCATTATCTCTTCTTTCACCTATTTTCAGTTGTTAATAGAAGTTATCGTCGAGTAAGAATCCCTTACTCAGTAACACAACGACTTGTGGGCTAACTTACTCTTTATACTACGTTTATGCCCTCAAAGCTCATATACCTTAAGCTACCTTAAAAACTACGGAATCATCTTAATTATTTCGGATAATATGGTGTATAAAGCCTGCAATATCCTACAAACTGCGTTAAAACATACATAATAAATTTGTGAGTTTTCCAGCTCGGATCATACCTGAGACCTCCGGATTTGAAGCTGAGTGCTTTACCGCTAGACCACAGCTGTTATCTTGCGTCCGTATATTTAACTATTTATTATAACTTACTGTATTATTGTTCTAAAGCAATGGACGAATTACGATCACTGAATGACCTTTAGTTCAATTATTATAGGTTTCGTGACTAAATTATCTATGGCGCTAACAATGCAATGGATAAATGAAAGAGATCGCTTTTTGTAATGAGAGTGTAGAATGTTTTATTTAAGATGTTCAGTAAATAATAAGTAGAATAGCACTACCCCATTTCTTCTTGTGGGTGAACGTAAGAGGCGACTAAAGGTGATGAGGCTTTTTAAGTGAATTTTCGGCGATGCGGCTGGAGACCCATCACGAAACTCCTTTATTTTACCAACTTTTCCCCACTCAACTTCCAAAAGTGGCTGAGGAATTTCCAATTCGTGCCGTGAGTATATGTATGTAAATAAATAATATGAGTTTTAAAATTCGAAAAGAAGTAACCTCATCTTCTACAAGTATATAATAAAACTTTAAAAACGCCATAGTGCCTATCAAAATGGAAACTAAAGGCTTATGTCAGAGAAAAACATAGTAATAGAAGTCATACTAATTAGGTGCGACACTAGATACATACATATACAAATAACATACATAACATAAATGTTCATGCCGAATATCCCCGAAGGAGTTGGCCTCTGCCAACTAATTCTTTTGAACATCACGTGAAATTGTCACCTGGTGTTCAGAGTACCCACGTTTTGCATGGACAGTGTACTCACGTGATAGGGGGCAGGCCTATCGCCGTTTGGTACGAATACACTGTCACATGACTAAGTGCAACTCAGTCATGTGGGTATCCTCACGATATTTTCCCTCACCGTTAACAATTATGACAAATTAACCACACATATGTCTTTAGAAAAGATATACAAATACTCACGTCCATAAATCCCAAAAAGGGGTAGCCACAGCTTCAGAGCTAGAAAATCCTCAGCCACATTTGGAAGTTGATTAACAAGCTGGTAGAAATAAAGTATTATTATATTACAGCATCGCCCAAAAACCACTTAAAATGCCCAATACCTTAGTCCATCTCACGACATCCGTGGGTAGAAAATGGTAGTGACATTCTAAGCCGGCTCTCAATATTGACAAAATGTAACTACAAATATATCCAACTCGAACTTGACCATCTCGTTATTCAAATCCCTACACCTGGTATATCAATTTAGTATCAAGTATTATGTCGCGACGTAGTATGCGCGTGCGCATTGCAGGCAATCAATAAGAGCCACTTGTGTCAATAAAATATATGTACTCTTACCACCGGTGTCTTGCTACAATGTCGTACGATATCTTTACGCGTTTAACTATATGTATAGATATTATGTATTCTTACAATGTGTGATTTGCCGTGTAGTGTCGGCTTAGAATAACACTACCCCATTTCTACCCGTGGGTGATCGTAAGAGGCGACTAAGGGTATAGGGGGCTTTTTAAGTGATTTTTGGGCGATGTGGTTGGAGACCCGTCACCAAAAACATTTATTATTACCATCTTTTCCCCAATCAACTTCCAAAAGTGGCTGAGGAATTTCTCATTCCAAAGCTCTGGCTACCCCTTTTAGGGATTTATAGCCGTGAGTATATGTATGTATGTATAGATATTATGTATCCTTACAATGTGTGATCTGGAAGTAACTTGAATTAAAAAACGTTATCTACATATAAACTTTTCGAAATAGAGGGACCCCTAAAAGATCGTACAAGTCACGAAAAATAAAAACTAGTAATGTCTCTTACAGGCACATGAGACTATCTCTGCCTATACCACCGAACGGATATTTGTTCTATATTCATTCACTAAACTTCTTGATGACTGATGACTTTACAGTACTGTTTGAGGATGAAATGATTGAAGTCAGTCTATGAAAATTAGATTCATTTATTATTTAGCTTCTATTTACAGAAATAAATGCAGTTTTTTTTGGAAATGCCCTACATACATACATTAATTACGATTGGGGTACGCAGAGACTATCGATTGTCAATTTTGTCGGTCTAAAAATACCTCTGGAGCTTCTTACATATGTCGTGGCCATATCGTAGATTTGAACACATCGTGAAATGATCGATCATTTCATGAAATGGTCACATTTCATGATGTGGCCAACTTCATTTGACCAGATCATAAAATCGTCAACGTTTCACGATTTTGTCATTCACGCTTCGCCAGATCGTAGAAATAGAGTAACCTGTGAAATGCGATCCAAACTTTACGGTTTTTTAACATATTGCTCAGTTTTTTCGTAATTTGCAAAGTATTCGAGAACCTTTTCGTCGAAAACTCTTTGGTTATCACTTTCTTCCTCGCTTAATAGCGAATTATTAACTTTTTTACTACGTGAAATAACACTTTTGACAGCGACCGCCATCTTCACACATAAAAAAAGCGTTTTCAGCTCCTCTACCGGTAATTAATGTAACTACTTTACGATATGACCAAATAATCTTAACCATTTCATGAAGGGGCCGCGCGTTTAGTTGGCCATATCGAGAAACGATTTCTTATCATTGATCTGCCCAAACCACATCACGATGTGGCCAATAAACAGTTGAACATTTCATGAAATACGACCATTTCATGAAATGATCGATCATTTCATGATGTGTTTAAATTTACGATATGGCCACGACACATACATTCTTGAATATTTTCACAAATAATCTCCTAAGTACTTTCATTCATAATTATCTTATATATTATTAATTTATATATTTTTAACCTTGAAAAGTAAGTATCTTATTTAGGTATATTTTATTATCATAAAATATTGTTCACATTATTTCCTAAAATCTCTATTCATATTTTGTAATCTTGTAGTGTTTGCTTGGTCTGGTGGGAATGACAATATAATTCATTTAACTTACTTAATTTCATCTGTATAAATTATCCATATTATAACTGATGTATCATTGTTTTGTTTTCAATAGTTATTTTAATTTGCGTTTTTCTGTATCGTCTGTATAACAATTGGTAGAAAGTTTATAGGTCAAGAACTTCTCTGTATTTTTATCTTATTTGAAATATTGCGACCGTTTGTTTCTCAAATATATAAAGTAGTATGTCATTTTGAGAACGTCTTCTATTTGATCTATATACTCACGGGTAAAACCCAAAGAAGTGGTAGTCAGAGTGACTAAAATATAATTGAAGGGTTTATTAGTGATGGATTTTGCACTAATCATCCGCTAATTGTTAGAAATAGTTTTTTATTTTATAATGTACCTTACAATACTCAAATGTTAATGAAAAAAGATTCCGAAGCGACTTCCAATACCGCTGATTGCGATGTTTATAAATTATGATTAATTTATGTCTAACGCCCGATTTCTGAATTGAGTATTCAAGCTGAGAACGACTTAAGTATCGTTTGTCTTATTCAGTTGTTAAGATTTCAATGCGACAGAACGATACTTAAGTTGTTCTCAGCTGGAATACTCAGTTCAGAAATCGGGCGTTAGTCCTTTAGTTATTTGATAGTCTAATCAGAAAGTTACGATCCCGTTTTTTATGTTAGAGCTGATTTGGTCTCTATGCTATATTTGTACATCTTTATTTTTTATTATACGTTAGGTGGCAGTATTTAGCATGAAATGTTCAAGATATTCTTTGACCTCAGTAAGACTAAAGGGTATATACTGTTACGTCCGGGCACTCCTTTTATTTAAATCGCACTACAGAATATATTTTCTGTGACCTGTTTTTCTGTCTGTATGTCTCATTGTTGCAGCTCATCTTATACATTTTGGTTTACCTTTTAATGGTGCTTTGCTATTGAAGTAAATTAAGAGATGAAAAAAATTTTACTTTGTAATTTTGATGCCGTGTAGTGTCGGCTTAGAATAGCACTACCCCATTTCTTCCGGTGGGTGTACGTAAGAGGCGATTAACGGTATTGGGGCTATAAGGGATTTTTGGGCGATGCGGTTGGAGACCCATCACCAAAAACCTTTATTTTACCATCTTTTCCCCACTCAACTTTCCGAAAGTGGCTGAGGAATTTCTAATTCCTTAGCTCTGGCTACCCCTTCTAGAGATTTATAGCCGTGAGTATATGTATGTATGTAATTTTGGGCTATTTAAGTGATTGTTAAGCAATGTCGATGTAGCTGGAGAACGATCGCCAACCATCCTTTAGTTAACAGTAATTTCGCCCAAGGCAAGAAATACTTTCATACATATATTACTCACGGCAATAAATCCCAAAAAAGGGTAACCAGAGCTAGAAACTCTTCGGCCACATTTGAAAGTTCCTCATCGCCCAAAAACCACTTAAAAAGCCCCATACCCTTAGTCGCCTCTTACGACACCCGTGGGTAGAAAGGGGTAGTGACACAAAAAATATGATGGTGCTAATTTAAGCCGTTTAAATAGATAATTATTTAATATAGTTTCAGAAATATTAATGACTATTTTTTCAATTTTTTCAGAGATTCACACAATACTTAGCGTCAAGTAATTCGACGTTCCAGCTAAGTAGCTTCTATGATAAAAGTGGAGTGCAAGGTATTTAATTATTTTCTTGGATGTTATAATTCAAAGCATTTACTTGTTACCTTGTAAATACATCGTGTCCCAAAATTTTTCGAAAAAGTCTCTTTTTCTATTAATAATGAATAAATTAAGGAAAGAAAAATTTCGACATAGGCGGGAATCGAACCCGCGACCTCGGGTATACGCCCCGACGCTCTGCCAATTGAGCCACCGAGCAGAGTGTCGCAGCAGGGGCGTATAATCATCATCGATTCGATTCCCGCCTGTGTCGAAATTTTTATTTCCTTTATTTATTAGTAATAATCCCCACATGAAGTTTTCATGAACAAAAAGATTTAAATTATCTCTCTTTCTATTTTGTTTTTAAAAAAAAAGAATTTGACTTTCAGCTACTACCAGGCCTTCCTAGTTATCGTTGAATTTTGGGACATACTGTATAAAGTTTGTCATACTAGTACGTTATAATAGTACTGGTAAACTCTTTGAGGTTTCAACATGAAATATCCTCACCGATTTATGAAAATACAGAGGGGAGCTATTGTTCCATATTCCAAGTTACCTTGTTTCGTTTAAAACAGTCTCGTTTCTTGTTACTGTGACTTGGAAACCACTAATCTCATAACCTTAACAGTCTGAAAATGATCTGAGAAAAGACTAATAGCTATTAGGACATTAGTATTGAAAGTCATATATAGGCCCCCGTAAATACGTATCTTTTGCGAGTGACGATTGTGTCGCAAGTTGCACGATTGTCGCTGTCAATGTCATAAATTTGTATGCGATTTGACACTTTTGACAGCGACTATATTGCAACTTGCTACACAATCGCGGTCGCTAAAGATACATAATCAGCCCCAGGGATTGCTTGACCAAAAGGACTTTTACAGCAGTCATTTTGCATTTGATCTATATGTGGGGTATTACTATGAATAAATCACCTAATATTTAACATACATTTTCCAGAAAATATATAGAAACGTTGTTGGTGAAACCAATAAGCGGTATCGGTTGTTAGTGTTTGAATTTTCGCCATTGATACTCCCTTTTTGCTTATTTGAGAGATAGCGATTGTATACAGTGATTAATATTTACTAACACTTAGCTTATATTATAGGAATTTTATTGGAAATATAAAACTTTATGGATTTTTAAAGCAAAATTGGATACCTTTTGATCTTAGGCGATTAAGTAATGTTCATTTACTTCATCATCGAATATAGGAAAGCTAAAATATATGGCCTTTGCTTGTAAATTTAACCATATATTTCTCATATTATTAACAAATATTGTAATTTAATTCCCAAATCCGTTGTTAATACGTTCTGTCTGTTTGGCATGCGAAGGTGCTGCAGGAGCCCGCATCGGTGAGTTACGGATTCGAATCCTGCACAGGGCTTTAATGTGGATATATGTGGTTTTGGTATTGTGATAAGTTTTAACATTAATTTGCCACGTAACAAGTCAAAAAAAGATCATTCGTGGACTAAGTAACACATGAAACCTATAACCATGCACTCGAATTTCGAAAAAAGTAATGATTTCTATTCTATTATTCTAATATGTATATTTCGATACTCAAGCGAAATTGATTTGGTATAACTGTAAAAACAATATAAAAACTATAATATGAAAGAATATGTCAAAATTAAGAAGCTTTAAAAATGTACGCAATTTTTGAAGTCCGGCCCTCACTTTTCCGGTTTGAATTATTATTGCAACTCTACAAATGAAACAATTTACATAAATACAGTTAAAGAACTACAGATAAAAAGCTATGTATATCCACGTTAAAATACCTATATTCGTCCATATTCATATATTTCTTTTGCTTTGAATGCACTTAGGCTTCTTATATGTGAAACTGGGTCTAAAACACTGTGCACTTATGAATTATAGATGCTTATTGCACTAAGGTTATCACTGCATGTCTTTTCTTTGTTTTTGTATTGTCGATTTTGTGTATATGTAATCTGAAAATCTGCTCTTCACGTCGAGAAAGATAAATATCATGCCTATCTCTTCTATCTATATTATAATTTCTTTCTGTCTCGCTCGCACGCAGCCAATATTCGTATTTTGACATTTCTAAATGTATAAGTATTAATATTAGTGCTTTCCAGTCGATGGAACCAACGACAACTTCGGAGGTATCTTTGGATTTGTCGAATATCACCATGTATACTCACTTACACTTACAAAAATGTCAAAATACAAATATTCGTTTAGAGCGAGCAAGACAGATATACATTTTAATAGGGGTTAGAAGAGATCAGTATGCTTATTATCGTTCTCATTGTTAAGACTCCTCTGTCGCTTTCCATTTTTCGGAATACTCTGTAGTGGTTGTTTGCTTTTGATTATTGTTTGATTTTTTTATGTTGTCTCTTGGTCTCGAGAATTTTTGTGCTTGTAATCTGTAAAAGTTGGTGATGTTTTCTGAGAAGCTTTGGTGTTATTTTTAATTTTGTTTCAATTGTTTAGGCTCGATCTATGACCATGGGAAAGGAAAATATGTCTGAATTTCGATAGAGGTTGTCGAAGAGACTAAAACAGCCTATTTTTGAAACTATGATCTATAACTGTTTCATATTCAGAGTCATCCGGATATTTAATTACACATTTGTTTACATTATTGTTAGTATATAAGGCAGAAAGCACTCCGTTGATTCTAGTTTATAGAAAGACCTTCTGAATAATTTTTGAGTGGAAAATAAGAAAACAATAATAATAGAAGTCTATTATAAATAAAATAATAAAATAACATACATACATACATATTCTCACGGCTATAAATCCCTAGAAGGGGTAGCCAGAGCTAAGGAATTAGAAATTCCTTAGCCACTTTTGGAAGTTGAGTGGGGAAAAGATGGTAAAATAAAGGTTTTTGGTGATGGGTCTCCAACCGCATCGCCCAAAAATCCAATAAAAAGCCCCAATACCCTTAGTCGCCTCTTACGACACCCGTGGGTAGAAATAAAATAAATCTACTTAAAATGCTTCTCTGAACACCATGATGTTCAGAAGTATTAGTACCTCTGCCAACCCCTTCGGGGATATACAGCGTTAACGTTTGAGTTTGAGTCAAATAAAATAATATTATTAAGTAACAACATTGTTATAGGAGTGTTTGAGGTCGCCGCAGCCATGATAAATACAACATTTACGAGAAAACACGTTAGCCAAGGGTTCGGTTAGATTGCTTTCGTATACACATTTTTTTATTTATTAGTTTATTTAGAATTATATATCGTTTAAATAAGGTAAATGATCTTTTCGTAGCTATCCAGTAGGTGGATATAAAAACATATAATATAATAATATAATAATAATATATCTTTATTTCAAAAAAGAGCCTAATACAATAAAATTATTTAGTCATATCAACAATATATATCTTAATATATTCTAACAGTTTTAAGGCTATTTGACATAAAATAAGCACTTGACGCCTATAATAAACCTAGGTCTGAGCTATAGGCATCAACTCACTGAGCTTTAAGACAATAAGCCCGGTGTTTAGCATATACAATGCAATACACTTTTTAGCACTCGGCTCTTAAATTAATTAAATACAGAATATACATTTACACTTTAAATACTCGGGAATTCGCAAAAACAAGAAAATTTACAATCAAATGTTCGTATCAAGGTGGAAAAGACAGCACTGGTATTACTATTATTATTAGTTTACTGTATTAATTTCATTTAATATAATACTACTTAACATGTAAAATAGCATCCATTGCCAAAAATATTGCAAAATACATAATACAGAAAAAAAAAGTTAAAAAAAGTTAATATTATTAAAGTATAGTAGTTATTTAAAGTTGTTTAGAGGTTTAAAAGGCAGCTTAGAAGAAGTAGAATGTTCTTTAGTCTTTGGCCTATTGATGTAAAGAATGTATTTAACATCTATTTATGTTGTTTGAAATTTGGTTGACACATTTAAGGATTTTCTTCATTACGAGGGCTGCTATTTATGTATCCGGAATAAAAAAAAGAAACAAACATATATCAATTAATATGGTTTTATTGCTTCTCAAAATATTCGCCGCTCAGATCTATACACTTTTGCATGCGTTGAAACCAATTTTCATAGCACTTTTTCCACTCAGACTGAGGTATCTCCAAAACGTGCATTTTGAACGCATCGACTGCCTCTTCGCGGCTCGAAAAACGTTGACCACGTAATTTTTTCTTCACATTTGGAAATAAATAAAAATCATTGGGTGCCAAATCAGGGCTGTACGGCGGATGACCTGTCAATTCGATCTTTTGAGCTTCTAAAAACTGAGTTGTGACGGCCGACCTGTGACAGCTAGCATTGTCGTGATGCAGAATGATTCTACGTTGTCGGTTAGTCTTTCTTATTTGTTCAAAGACTTCCGGCAAACAAATGGTCGTATACCACTCCGAATTAACAGTTTTACGATTCTCTAAAGGCACTGTAGCTACATGGCCATTTATACCAAAAAAACAAGCGACCATTTGCTTCAATGTGCTTTTTGCACGAATAACTTTTGTTGGGTTCGGCTCATCTTGGAACACCCACACCGTGGACTGCTGCTTAGTTTCGGGGTCGTAAGCGTAGATCCAAGATTCGTCACCTGTGTAGATATTATAAACAGCTTTTGACGCACCACGGTTGTATTTTTTTAACATTTCTTTGCACCAATCGACACGAGCCTGTTTTTGATCAATACTCAAGTTGTGCGGAATCCAACGGGAGCAAATTTTTTTTACAGCTAAATGTTCATGAAGTATCTTATGTATGCTCGTCATACTAATGCCCAGAGATGCCTCTATCTCACGATATGTAACATGACGATCTTGAGTTATTAGTTCCCGGACAGCATCGATGTTTTGAGGTACAACGACCGTTTTAGGGCGACCTTCTTTAATTTCATCAGTAAGCTTAGATCGTCCACGATTAAACTCGCTAAACCAGTGATACACAGTGGTCTTTGAGGGTGCTTCATCCCCAAAAGTCGAAGTAAGCTGATCGATGCACTGTTTTTGAGTTAGACCACGCCGAAAATCGTAAAAAATCATGGCACGAAAATGTTCACGAGTTAAATCCATGGTGGTGAAGACA
This sequence comes from Bedellia somnulentella, assembly GCA_963576735.1. Taxonomy (NCBI): domain Eukaryota; kingdom Metazoa; phylum Arthropoda; class Insecta; order Lepidoptera; family Bedelliidae; genus Bedellia; species Bedellia somnulentella. Next base: position 676,677 of record OY755191.1, read on the forward strand.
CGCAATTTTCAAAATGACGCTACGATGTGAAAACAATTGACAGTCACATAAAAATAAATGTATTCTAAAGCTAAAGAGTTCTATTTTTAAATGATGTAATTACTTTTTAAATTATTGTTCTGTAAGTGGCCAGTTCCGGATACATAAATAGCAGCCCTCGTAGTAAGCGTCTATAAAAATTGCCGAAAAAGTAAAATATATTTGTGTATTATTGTAAATTAATACTATAAATATAGATAGTAACATATTAAGATTTTTTAATTTGTTGTAATGTAATAAAGTTTTATGTATAGAGTTGATTTATAAGCACATTTATGTTGTTAAAATTGTGATTAATCCTACTGAAACTTACAATAGTTTTCAGTAAAGAAAAAAATTGAGGTAAATTAGTAGTTTACATCTTTCCAAACACTTAATATGATTATATTTTAATTAATTATATATCCATGTTTGTCTTGGTGCACCAATGGTTAATAATTACATATAGACGACGACATCTGTGGCCGAGTGAATAGGTAACTAGCTTCTAGCTCCGGAGGTTGCGGGTTCGATCCCCGCTGAGAGCAACATTTATATAATGAGCATAAATTATTGTTTTTAGTCTTAGATATTATTTATATGTGCATTATATAATATCTAATATATCATTAAGTTAGAATGCCATACTACAAGTCTTACTTAGTTTAGGGCTAGCTTGATCTGTGTAATAGTTTATTGCACATCAAACACAAATGTACAAAAATAATAATATGATCAAATATATTTACACATTTAACTATATACACAGGTTATTTTTTTTTATTATAATATATGAAAAAACTAACCTAGATTAAATTATATAAAAAATGCTCTCGAAATCGCTGCCGCCTGGTGGCAGGGTTCCGAGAAGGCTGGCTGCATTACCCCTTTGAATCGCTAAGCTAATTCTTTGAGCGAAGAATGCGCCAGCCCTTGGATCTCCGCATTTCTCGATCAGGCGCGTCGAAATTTCTTTGAAAAAACGACGCGCGTTTGGGCCCCACGGACCGAGAGTCTCTACAGCAAAAGCTGAGAAGTAATGCTCTTCAGCTAAATTGCTATATTTGCGCCTCTTCAGACCCTCAGCTTCAGTTGCCGCAGTGCCAGATCTCTGTATAATATGTCCGTATATATATTTATTCTATAATCTGTCAACCCGCAATTGGCCAGCGTGGTGCACTTAGGTCAAATCACCCTATATAGCACTGTAGGCTCGTATTGGTGGGGACATATATGGGCTGTGAGAGATTTATATTTATTTTTTAATATATTTATTTTATTTATAGCGCTATCATGTCGTCATTGTATTGATATTATTAGTTTAAAAGTTGGTGTGCTAATGTGTAAACTAAATCTGTGTTCCCAGGATATGATATGTCACCATTCATCCGCCGCTATGCAAAGTACCTCAATGAGAAAGCGTTGTCATACAGAACAGTCGCTTTTGATTTCTGCAAAGTTAAGAGAGGGTAAGTGCTTAATTACTCATACATACATATACTCACGGCTATAAATCCCTAGAAGGGGTAGCCATAGCTAAGGAATTAGAAATTCGTCAGTCACTTTTGGAAAATTGAGTGGGGAAAAGATGGTAAAATAAAGGTTGTTGGTGATGGGTCTCCAACCGCATCGCCCAAAGATCCCTTAAAAGCCCCAATACCGTCATTCGCCTCTTACACACACCTATCGGTAGAAAAGAAGTAGTGTTATTCTAAGCCGACACTACACGGCATTACTTACTCAATGACTATTTCCATATAAAACTTTAAAACATATTTTCAACTGATCGGTTCGAATAAAACTATGTTTTTTTTAAATAAAAGTTTGCAGTTATGGCCATAACCTTAAATATGGGAACAGTAGATGAATTAATTTGATAATTTAAACTGGATATACTCGTATTGCTACCTGCATCATATTTGCACCGTTGAAGTCTACGCATTTAAACTTTGATTTTCAATTATTTAAAACATATTATACTTTCATACATATACTCACAGCTAAAAGGATTAGCTAGGGCTAGAATAAGAAATCTTCAGAATAAGTATAACTAGAAATCTTCAGAATAAGTATAACTAAGTCATGTGGGTTTCCTCACGATGTTTTCTCTCACCGTTAACAACCATGATAAATTAACCACACGGTCTTTAGAAAAGGCAAACTTGTGTAGGCTCGACTCGGGATTTGAATTCACACCTATCTGTATTGACAGTTGTTCTACTTTTAGTTAATAATAACTAAGATTGTCAATTTATAGCTTTTTTTCTTTTTAAAGTTCAAGTTTTGTCAGTAAGAATGTTTCAAATTTTGTTCTATATTTTAATGCTTAAGTGGTGGTCATTGGCTAAAAAATGTTGTAGTACTTTGTTTTTTAAGTTCTTAAAATGTGCTGTTAGGTATCTCACGCCCGATTTCTGAATTGAGTATTCCAGCTGAGAACAACTTAAGTATCGTTCCGTCGCATTGAAATCTTAACAACTAAATCCGACAAAACGATACTTAAGTCGTTCTCAGCTTGAATACTCAATTCAGAAATCGGGCGTGAATAAAGTAAAATAAATTGCTATTGCAGTAAAGAAGAAGGCTCTCTCCGCCTAATGACGGCGGAGAAACTCCTCAAGACCCTCCCGGCGTTGCAAGCGCAGCTCGACGCTTTGCTGGAGTTCGATTGCAGCGCCGGCGACCTCACCAACGGCGTCATCAATATGTGCTTCATGCTGCTCTTTAGAGATCTCATTAGGTGAGTTTGTATGTGACAAAATTAAGTGAGAATGAGAAAAATTTCGCCGAAGTCGCGGGTTTGATTCCCGCCTTTGTCGAAATTTTTCTTTCCTTTTTTTATTCTTTATTTGTTAGTAATAATCCCCATATGAGGTTTTCATGAACAAAAAGATTTAAATTATGTGATAGTCAGGCGTTTTCAACATTTGCATTCTATCTGAAAAGGTAGACAAGTGGCCTTCTGAATTAGTAAAAATTCGGAGGTAGGAAACGCAAACACTACTTAAACGTGTAAAAGAAATAAAGGATAGAAGAATTTCGCGCTGGCAGCCATTGACACGGTAGCTCAATTGGCAGAGCGACGGGGCGTATACCCGAGGTCGCGGGTTCGATTCCCGCCTGTGTTGAAATTTTTCTTTCCTTTATTTTTTCATAATTTATGTATGTCTTTGCGTTTCATATCATCGTCATCAGCCAATAGACTACCTCTACTGGACATAGGCCTCCCCCAAAGATACAGAATATTTGGCTACCGCAACTATTAATATCAACTTTGTACGATCCTAGCAAACCCCGAACATTATTTACATCGATTAATCTTTTCAAACATTCTCTTTAATTCATATTTTTGTTATATTTCAGACTATTCGCATGCTACAACGATGGTATTATAAATCTGCTGGAGAAATACTTCGATATGAACAAGAAGCATTGCAGAGATGCTCTAGACCTTTATAAGAAGTTCTTGATTAGGATGGATCGCGTTGGAGAATTTTTGAAGGTTGGTATTATTGTATTATTTATTGTCCCACCCACCCATTTTTACCCATCACCAAAAAACTGTTATTCAATCTTACTTCCAAAAAGGGCTGAAGAATTTTCTGATTCTGAAGCTCTGGCTATCCCTATTAGGGATTTATAGCCGTAAGTATGTTTTATTTATTTATTTAGCATGTTTGGGACACAAATATGATGAAATTATAAAGGATTATTTTTTTGCCATATGGTTAAGATATCTTGATTAGGTTTTTTTTAAAGTCAATAAATGATGATGATAATAGAAAAGATATTAGTGGGAAGCAGTTGATCTAAGATGAGATGTTGAAACAAAGATATATTCACGGTAATATTCTGTAAAAGAGTAAATAGTTTGAGAAATACTTCGATATGAACAAGAAGCATTGCAGAGATGCGCTAGTTTTGTATAAGAAGTTCTTGATTAGGATGGATCGAGTTGGAGAGCTTTTGAAGGTCGATTTTAGTATTAATTGATTGCTGATTTACGGTAGATAGATATATGATAAAATAATAAGGGTATTGTTTTTTGCCGATTGGCTAAGAAAACGTATAAATTAGGTAAATTAAAGCCGATAAATGCGTATGCTAATAGATAAAGGATCGGTGGGGGGTTTGTGTCTAGCAGTTGACATTTTGGATGAGATGACGATTATAAATAATATATATAAAAACTTTTATTTATTTATTTTTATTAGGAACATCAACAGCGACATAAGCAAAAATACACAGTTAATAATAGAAATCAAGTAAGGCCAATAACAGATGTTCACACATGTACAGAAAACATATCTAACAATAATCTCGTTTTTACGTTACATTTGCTTTTCAACACATGTTTTTTTTTATAGCAAGTAACTCTAACAAATACATACAATTTTAAGAGGAAATAAAATAGATATTAACAACAATATTTAAAGCAAAATTGTTTTGATCCACGATATCTCAAGGGTGTGTGTATGTGCATGTGTGTGTATATGTGTGCGTGTGTGTGAGTGTGTGTGTGTAAAACAAATAAAATCTGTGACATACATAAAGGCATATAAGAATGTATGTGTTATTAATTATACTCATAATATAATATGTATTTTAAGAATTAAAAAGTACGTCCATTACAGCTTTCCTGAATACGCATCTACTTAGATTAAATAGATCTAAATCATGGAAGTTTTTATTATATTCGGGTAAAATAAAGCTATACAGCTATAGTTATTGCTTTCTAGATAATAGCCTTACATGTATGTTTATTCTTTAAAATTATTAATGATTAAAAATACTATTAAAAAAACCTTAAAATATTTTTGCGAAGAGATAACTTTGAAGGTCAAACAAAGTTATAAAATACAAGCTGACCCGACAGACTTCGTACTGTCAAATTTGCTTATGACAAAGCTTAAGGCGTTTTTTTAATTAATTTAATAAAACCTTAAAAATTGTAGCCTATGTGTTATTCTGATGTAAAAGCTATAGCCTATGTGTTATTCTGATGTATAAGCTATATTGTGGTAAAGTTTCATTCAAATCCATTCAACAGTTTTTACGTGAAAGAGTAACAAAGATCCATACATCCATACTTACAAACTTTCGCCTTTATAATATTAATAGGATTAATTTTGGCGCTAACTAGTTGATGAAACCAACGACAACTACGGAGGTTTTTGATTTTCGGATATTTTAATCGCGTGTAATTACATTTTATTATTAAAGCCCGACGTTTCGAAAACTTTTCAGTTATCATGGTCACGGGAAGACTGAGGTTTTATTTGTCATTATACAGTACTTTATAATTACTACTACTAACTACTACCTACCTTCTAGTACTAACTACCTTCACAAAATTTTAAGTTACATTTGCGTTTAATATTTGCTATGTACAAAAAGAGCTAATGTTTTTTGGAGCCTTGCTAGTGTTCTTCCCTCGCTTAGTTGTGCTAATGATCGGGTTCCAAGCAGGTGGTAATTGCCAACCATCATCTCTATTGAAGTTTGGATGTTTCTTTATTTCAATAGATTCAATAGATTAATTATAATGTGCAATCGTGAAAATCTTAGAAAATAACTACGGAGGTATCGTCAGATTCGTCGAACATCACTGTATACTCACTTACCAAAAATGTTAAAATCCGTTTATTCGTTATAAGAGATACTATATCGTTCTAGCCTATTATCGTTCTAGATGTGAAGAGTAAACTTCCTAATCATTAACTAATTTATCTATCTTTCGTTGTAGGTGGCAGAAAACGTGGGCATAGATAAAGGCGATATTCCCGATCTGACTCGGGCGCCTTCCAGTTTGTTGGACGCTTTGGAAGCACATCTCGCTAACCTGGAAGGGAAGAAGGGGTCGGCAGCCAATACACCAACTCAGTCTGCTAAGTAAGTATAAATTCAAATGTATTTATTGCAAGTCACAATCGTGGGATTCGGTGGTAATGAGTTAAACAAAACAAAAAAAGCTGGATTCTGAAGTCTGAAATATGAAATCATCTAACTTTGTAATCCTTTTTCAACATTTCAAGTTCATTATTTAAATACAAATTTCTGACTTTCAGCCGAAACAGCGTATTATCTGGTATGGGCGCATTAAGCAGCACTGCAGTGTCTCTAGGAGCGGCCGATATCGCCAATATCGCCGAAATCACCAGCGATCATTCTCTCGCCAGGACCGCATTGGCCGAGGAAGAGGCAGCGATTAATCAGTATAAGGTTTGGTTATTTATTAGTATTTGTATATTTTTAATGGTATCGCCAACATCGCCGAAATCAGTTCGTTATGAGTTTTCCAAACTTGAATAAAATTTTATTGTATCGAAACATATGAGAAAAGAAGTGTACTTCACTGATTTACGACCAGAATTTGGATTTAATCTTTATTTGAACTCTTTGGATAAAGGCTCAACTTGATTTACCTTCCATTTGAAGCGCTCATCAAGAAATAATGTTTATATAATGTGTGCTGGTAACATTGCTAATGGCATACGAACAAAAGAAGTAACAGTTTCTATTAAACTTAACAGTATTAAAAAATATATGGAATGAATTAAATGGAACACACGGACAGACATACATTTTTTTTGCATTCGGCTAACAAAAACGTAATAGGGTGTAACTTAAACCAATAATAATGCTTTTTTATTGTATCGATAAACAATACACCTTTGATCCATATGTTTTTTTTCATAATTGGTATAAATAAATAAAAAACAATTACAGGTTCAATACTTACAAGGCGAAGAGTTGACTGGTGATGAAGACTTGTCAGTTATACTAGTAAGAGGTTCTATATCGGGTTTTTGTGATGTTTGGGCTCATTATTGTCTCATGTTTATCATGCAGCCTAAAATATAGGGATAAAGTTGCTTTTTTGTCTTCAGATGGGGCATTTGGAATGCTTTTTGGTATTGATGAGCAGCAAAATATTAATTTTATATTACTTTACTTTATTTGGAAGATTTACAGCATATAAATTTTCTAAACATACATACATATACTCACGGCTATAAATCCCTTAACGGGGTAGCCAGAGCTTTGGAATGAGAAATTCCTCAGCCACATTTGGAAAATTGAGTGGGGAAAGGATGGTAAAGTAAAGGTTGTTGGTGATGGGTCTCCAACCGCATCGCCCAAAAATCCCTTAAATTCTAAACTATGAAGTAAAAAATGCAATGCCAATTAAAAAACTCCACCTTTAATATATTTATAATGCAATTCAATTTATTATATTGAGAAGGGTTGGAATTCATACCAATCATATTTCATACAGTCAATTCAGCTTTTTTGTCTGACAAGCTGTAGAAAGAATATTATTATGTGCTTATTGTAAATGTTTAGCTCTAAAATTATAAGTAGACTTATTTGATTTCATATCTTTAAAAAATAAAAAAAATAAATTATCTTCAATGCCAATTTAATTGTGACGTTCATTTATGCTATTTGTGTATGTTTTTGGAGCTACGGAAACATCATTTCATTGGGTTTTCATTTACATTCATCAATGGTTTTTTCAGTATTTCACTCATGAATAATTTTATTGCTCTTATTATATTCTTCTAAAATTGTTAAACAAGATTTTGGTATAAATTGCTTGGATAGTTGAAGCAATATTTCACAGCAAGAGCAGATCAATAACAAATTCATCTTTCTTTGCCGAAGTTTCACTTCAAATCCCCAAATTTTTCAATGGATATACTGATTCCTGATAATGGTGATAAAATTCGTAGGGTAATCAAAATTCGTAATTTTGTCACAACGGAATGAAACCATAGTATAACCTCAGAAAAAATAAGATATCAGAATCGTAGATGCATGAACACTAAGCATATTTATAGTCATGTTAAGAAGACAAAGAATTTATCACCGGGATTTTTGGATTTAAAAAGCAATGTTAACTAAAAAAGGGTAATTTTTTATTTACTGTTCATTAAATAGCCCAAGGCCCCTTCCGCTTTATCGCTACTTAAGATAAGACTTGTAGTGTGTTTTTCAGTTGACTCTCAGAATTGATAAATTGAAAACAGCATAAAGAACTTGTTCACAATAATTCAGATTAGACTAATCTACTTTAAAACGAACCGAAAAACCTACATTTACCCATTTATTCTTCTCTAATTGATCTCTCACTGTATATTTCAAAACTAATTAGGCCATAATAAAATCAAACATAAAAAATATACCTTACGTAATATTGGTTACATTCTCGCCTACGGTGTTTTCATCCTAAATTTTTGGTTCTATTCCATGAAAAGTCTTTCCAATTCAAATAAATAATTCAAATATTTCAGAACAAAGTGCAATCACCAACAAATGCAGCAGCGAACAATCCGTTCCTCTCATCGTCAAACAATCAGACGCAAAACCAGTCCATCGTCGACTTATTCGGACCGGCCCCTACCGATAACAATAGTACATCCACTAAGGCTTCTGATGACTTGTTGTCCCTTGGAAACCCATTTGCGGATATGTTTGGAGCAGGTAAGATATGTAATAAAGTTTAAATTGAATTTGAGAGGGATATGAATTTTACTGGAATTTGATTGTAAGCTTTTGGAAAGTCGAGATAGGTAAACTCCGGTTTTTTAAGTCGGGAAATTTTATTAGATGATTTACATACGGTATATGAGTTCTATTGGATCAATTATATCGGTTGATAGTATGAATTAATGTATTTCAAGTTAATTGTTAAATGATCGAGTCGACCTGTGGTTAAATTGTATACTAGAAACTATGAATGAATATTTATGAGGTTTTTAGCTTTTTTATAAATTTAAGAAGATTATTTATCATAAATACATCTGAAGGTTTTTGTGCGTTATGTTAAATAAAAATCCGTGGGTTAAGTCAAACTGCATATGAATTATTGCGTTTAATTTCTACACTACAATGCCTACAATAACAACATAAACCGTTATTCTTGTAAGCATTGCCTCGATTTTGTTTTATTTACGAAATAACATCTGCGTTAGCAGAAACCTACAGTAACATTACATAAATAACTACAACAAACTTATTCGTATAATATAAACTCTTACAGAGTCAATAATGTGTACATATAAATAATTACTAGTTCAATAGACACACTGTACCATAAAATGCACACCATAATCCCAGCTTGAGGGCTGCGGGCCATTCACATTACTTAACAATAAGTAATACACAATAACTTGACTGACTAGCTGTCAGTTTTACCATGCACAGTAGAAACAAATTAAGCATACCACACAAAGGTTTACAGTAAAAATGTTGTAACAAATATACAAAAGTTCATTTCAATAAATAGCAGATAGCTTTTACGCAAAACTATAACAAATATTTTACTTTACTTTTAAGTAAGAGTAACGTTTTGTACTAATCTTCTAATAATTGACAATCTTACTGTAAACTTATGAACACTTGATTAAGCAGGTGCACATAAATGATATGTAAATATTTTTACAAAACACCATTAAATTAAGGGTTTTATCGTCTACAAATCTCGATGAGGTTCGTAGACAACCAGTTAAATATTGTTTACCACAATAGATTCTCTGAACAGTTTACACAATGGATAAGTAAGAATCAATATAATTACAGATATTTTTAATTCTTTCGACACAAATACATTGGGTCAAAGACTAAGAAGTTAACTTACATATTCACATAATTCGTTCTCTATGTTCTTAACACAACCGATTAGTTAATTATAAATCTAGTAGCCGTGTAGTGTCAGTTTAGAGTATTTCATTTTTCCCCATGGTGTACATTATGAAGCGACCAAGGGTATGGGACTTAGAAAAAGTTGTTGTTGGGCGATGTAGTTTAAAACCCCATCACTAACAACCATTTGACCATCTGGTTTGTTTAACAAAACATCCAAAACAGCTGAGAAATTGTTAATTATAATAATCTTTTCACCCACTTTTTTTTCCAAAAGTAGCTAGAAAATTTCAGACTTCAAAGCCTTTTGAAATCTGTAGGCGCGATTAGTAGGTATTATTAGTATTTAATATAGCTTAAATTGTAAATATTATGCACGGTATAGAAACTTGGCCTGCCCCGAATGGACTCAGCTCTATGGGAATGCCCGCCCATGGGATGAATAACATGAATATTAACAACGGCACCAATGCAACGACCGGAAGTACAGCCTTCGTGTCCGACGATAACTTCTCTAACGTTTTTAACGACACTAACGGTAAGTAACGACCTTTGCTTTTAGTTGGATACGGTTGTTTTGGGTGGTAAAGGGTTTTATTGGGTTGTGGGCCGATGTTTGGGTAAATCATTGTCAGTTTTGGTTTAAGTCTTAAATGAATGTAAGTCATTGTACTATATTTGTACCTCGTAACAAAATTAAAGTATGACACTTATGACAAAGCTTTAACAAATATAGAACTTCTAAAATTTCAAGTTGTGAAAAGAGTCTACTAAGAAATTCAAAATAATATTTTATCATTAATATGTTTACGGCTTGAAATAAATGTTTTGTGTTTAACGGTTTTGGATATATCCTCATTTAATTTATTTATGAAATTCGTCAAAGTTTAGACTTATATAAAAATAAAAAATCATCATATATACTTGAATATTAACTGTAGTAAAATATAAATATTAGATTCTAAAACTTAAGTTCCTTCAGCCCCCAATCCTTTCATGGGGATGGGAGGTCCCGCGGCCTCCCCCGCCAGACCTCCTCAGCCGAAATCAGCGTTCGACGATCTTGAGGACATGATGAGGACATCATTGGGGGGGTCCCCGGCCCGACAGCCAGCCAACCAGCCAATGAGCCAGCCAATGAGCCAACCAATGGGCCAACCAATGGGCCAACCAATGGGCCAACCAATGGGCCAGCCAATGGGCCAATCGATGGGCCAAACCCCGCCAATGAGGCCAACCCAGCCCCCGTTTGGCTCGCCCGCCAGACAACCGATGAATTCTATGATGGGTGCGGTTTATTAGAAATGGGCTTTTTGTCTTTGTCTCTGAGTAAAAAAATATATACAAGTAGACGTTTTAATTGGCCTTTTTAGTGGTTTTCTACAAGGTTATTCATAGTCAAACGTCAAAAGTTTTTACACTTAAAGTGGCATCAACGATTTTTGGATAATGTAAACTTGACTTGAAACCCCAGATTAGCAGATAAACTCTTGATCTGAGGTACAACCAATATAATGACCAATAAAGCCCAATATTACAAATAATTTAATCAATCGTCTGTTTTTTTTAACATATTGAGTGAAAGACACAAAGCCCTATTGGTGTTAGCGCTTGGTCAGTGTTTTGTGTAATATTTGCTCATAGTTGGAGTTATCATGCACTACGTCATCGTTTTATTTCATGTGTTTGTTATTAATTTGTGGTCTAATTTGCTTATGCCATGTTTTCATTATAGGTTTTATAGATAAAGTTCTTTTTATTTCCGCATTTTTTGAGGATCTTCTGTTTTTTATATATATCTGTATTATTCTAGATACGACTCTTCCTAAAAATGTTATGTGATTGATCAAATGCTATGAAGTAAAATTATTTTTTATAAAAAGTTTGTTTTATATTGTAACTGTATAGTGAAAATAATTGATTGTTATAATTTACGTTCAGCCACCTAACTTTCCAAAAGTGGCTGAGGAATTTCTAATTCCTTAGATCTGGCTACCTCATCTAGGGATTTATAGCCGTGAGTATATGTATGTATAATTTACGTATTTCGATAGCCAGGGCTGCAAAAGTTACATACTCTCGTTATGTCTGCAGACAATATTGCGTTGTACTTTTAAATTAAATTGAGGGATAGACGAAAGACCTTCAGTTACTTGTTTATCTGACTTACAAATCAACTGATTTTATTTTTATTTTTCATTCTCATGTATTAATTGTCATCGTTTTCAATCATTTAAACTAATTGCAATGCAAAATTAAATGTCTTCAATACATTTTGATATATAAATTCTTATATCATTTCGCTTGAATTAATATAATTTTGTTTAAAACTTTTATATGTTAATTTTATCGTTTTTAAGCTTGCTACTAGAAAGTGTACAAATGTTTGCTTTTGTGTTAATTAAGCAATATATAAGAGCACGTTATGTCAAATTTTCTAAGCTTAACTTTATTGTGTTTCAAAGTCAATATTAATACGTTTTCTCTCAATATTTACAAGTCGTAAAATAAACTTAATATTAATCACTTGCCTACATGAGATACCATATAATATTATATAGACATACGTATTTGTAACTTGTGCTGAGCTTCCTATGACATGAGCTATTTTTGCAGTTGATCATATACTAAATTTGTGATTATCATAGCAATTTTTATCGTTACAAATCTGGGTAGATTGTGGTTGAAATTAATATTTTGGTTGCAAATATAAAATTTCTCTATACCACGTCCGATAAGAGAATATTGATTTTCATCTGCTATATAACGAAAAACCTTGAAACACACTACTTAGTCAAATCAAATGGTGTTTTTAAAAATTAACTTTCAAACTCATGCTCCAAGCTTTTATAAATCGCAATATGTAAATCGATAACAAAGTTTATTTCACATTATTAGATTATTTTTTTAAATAGTTTTGCCTGCTTCATATTCCTTATAGATAAAATAAACGAAATTCACTATTAAAATATAATTTTAGGCCAACAACAACAGCAGCAACAATCAGGAAAGGTTCTAACGGGTGACCTTGATTCGTCCTTGGCCCAGTTGGCCAACAATTTGAGCATCAACAAAGGTGCTACTGCTCCCAAGTAAGATATTTTTAATATTTATTAAATATTACACAATTATCTTTCACGTTTCTTCTAGATAATATTATTTTATACAAGTTAGAACTTATCGTTACTAATTTTTTGAGTTAAATGTTACCCCTGCAGTTATAAATGTCCAAATTATATTTAATCCTTTTACATGTTACCGGATCTTTTTGTTTCATATATATCCAAATTTTATTTGTTCCCTATTTTGCATTAATTAGTTGTTGTGATTACCGTTATGCAATAAATTTCAGTTGTGCCTGTAGCTCACAAATCACTGTTATATTGATTTCACACCTCCAGCTAAGTAGAGCTTTCGATATACGTATTTATTAAAGTTATTTATTTTAGGGTTTACTGGAAGTGCAAGTTGATATTAAGTGTGATAAAGTATATTTTAGATAGAACGCTTGAGTGAATGTTTTTTTATTTCATTCACTCATACGTTCACTTTTATTGACAGATTCTATTCTAAACTTCAAGTACGTAAAATTGATATATCTAAATGAGACCTTCATTTAAATAGTCTTTATATTCAGAGATAATAGTTTGGAATCGAGTCTGACTTTTGATTTTTTGTTGTTTGGCATCTAAAGTAGTTTCCATATACCGCACGACTACATAAGACAAGTTTTTCAAAGCTGATTGCTGCCTTTATTAAACAATAGACTATGATTTAATAAAATTTACCTAACATGAACGTTCACGCCGAATATCCCCGAAGGGGTTGGCAGAGGTACTAATACTTCTGAACATCACGTGACTCAGAGTACCCACGTTTTGCATGGACAGTGTACTCACATGATAGGGGGCAGGCCTATCGCCGTTTAATAAAAAATGTTTTGTGTAAAACTTTTCTCTCTGTTAGTTTCTTATAGAAAAGTGAGGGATTATGTTTTTTTAGTCTGAATGATGTTCTCATCTTTAAAGTTAACCACCGAGATTATGTTTGTATACATTTTTAAAAGTTATGAATATTTAAGAACTCTGGTGAAGTAGTAAGTGGTTTGAAAAACTCCGTAAATGTAGTCTAAAGTATTTATCTTTGTTGCACGACGTTGTTTATTTTAGTTTTATGCGCTAATTATTATCGGATGATGAAATTTTCATGGCAAAAGTAATTTTAATAAAAATCATATGTTGGTGGACCTGCCAGGTTTTAAAATAGTATTTTCCCAAATAGTGAAGTTTTTTAATGTATTTGACGTGACGATGTTTTATTTCATTTATCATTTGAACCTCTAACGAATTTGTTTATATCAAATAAACACTTCTAAAATGTATATCGGAGACTTGTAATTATTTCTCAATTAAAGATTCTGCACCCAGCATCATATTGAAAAGTATTAAAAATATTTCACTCTAATACGGAATGAAATATTGTAGGAATTTTACGTTTCTAATATGAAACGCAAAATACCTCATGAAAATAAAAGTGGTTTTCGCTAAATTAATACAAGCAAATATTAATGCAATTTCTTTGGTATTTTACATATTTTTTATTAGAGATCTTTTGCTTTAAAAATTTCCTCAGATAATTTACATGTATTTTTTATTACTTTGCCCCTTGTGATTTCCTTTAGATGCCAATTGTTATTATTTATGTACCTTTTTGTTGTTATTGATTTTGTGCTTTACTTTTTTTATATGATTTCATTATTATAAAAGGTATCGATTTTTCCTTTTTTTTTGTATTATAACTAAATATTTTTGTCATATATTTTTTAAAAATGGAAAAATGCAGTAATTTAGAAAAATAAAATTGAAGAATCATCAAGATAATTTATGAAACACCAATCAAAATACGCGGCAATGTAGTAATTTATGCACTTATGAAGAAAACATTTGTGTATAGATTCACCTTAAGCATCATATTCACATCTTTGAAAAACCTCCCTTGGTTAATATTAAAAAGGAGAAAGGATATATTTTTTTTGCTGTTTTTTGTTACAATTGATATTTTATAAATTAGCTACTAGTCAATAGGAATTTACCAAATTATGATCGATAGCTTTTTTATTAAGCTAATAGAGCTAGATTAGAGCTTTTTCTGGCTTTAGTAAGGCACATTATCAATGCACCATAGTAGAAAAGAGCGGATTCTGGGAGACACACACAATTTCATAACCATATATTGAATACCCTACAAAGTTTGAATTAATAAAATCAAAATTAGGGTAAAATAATTCACTTAGCATCCTTATTGATTGCAACGTATTTTAATATTACGATACGTACAAAATATTACTTAAATCTATATTGAACACGCAAAAAAGGAGTTCTCTGAAAAAACCTATTAAATCTGAAAAAAGCCCCATTTTCCCGAAATCCGCTCTCAGTATGTATGTAGTGTTGCCAGCATGTCCCATTTTCTGGTATAGACCGGTGCAATGGACGCCGAAGGCTGGCAAGGCCACGTGGTCGCCGCAGCCGATACAGGCCACTACCGGGGCCGGGTATAGGCCTATGGTAAGTAGTTTATATCTGGTAGCCAAAGATTTTTTAAGGACAATGGTAGAATTGATTGAACTAAAATCGGAAATTTATTTAGGTTTATTAAAAGTAGGTAATCACATCATGTAAAGTTTAAGGTTAATCGTAAAATGTGCGTTCAAGACTGTGGACCGTTTTAAACCTTATGTCGTACAGTGTTAAATTAGTTAGTTCATTCACGTCAGTCGAGTCAGAGAATGAAGTGAATTTATTATTTATTATTCAAGTTTTTATTTCTATCAAAAAAAATATAAAAACCAGAATCCCTTTTATTTCTACCATTGTCCTTTTAATGAACATAACTATTTGATGTTGAGATCTTTCGCGATGTTTTGTTGTTGCGTTTGCACGTGCTTATATTTTATATTTATTAGGAATTAAATTTAATTCGCTCTGTATTTTAACTCCGTAAATATCTGACGATTTCTAAGTGTTGCTAAAAAAAATATCTCGACATAAAATTGAAGCCCGTTTGAAGGCAATCAAAATATAAATGCTTGATTAGTTTATATGTTTTACTTATAAAACATCAAACATCCACGTTGCAAATATATAATATTTAATTAAATATGAAGTGATTTAGCCCTTATCAGTACGTAGCAAAAGCACTGCGCTAAAATGTTTATTTAACGACCTATATGTATTATAATGTAAGAGTTTGATTCCAACGCAAATACATAAGTATAGATAAAATGAGTTTTAAATATATTTATAGATCACCTTTTTTAAATATTTGCTTTGTATTTCTTGCTATTTCCACTTGTTTCAGCTTTCTACTAACTGTTTTTCCTTTTGACGATTCTTTTAACGTTGTAATGGTTTGTGGTTCGTAAGTTTGATATCTCCAAAAACATGACCGTTTCCTTAAGTATAAAAAGTCATATTTAAACGTTAAAATTATAATAGTATCTGTCTTCTAGATTTTAATTTAATGTTATTATTATATATTATTTATATTAACTACATAAAATGGGTCAATAAATTGTTTTCTTTTTTACACTGATCCATTATTTAAAATTAAAAACCACAAATTATTGCCACTTTGTAATTTAATAGTTATATTTTCACGTTCTTGATGCTTTTACCAGTGAGACGCTAAACGAAACAAATTTATGGCTTATGCATACATAAAAACAAGCATAAATACATCAAAAAGCTTAGCCACAACTTTGTTTCAATGCTGCTTTGCGTTTTTTATTTCCAATATTTGAACTTTTTGGCCTCACAAAATACAAAAGTACTAGTAAAAGACAGATACATAGATTTATATAACGATAGATAGACGACACGATAGTCCAGTGGGTAGAACACCCGCCCGAAAACAGAAGGGCGTGAGTTCCAATCTTGGGACGGGCCTACACCAATTTGTCTTTTCTAAAGTCATATGTGTGGTTAATTTATAATGGTTGTTAACGGTGAGGGAAAACATCGTGAGGAAACCCACATGGCTGAGTTGTACTTAATCATGTGACAGTGTATTCGTACAAAACGGCGATAGGCCTGCCCCCTATCACGTGAGTACACTGTCTAAGCAAAACGTGGGTACCTTCTCTGGAAACTAGATGGCGCTTGCCATGTGAGTTTCAGAAGTATTGGTACCTCTGCCAACCCCTTCGGGGGTAACGGCGTGAACGTTTATGTAAAAATTAAAAAAAACCCTAACAAAATAATTTTGTGTTTGTGTTTTTTTTAAAACAATTACAATATTCCATTTTCTCTCTAAAGCCAAAAAGTTTCAAATATCCTATATGTACTGCCCACATAACGAAAACGGCTTTCCACGTAAGCTGTATTATATATGGCTCGTTTGTAGCATGCTGCCACGTAGTTTTGTATTGCAGGGCCACGGTATGACCCTAGCGCCAATGACCCACACTCTGCCCCAAACATACCACCCCCCGCATTTTGTTATGGTAAGTTTTTTTTTGTTTAACCCTCCCCCCTTTTAGTTTTGACCCCCTCCCCTTCCTGGTTATGGTTTTTTGTTATAATTGCACATATTTGTTGATTTATAAGTTAGGGTTGTTTATTTATTTTACAGGTTGAAACATTATTATAAGTCTAAGACTATTGATTTTACGTTATGAATATGCCATTACATTGATATAAGAAGCGTTCCAAATATCGACTTTTAAATTCTGAAAGTCAGAATCTACATTATTCAGACCCAATCAGAAATACTATTCTAAAACATATATAAAAAAATTACAACATTCAGAATCTTATTTCAATCAAGATACCTCAAATTTTCATTACCTCCGCTATTGTCAAAATGACATAAGACTAACTGACAGTTTTTTTTTTCAGCAACAGCAAGGCATGGTAATGGGTATGGGTGCGACATCCGTTATGCCAATGGGGACCCCTCTAAGGCCCGCCATTCCTACACAGCCTGCACATAACCATTTCAGCTAGGATGTGTCGTATAGATCTATTATAGTAGCAACTATATAACCTTATAGTATACTAGATAATCTTTTAAATGTCGTTATTGCTTCGTGTTCAAAATATGTACAGATTTACTTGGAGTGGATTTGTTTGTCGCCATTTTTAGTAGGTTTGTGTCAAGCAATGTACGTTTGTACCTATAAATCATAGTAGATATATCGGTAATACTGATAGTAATATGTTTTATTAGTAACTAATTTAAACAATCAGAGCACTAGAAAACGAATTTCGGTTAAACGTCAATGGGAATGCCACGTTATTATGGATTATTTGTTGAAAATAAAAGTTTACTTTTGCATGTAAAATTAAATTGGTTTTAAAGCTAGCAACATTAATTTCTGTGTAAATTTTAATGATGTGTTATTTGCTTGTTTCATCCGAAATGTTTGTAAATTCTACCGAATCTACCGCCTATTTTCGTGCTTGGCACCCAAGTTTTTGTAACGATGAAATTCAGCGTTATTTCTTTCTAGTTATGTTTTTGTAATTCCAGTGAATTTTGGTTAACTGTATATGTAGATAATTTCGGATTGTAATATTATGTAATTATGGTTTGGCTCAATTTTTTATCCTTAAATATTTTAAAATTATCAGGGTTTAGTGTAATTTAGTATATTTTGAGAAAGTCTTTCAGCATTTTAGTCTTATAGTGATACCACCGTTCATTTTATCACAAACTCTAATAAAACATCTTTTCTAAATTAAATAGTTCTGAAATTAGTCTGATGTATTTCCAATTAAAGTTATTAGAATATATTCATAGAATTTCGATTTTACCCAGTAACCGAGGATTTTTGAATTTAAATTCCCAGCTATATTACAATGCATGATTAAGTTTCAGTTTAATCAAATTCCGATAAATAAAAAAATAATTTATTTCGCTATTGCTGTTTTAACGAAGTACTTTTGTTTCTTTCGATATATATTTTTATATGAAAGTGGTGTAGTATTATTAAGATTTTGAGTCATATAAAGGCATTACTAGCGCATGCAATTTTTATCAACTATAGTTTTATTATAATTTTATGAGCTAGATAAATAAATAATTTAATTATTTTGGTACGAAGCAAAAGTTCACGACTTATCACCGTCAAAGAATATTAAACTTTATTCATGTCTTGATAAGGTGCAAAACTAGATAAAATAGAATCGTTTTCTCATCACATTCCATTGTAATAAGATCCTATTAGCAATTGTTTAGTGATCATGTATTTTCATTTTACGTATGACATACTTATGAAATATCGCCGTGTAATGAATGCAACTGTCGGCCTTGTAAAAAATGTAGAATAGATTGTATAGATGTTCTAAATGGGAAATGATATAAAGCAATGTGTGGCTTGAAAAACACTTCGCTTACAAATTATTAAACACGTTTAAAATTTAAGAAAGTATATTATTGCAATGTTATTGATGTTACCTAATAATATATCATGCATGCCTCTAAGTCTGTTCTAGATATTTTTAATGTATAGTATTCGCGAAATAAGAAAATAGGAAAGTATTTTTAAATTTCGGATTCCTATATCTAAGGAACCATCTCTAAATTTTAGTTTAACACATTCCGATTATTGCTAACGTTGTCGACCTGGCAACATTTCACAATCATAATTTCTACTGTACTTACTTTTTTGGTAGTATTTTAGTGTGGAAGTAATATTATTAGTTGAATCTGTCATTCTAGTGATGAATTGATTAGAATGTTTTTTTATGGATAGTGATGTAACTAAAAGTATGTTGAGATAAAATATACAAAATTTGTGGATAGTATATACGGGATAGCTGTGACCCCCCGGAAATAGCCTTGTGTAGTTGTTGCTAAATGTTTCCAATATTCGCGTATTAAATTATAGGTAGAAATGTATATAAAATATATATTTTTATTATTATTTTGGTTTTAAATAATTTTACTGTATCATTTATTTTAGTATCCAAATTATCGATATTGTGATAGCATGTACTAGATACAGAAATCTACAATATCTCATTATTTTAATTTTATGTTTGTCCAATAAATGGTTTTCTTTGGTTCTTCTTAAACAAAATAGAAAAGGATTTCCAGAAAATCTTAATACTAGAATTATAATAAATTATTGGACACATTCTTTATTATAAGCAGAACTAAATCAGTGCCCTGTACAGTTTGACATAGTGCTCAACTGACATATGTCAAAGAAATCGGATATTAGCCTCTTTTTCAATCAAACTATTAGACAAAAAAACTGTGACTAAAAGATCTGTTTCATATGTGTTATATACCTGTGCAATATTTTTTTTACTACCCCAAAAGTATTATTGCAATATGTCTGTATTTTCGCTGTAAACTTGCCATGTTGCTGGTGTAAAATTTCTACCAATATTTCTGTAAATCAATGGATTGTTTTAATTTTACTTAGTATTATTTAATTAAAGGTGCACTGTTTAGTAATATTTTCTTGTGCATTGTAGTCTTATTAGGTTCAAAATTATTCTGTATATTGTTAGCTATTTTCATTAATTATGAAAATTATTATTTGCAACTTTGAAAGTTGAAGTGGATTTTAATCTAGAAAAGATGTAAAATTTATTATATCTACAATTAACTATTATTATTTTAAGTTTTATTTTATGTAAATATTTCTTGCAATTTTATTTTGTAGCCTTTTTGTCTTAGATATTCTTTATTTATGAAATTAAATAAATGAATACAATTTTCGTTTCTTTTTTTTATAATTTATATTTTGATTCCATTTATAATTTATATTTTGGTTCCATTTATAATTTATATTATTCACTGAATGATGACGTCTTTTAGTTATTGAACTAGATTTTCTCGCAATCTAGACTGAGTTATACGCCGGCTATATATTAGAATTAGAAATTCTTCGGCGACTTCGTACCTATGATTTTTTCTTTAAAAAAGGAATAATGGACACAAAATTTAAGCTATATTACACCTCTATCTTTAAGATTTGACATGACAATACCTACTACAAGCAAATTACGGCTTGCTTTTAGAAAGTTTAGTATGTAGTCAGTATTCTTTAAAAACGCACATTCAAAAACATAGATTTCCCATAATAAAGAGCACTATTATTTTCACTGGTGGATAGTCGTGTTGTCACGGCTTAAACGATACTTTAATACATTTTTAAGTAAAGATATTAACTTACTTACATTCTTTTAAGTCGCTGAAAAAACTACACTGAATTTACTTTGGTATTATTTAGTTAGTTTATTGCATTAGTAGATGGAATGAGAGTGGGGTTGTTGGTGGTAGGACATTAAAACAATAAATTAATACATGAGAATAAAAAAATATATAAATAAAATTATAATTAAAATCCGGTTAAAGTTTTATCATGCAGAATTAAGATTATTAACAATATTTCTTCCATCTTCCATCATTGATCAGAATTTGTGTAATATGTATCGAAAACTATTCTTAAATACATACATTAACTGTTGATGTTTTCTAAAAAGCTCCGTAGAAGATTGCAAGGCGTTTCTAAAAATGACAGATCTGCGATCTTTATTAGTTTATCAAAACGAAGAGTATGCTACGATCCAAACATAGATGCTAGAATTTTGGTTTAATATTCTTCTATTAGAATGACACTTGAATTAACAATATGTTAAAAAGGTCTCAAAATTGTTTCGATTTTGAGTTCTCAGACTTCAAGATTAAAAAAATAGATTCGATTTAATGTTAATTTTTCTCCTAAAACTATAGAAAAATAATTATTTATTTCAAATAAAAAAAACTATCTCTTAGATTTTTTTAATATGTGAAATTGAAACTTAATATTAAGTTAAAATTCATGTAAAAATCGATGAGTACAATATAAGACATACAATACAAAATTTAATACATCCAAGTTTTTCCTTTTGGCCAAAAAACAACAGTTACTTCTATTGTTAAGACACTGAAGGAATATCTATTTTAATAAGTTAATTGTGTTCAAATATATAGTAAGCAAATATTGCGAGTTAGGTATATCTTCAGTAGATGTGCATATAAATCATAGATATAATAATACTTAGAAAACGATTGATGTAAAGACAGGCAAGCGCTTCGTTCTATATTGATGTATCTATATTCTTGTTGATCTCGCTGTTATCAATCACGTATCTATAACAAATAAAGAAATATTTAAGAAGTGATTTTGTTCTTCATTTTATTAACTGCTGTCCCATTTTAATTATGAGGTTGGCCAGGGTTGTACGATGTACAACCGAGTAAATACTATATTCACGGCTATAAATCCCTAAAAGTTTATCAATATAGCTGTGTAGTGTCGGCTTAGAATAACACTACCCCATTTCTTCCGGTGGGTGTATGTAAGAGGCGACTAACGGTATTGGGGCTTTTAAGGGAATTTTGGGCGATGCGGTTGGATACCCATCACTAACAACCTTTATTTTACCATCTTTTCACCACGCAACTTTCAAAAGTGGCTGAAGAATTTATAATTCCCTAGCTCTGGTTACCCTCTTTAAGGGATTTATAGCCATGAGTAAATTGTATGTATGTAAATACCAGGTAGCCAGGGTAGCCAAAAACTTGGTGTAGGTGCCTCGAACTAATTGGACTTTATTTCCCCCATCTTCGAGCTAAATATGAAAAAACTATAGATGTACTTGTGAAAAAGCGTTTTTATTTCGTTTTTAGTAAATCTAAGGATTATACATTATATGTGATTGTCTCTTCGGCTTTTAGTCGGGGACTATGGCCGTTGTCAAAGATAACCTCATGTAGTCCTTTGTGGGAACAGCAAAGATATAGTGACCAGTACACCCTGCTGCTGCTGTTAGTCCGGTCAATTTAGGCCTAAAATAAGGAGAAAGGTTACATAAATTCATAAGAAGCTGAAAATTGGCACAATTGTTCAAAACATGATTATAAATGAAACCTCAAAAGTCCCCATCGTTCCGAGGTGTGCTAAAAATTTTACACGAGGTCAAAGGTCAAAAAAATGAGTTTTTTGCGATTTTAAGCGATACGGTGAGTTTTTTCGCAAAATCTTCCCAGTACAAAATTGTAGATCAGAAAATTTTCTACCAAAAAGATATCAACAATTTTTTTCCTAAAAGCCACCATTTTGAAGATATAACGCGTTGAAAAGTTCGATCATTGGTAATCTTCATACTTTGCACATGTACATGTACGCCACGTATGAACATCACTTATAAGGTGTTATAATTATAACTTAAACCTCAGTAGCTGCTCACCAACATTTATTTCGGGTATTTTACCAAGTTCAAGTGTGGCTTGGTAATCAGCTGGACCCTAAAGACTGGGGTTGGAAGTTGGTCGACAATACATTAGAGCCAGTTCTAACTTTACTTCCACCAGCACCTGAGAAACTTCTCAACTCAATATTTAGCAACTGTAAAAAAGGTTGTAATGCTAAATGTGGATGCAGAAAAGTTGGACTGTTTTATTCTTTGGCATGCACAAACTGCCAAGTCTGATCGTGCTCTAATGTTGAGTCAGCTAATCTAGAAGACTCATATGATACCAATGAGGAATCGCTAGTGGGACAGTTGATCTGTGAAATAGAAGAAAAAGAAGAAGAAGAACAAGAAGAAGACGAAGGACAAGAAACAGTAATCCTGGAAAATTACGAATCAGACGAGGAATATTAATCATTTCATTTTCAATTACACCGCCATTATTTTAACCAACCGATATGTACAATAATATTTTACAATAGTTTTAAAACAAATAAAATCACTGCAGACCCGTGGAATAGGCCTACAGGAGATACCACGTTAAAATAAAACGCGCTAAGTACACTGTCTCATAGGTGGCGTGGAAACGTGTGCAAAGTATGAAGATTACCAATGATCGAACTTTTCAACGCATTATATCTTCAAAATGGTGGCTTTTAGGAAAAAAAATATTGATATCTTTTTTGTAGAGAATTTTTTGATCTACAATTTTGTAGAGGGAAGATTTTGCGAAAAAACTCACAGTATCGCTTAAAATCGCAAAAAACTATTTTTTTTGACCTTTGACCTCGTGTAACATTTTTAGCACACCTCGGAACGATGGGGACTTTTGAGGTTTCATTTATAATCATGTTTTGAACAATTGTGCCAATTTTCAGCTTCTTATGAATTTATGTAAGCTTGAATGTATAAATTGACCGGATTATGTGTACCAACTTATAATTTGTATTTATATTTTACATAGAAAAATATTTCGATACCGCATGTAGGATTTTATATGACGCGTGAGTACTGTGTGCGAGTGAGTTCGCCGTCTAGAGGTCGCCACATCCTTCGAAGGGGCTTCGAGAGTTACATACATATACCTAATCATTCATCAAATTATTGTGGGGTTGCGATTTCCACACTTCAACATCCGGGGTTTGCAGATTTAGGCTTATATTATTAAAAATTATATTATTATTTCTCATAAATAAAAGATGTTATTAACCCTTTCCACGCCAAGAGTTTTAGTCAAAAACGTTCATCACACGCCACGGCAATAAACGCGGTTGATTTACTAGTGTTGGTCGATATTGTCGATAACTATCGATCAGTTATCGATATTATCGATAACTGGCGACGGCGGTGCTCCTGCCAACCAATTAAATTCGTCATCTTCTCCCTAAAACAATAGTTGTAAATTACTCACAAAATTCTTATATTTTTAGTAACAGGAAATCCTTACTAATATTATAAATCTGAAAGTGAGTTTGTTTGTTTGTTTGTTTGTTACGCTTTCACGCCGTAACTACTGAAGCGATTGCTTTGAAATTTTGCAGAAGAATATTCAAAAGTCTGGATTAAATAATAGGGTACTTTTTGTTCCGGAAAAATAGATATTCCTGAGGGAAATCGTGGGAATGAGTTTTTTTTCTTATAGTTGTGCTTTTTACTGCATTATAACCGAATTCCTCGCGGGCGAAGCCGTGGGCGGAAAGCTAGTAAAAAATAAAAATAAATTTGATAAGTAGTAAGTTTTTTTTTTAAAGTTAATACATCTTTATACCTAGGTATTAATTTCAATATTCCTATAAAAAAATAATTACAAACACTATATTGTATCACAGCAGAGTAACTACACTAGATTGAGATTGAAAACACTATATTGTATTATAATTTTTAATAACTTACCTGTTGATTATGTATGAACACTTCATCACTTTCAAATTCAACATCATCAGTTCCTTCTAAAATCCTTATCAACTCCTCTGCAGTGGTCATATTTCAATAAATATTAATTTACAATAATAATAACTCAACTTAGCAACGCAAAGATGATAACCCAGTAAATAACATGATTTTGCAGGGTACTTCCATAATTTATCGATATCTCCTACCCTCATTGTACAGCACAAAAAAAATAGTTCTAGAAATATCTATCGCCTCTGACGTCACTTCCTCGTCTGATATATCAGACGTTGGCGTACGAGACTGATGCATGATCGTGTCGCTAAAGTGTTGTGACATACCATGAAATTTACTGGATTCGATACAAAACATAATTTGAAAATATATTAATTTCTCTGTGGTAAAACTTGGTAAAATAACGTCACACTAAAATTTTCTATGCCCAAAACAAAAACCTGTATAATTTTGACATTTTTAGACGTTTCTTTTTAGAGTACCAGATTTCTGGCTTTGGCAGTAACATTGTAATGTAACATCACTAATGTCTGATATATCAGACATTGGCGCTGAGGGTTCAAATAAAAAAAGAGTCGGATTTAACTAATAAACACGGTTTTGTTTTTAATAATTTATTATTAAAATAACATTATAATACATTGTGAAATTGTTATTTTTGATTAACTAAAGTATAAACTGTCTGAAAATTTTATGCATATGTCGTCAGGTACTATAACGATAAGAAAAAATAGAGTTAAATTGGTATGATATATTTGTCTGATTCAGACTTTGGCGGCGAGGGCACGAAACTTAAATGTCTAATATATCAGACTTTGGCGCTGAAAAGGTTAAAGGAAAGAAAAATTTCGACACTGGCGGGGTTCGAACCCGCGACCTTCGGGTATACGCCCCCGTCGAAATTTTTCTTTCCTTTAATAACATCTTTTATTTATGAGTAATAATCCCCACATGAGGAATTCATGTCAAAAAACATTAAATTATATTATTATTTATTATTATAAGCCTTTTATGTCCTACTGCTGGGCAAAGGCCTGTTTCCCCTTCTTCAACTCCATGCGGTCTTGACAGTTATATATTTTCGTGTCACAGACATTGTTACCAACACAGAAAATGTGTTGTCTATCTAATGGACTAGGTTGCTTGCGCGGCAAAACATCATACTGGATATGCGGCTCTACCGTGATCATTATTGTACGTATGCGTAACTGTATTTTTTGTGTTTCCTACTTTTTATACCCCCTTTTTACGTAGCCGTGTTGTATATTTGACTTTAAAAAATAATAAATATATTTCACGATGCTCTACATTTGTTTTACTTTTTTAGAGGTAAGATTTATATTTTCTATCTTGAGTTCTTTACGCACAACAGTTAAGAGCAACATGTACACCACTAATTAAGTGTGTATCAATCAAATTGTATATTCATTATGCACTCTACCATTAACTAGTTACTAAAGGATATGGGTCGGGCCTACACCAATTTGTCTTTTCTAAAGATATATGTGTGGTTAATTTATCATGGTTGTTAACGGTGAGGGAAAACATCGTGAGGGAACCCACATGGCTGAGTTGTACTTAGTCATGTGACAGTGTATTCGTACAAAACGGCGATAGGCCTGCCCCCTATCACGTGAGTGCACTGTCCATGCAAAACGTGGGTACTCTGAACAGCAGGTGACAAAGTCACGTGATGTTCAGAAGTATTAGTACCTCTGCCAACCCTTTCGGGGATATTCGGCGTGAACGTTTATGCTTATTATTATTATTATTATAAAGGATATGATATGATTCAAAATAAGGGTATCCAGAGTTATAAAATTCAGTTTCCCTAGCCGTAGCTAAATAATAATGAATAATAGGTTTCCAACATCATCGTCCAATCATCACTGATAAAGTTATACTCTTTCTCTTTTCCTACAAGTCTACTACGGGAATAAATTGTATAGAGCTTATTTAAGCTGACACTAGATAGCATGTTTAATGGACACTGAATTGCCTTTTTACACAGTAAATAAAACACCACAGTCAACTAACTAAATAAATCATTTATTTTATACAAAAAATTCCTCTATGATACATATTTACAAACATAGAAAACAATATCAAATCAGTTTACAATTTTAAAAAAAGCTTGAGCATCTGCGCGCCAAAATATCACGTGACCGAAACCCTGCGTTCGCGCACACAAAACCACATTAAAATTAATGAAAAAACATACAATTTAGTCACGATGCCAAAGCGATTATCTTTTTAAATATATAATAACAACATAATATTTTAATAGAATGGAACTCTTGTTTATCGACGATAATGGAATATTATAATTTCTTACAATGCACCTTTCAGTCACCCATCTCAAGTTTTAATTGAATATTTGTACTTGAAAATAATATTCAATGGCTAATACGGAATAATATGGAAGAAGAGTTCAGTCAAATCACTTAAGTGGTACACAATTTTTACACGAAACACTTTTAATTATCAATGGGATATAGTAGTACATAAATTAAATCAATTAATTGTTTTAATTGAAATATGGTTACTATCAAAAGTTTCTAAAAGGTATGATTTGTTTCATACAATTATATAATATAATTCACAGAACATTTTGATGATGATGTATATGTTAAAGATTGTCATCTCACTTTAAGCATTATCATAACAATATGATAATGCTTAAAGTGAGATGATGCAATTTAAAACTATATATATAACAAACGAGTACCTAATATCTTAAATGGTATACTAATTATACCTTTAAGGGAAAATTTTCGTTACTTAATATTTCTGTTCCGATAATAATGCTAATGTTAGGTATAGGTTTATATTAAAAACATTGTTTCTGTTATTGTTACAATAAATTAGGAACTGTTTAGCTGTTCGTAGTAATAGCAGTAAAGAAAATACATTTTCTTTTTTATCTTTGGTGAGAATTTTTGAAAACCTTCCTTTCTTGTTACAATTGACAATGAAAACGATTTGTCTAGAAATCTGATTGTTTGAATTTAAGCCGCTTTTACTTATCCAAGTATGCGTCGACAACGCTATGTCAAGTTGGTACATTTGAATGCCTCAATAAAAGCCTTACAAAATGGCGTCGAATCAAAAATATCATATGTTTATTCTAAAGTAGCCTCCGAATAAAAAGTCAAAACTTGTTCTTGGATAAAGTTAACGCGGCAATCTTACTGTAAAGTTTATTCAAAAATCTCAATATTCTCTTTTTAAAACACTGTTCCAGTAGTGGTAGCACGCTTGTTATTTTAACTACAAACCTCTGGGTATAAAACTATTTCATACTTTCAAAGTATCTATTTCATTTCTTTCTAACCATCGAGTATAATAATCATAAGCATGCTACGCTACTGAATTAAATAAGTAAATAACTGGCAAGACAAAGACAACCGGATAGCATCGCGACTAAATAGTGCAAGAAACTAACTTAAACTAACATTAGCTACTTAAATTATCGAGGTGATTAATCGCGCCTTGAAGTTGACGATTCTCTCGGATGTTTGAGCTAAGCGGAGGATTAAGTCTTGGACGAGGTTGGCGATTCCTCGGTTGGCGATGATGAACAATCTGGTGATGGGGCCAGGTACTCCTTCGGTGAGGTTATCTCCTTTGCCGGCACTCGCGTCTTCACCCTCGCCTTCAACTCCCGCTTCAGCGCCATTTGAGCCGGATGATGAGCCAGCTACCAACTGAAATAAGAGGAGAGGTTTTAATATTGTTTCTAAGCTGTTGTGAAGTGCCGAACTCTATTTAGATTGCGTGTTAGTATACGTTGCTACATCTATGTTAAGGTTAAGGACTACGCTAAATACATTGGCCGAGAGAGAGATAATTATTAAGTCTCAATAGAAAATTGGAAAACAAGGGTGAAATTCAGTGACTGTGGTAATGGGTTTCTAACCACCTTTGTTCTAACCCTCATTAAACGCTCATTTGGCAACCATGGAAATATGAAGGTGAGGATCAACGCCATAGTATCGGATACAATTATTACTAAACTTTGAAAATAATGCAATTAGCTTTGTTTAGTGATCTTGATTAGTGTGTAATAAAATGATGGATTCTTTTTTAAGTCGTATTACAAGTACATTAAACTTTATGCTTGAAGATAGTTGTAATAAAAGTGTCTGAATGACTGCTTATGAAGCATTTAAAAGAATTATACAGCTTGTGTTTTATTCCATGTATTTTAACTCGTTAGCCTAAAAAAATAATTCCTCTACTACAAAATGTTTTAAAAACAAAACAATGAACATGTTTACTACGAAATAATGATGAGTCAAAACTAGTCAACAACTAATCTAAACAATACATGAAGCTACAAAAAAACTACATGAACTTTTATTAACTACAAACATGTGCAACTAAATTCCATAAAAATAATTGATAAATGAGAAAATCTGTCTCATTGCATATCTAATCTAAAAAATCTACAAATACTCAATCAAAATCTACAGGTGCATTAAACATATTTTTTTATTTTAATACTTGTGTATTTGGATCAAAAGTGCCAGTGTGTGTGGCGGTGAGTCCGACATTCAAAGAGTCCGTCCCAGCAAAGAGGCGGAATGCCGTTCCAGCGGCCCTTGCCACGGCTTCCGCTGGGCGCTGGAATATGACTCAATATGATGATGAAAGTAATTTTATTCATCAGTGGTCATCCTCAGTGGATGTCTGTCTTACGGAAGGATAAACATGTTTTCTAACTTGCAATTTGTAGCTTTTACCTTTATAAGTCTGCCTCGAAATAAATAAAAACAAGTTTTTTGAACTTTAATTTAAAATCATTTATTTTTCCTGATCTTGTATATCACTCTGCTTTGCTTATGGCAATTTGTATGAAAATGTACTATTTATAAGTAATTTTAAATTATAATAAGAGGATGAATATTTCAAGTAAAAAACATAATAAACGCAACAACATTAGGGAAACTGTTTTATGAATAAGTTAAAAGCAATGATTCTTCTACCAACCGGATCTGCATATTAAACTGCGATACTTTTTTATGTATTAGTAGTACCTTGTCGAGTTATCCTTACTTAACAAGTTTTCACATCCATATGTTTGTTCGTTATTCATACATCGAAAGTTATTTTGCTTTCGGAACAGTATATACGTCTGCGTTTTCAGGGACGTATTAAGGTATGACTACATACATACACATACTCACGGCTATAAATCCCTTAACGGGGTAGCCAGAGCTTTGGAATGAAAAATTCCTCAGCCACTTTTGGAAGTTGATTGGGGAAAAGATGGTAATAATAAATGTTTTAGGTGACGGGTCTCCAACCACATCGCCCAAATATAACTTAATAAGCCCCTATACCCTTAGTCGCCTCTTACGATCACGCACGGGTAGAAATGGGGTAGTGTTATTTTAAGCCGACACTACACGGCTAAGGTATGACTGTATGTACAAAAGTATGCTAACTACTTACTCTAACAATATCGAAGAGGAAGTTTCCGGATCCGCCACCAGCTGAACCTCCAGCACCGCCGGAGCCTCCGAAGCTTAAGAACCTTAAAAAAACAACAACAATTTAATAGGGAAAATAGCAGTTGAAACTTTTTTAATCTCTTTTTTTTCGCAATTTTACCAACTCCTTGAAATAGATATAAAAAAATACGGACATATTTATATACAGATCAAGTTGGCCCCAAACTAAGTAGAACTATATATTTAATATTATATAGTACATATATTTGGGTTGTCTGGAAGAGATCGCTCTTAGTGATAAGACTGCCAGTTGTACTTTGGCTTTTGTACCGATCTTTTTAAAGAGTTTTTATTATTATTATTATATATTTTAACTAAATAACATCGAAGACCAAGAAACAATAATTTAAGCTCATCACATAAAAATTGCTCTCAGCGGGGATTAAACCCGCAACTTCCGGACCGAGAAGCTAGTGGCCTATCAACTCGGCCACGGAGGTCATCAAAGAATCTTTCACTTCATCTTTTAGAAGAGATTAAGTAAAGTACTGATAGACAAACGTTTCGAAACTCGAATGAAATCATTTAAAACACTTAGTAGTCTCATAGAACACATAAAGAATCATGCCTGTGCTATTCTAAACCGACTAACAGTCCGTCATAACCCGAATTAAGCTAAATCGCGGCCAAGTCCCACTTAAGGTAAACGCACACACACATTTTTATTTACTATTCATGCAATGATAGCGTGCTCATGCCTGTAATTTATTCTATTGATGTAACGTTTACATCACTTCGGGGGTCAATCCGAAACTCTGTTTGCGTTCACCATCACCAATGTGAATGGGTTTTTAAACATGTTTGGTATTCTGTTGGTCGGTGATGGTGATTTGCGTAAATGAGTGACAGATTAATTATTAGTTTTGTTGTTAATAGATGCAAATAACTGGTTTTATTTGTCTTGGTGTTGCATAGTTTTTGCGTAGAACTGTTTGATAAGATTAAAATGCGTTGCTTAAGATTATTTTCAAAATTAAGTCAAAATACATTCATATACTCCCGGCTATAAATCCCTTACGGGGTAGCCAGAGCTTCGGAATGAGAAACTTCTCAGCCACCTTTGGAAGTTGATTTGGGAAAAGATGGTAATAATAAATGTTATTGGTGACGGGTCTCCAACCACATCGCCCAAAAATCACTCAAGAAGCCCCTATAACCTTAGTAAAAATAATCAAAAAATGAATTTTCTTATGTGTACCTTATATAAATGCATATGCGTTGCGTATATTAAAAATAATAACATAAACATAAACATAAACATAAACGTTCACGCCGAATATCCCCGAAGGGGTTGGCAGAGGTACTAATACTTCTGAACATCACGTGACTTTGTCACCTGGTGTTCAGAGTACCCACGTTTTGCATGGACAGTGTACTCACGTGATAGGGGGCAGGCCTATCGCCGTTTTGTACGAATACACTGTCACATGACTAAGTACAACTCAGCCATGTGGGTTTCCTCACGATGTTTTCCCTCACCGTTAACAACCATGATAAATTAACCACACATATGTCTTTAGAAAAGACAAATTGGTGTAGGCCCGACCCAGGATTTGAACACTAGTCGTTTGCACGATAACCGAGTGTTCTACCCACTGGGCTATCACGGTTTAAAAATCACGGTTTAAAAGTGGCCATTTTAATGCAACAAACAGGCACTCTAACTTTATATAGAGTAGATACATAAAGTATATATTTAGAATATGTATTAGAAGACGTCCGTGGCCGAGTGGATAGATAACTAGCTTCTCAGTCCGGAGATTGCGGGTTCGATCCCCACTGAGAGCAACATTTATCTGATGAAAATAACATACATACATACATACATATGCTCACGGCTATAAATCCCTAGAAGGGGTAGCCAGAGCTAAGAAATTGGAAATTCCTCAGGCACGTTTGGAAATTTTAGTGGGGAAAAGATAGTAATATAAAGGTTTACGGTGATGGGTCTCCAACCACATCGCCCAAAAATCCCTTAAAAGCTCCAAATCCGTTAGTCGCCTCTTACGTATACCCACCGGAAGAAATGGGGTAGTGTTATCCTATGCCGAAACTACACAGCAAATGAAATAAATGTTTGTATTTAGTTTTAGATATTATTTTTATACGTATTATATAATATTAAATATGTCTTTGAGTTAGTATCCTGTATTACAAGTTCTACTTAGTTTGAGGCTAACTTGATTTGTGTATAATATGGCCGTATCTATTATTTATTATATAAAGTGTATGAACTGCAATGCTATTTATCTGTAGGTATCGATATAAACTAGTACAAGTGAAGACACTACATAGTAATATATAATTGAAGCATCATTACCAACGCAGTAAAAAGTGATTCCCACGCTTCGATTTCTTTCCATTCTTCTCGTTATTTACAGACGAGTAGTGCACGGGACAGTGTGCATCTATTTAATTATTTACACTTACATAAATAAACTATAACATACGTACATACATATACTCACGGTTCTCTGTCCCTAAAAGGGGTAGCCAGAGCTTCAGAAACAGAAAATTCGTCAGCACTTTTGGAAGTTCGTTTCCTGAAGATATTACCCTCACCGTTAACCAGCATGATAAATTAACCATACATATGACTTAAGAAAAGATAAATTGGCGTTGGCCCGACTCGGGATTCGAACCCAACCCAGGAACAAGAATACCTTTTAACACTAGTTATTGAAAGTGAGAAGTTTGTGCTATTAAAGCTATGTGAGTACAGCACCGGCGTCGTGAGAATAGTGATTTAGAAAAACTTACGTATATAGTATTACGATCGACTGGCAAGAAACTTGGAAATTTATTACGTGTTGCAGCGATTGGGAAATAATATTGCTCATCTTGGTGTCATCATATAGTATTTTATGTATGTTTGAAGTAGTAAGATTTTTAACACCATTAAATTTATCAAAAGTACGAATAAAGTAATCAATTGAAGTGTAAAAAGTATAGTAAGTACTAGTAAGTTTTGTAAATGATGCTGATGTTTGCTGGGATCTTTAAAGTTACTATCGATAGTCTCAGTTTACTCCAAAGGGAGCTTAAGTGTTATTTTAAGCAGAATATCTCCGAATGGTTGACGGAAGAAGTAGTTTTTTCTGGTCAATTCGCTAATTAAATTAAAAGAAAATGATGTAAAAATGACACCAAGGTCAAGAATTATTGGAATTATACTCTGTGTTAGTTTATTAATCGATTTTACGCCATCCTCAATGGCATAAGTAAAATTTTTGTTTCAGAACTTTTATACGACATTTTCCGTCTGGTGTTGAGTAAATAATTTTAACATGAACAGTGAGTTTCGACACGAAATTCTCCCTCAGCGTTCGCAATATATATACGAAAAAATATAAGAAATCTGTCGAAATTTTTCTTTCCTTTCTTTATTAGTAATAATTCCCATAAGAGGTTTTCATGAACGACACATTCTAATCATATTAATATTATAAAAGTAAAAGTTTAGATTTTTGGATGTTTGAGGCAAAAAGGCTCCTCAAGTGCTTAATATATCTGAATACAATTTGGCGGAATGCTATATAATGACCCAAATTGTAACATAGGATACTCTTTATACCGGAAAAATTTAACCGATTAAAGATTCACGCCTGATTGAACTAAGTGTACCGGAAAAAACGCCTTAAGCTATGTCATAAGCAAATTTGAAAGTACGAAGTCTGTCGGGTCATCTAGTGATATATATACGAATATATGCAAATCTAATAGAAGCAAAACTTTCATTGTGTAATTGAATCTTTGAGGTATTGCATTTAAAGCTAAGCTCTACCAAACTACTGACCTTCCAGCCCGGCTAGTACGAGCGGTGTTTAAACTAGTTATCGCGTGGGATAAAGCAGCCATCTCTTACGCACTTTCTTAGTATCGTATACTGCCA
This sequence comes from Bedellia somnulentella, assembly GCA_963576735.1. Lineage (NCBI taxonomy): Eukaryota > Metazoa > Arthropoda > Insecta > Lepidoptera > Bedelliidae > Bedellia > Bedellia somnulentella. The sequence goes on from OY755191.1 coordinate 710,909, forward strand.
TCTCATTCTAACCGTTATCGTGTTGATAAAATAGCGCTCGTGCTTGCCTTTCTGGATTGCATTTAAACCTACTACTAACCAGCAAAAGATTTTGAAGAAAAATTCTTACCTTTTATTTCTGTTTTCTTCACTAGTGTCGCTGTCGTCTAACGTAATCTCGTCAATAGTAGCGGAGTTAGACTGGGCTGCAGCCGTTTGCTGGTCATCATTGGATGCTGCTGGTTGCTGGTCCTGACTTGACGACTGGTTCTCACCAAATGCCACTCTCACTTCAGCCTGCTGCGATTCAGCACCAGTAAGGAGCTGGTTTTCGTCTGCTGGAGAAGCCTGCAAAAATATGAGGGTAGTTTAATTTTCTGTGTACCGCCACATATTACACATGCACGTGATGACCTTGATGTTAGGATGGTTATTTATGATCAAGTTGCTGTGATTGACAATATTATTGAGTTGATTGGCCAAAGATTTGGTGTTACGTCAACTGATGTAATATTATTTGGTGCTGTATGTGATATAATATTATTCGAATTATACATTAAACCATGGTAACTTTCATAGGGTAAAAATTTGTGTTCCACTATAATAAATAATAAAAGGTAAATAAAAGTAAAACTATTTTTACGAAATATGAGTACAAATACAAATAAATTCCTCTTAGAGTTATAAAACTATTGCATTGATTGGTCAGCTGCATGCACTGGATATTAAAATCATTTTTTTTTATTTGGCTCGAAATTGACTATCATAGGCTTTTTCATCTATCTTTATATCATAATGTAATATTGAATGATTATTTTCGGCATTGGTAGCGAAACAATATAGATATTTTCTACCCTATTACATTCTATAAAATAGTAAAAAGTAATAAATATATAAAAATATCGATGATTAGTTAGAATTTGGATGCAGGCCATGCGTTTAGTAATTCGAATGTCATGAAACCGAAACTAACACGAGATGCTGAAAATTTCGACGATTGTGATTGATGAGGTCAACGGATGCGTCAGTATATCCATTGGTGTTAAGTGAATGGTGGATTGCCATTGTCTTATTTGGCATGACTTTTGTGATTCGCTCTGCGGTTCGGGGCAGGCTTAGTAATAGTCTACAGTACCCAAACGACGTATCGTTTCCTCCTGACTTCTTCCGTAGTCGCTTCTTCTTTAAATGGTGATAAAGTTGATACAGGTTTGTCATCTTCATCGTCATCATCATCATCATCATCACTAAGTTCTACGGTACCACCTCCGGCACCGTTATTGCCGCCCCCATTGTTGCCGAGGAATGTTCTAAGTACAATTGGTCCGAAGGTTTGTAGGACAAAACTTGTTAACTGCTGGATTTTTTGTTGGATCATCTACAACATTTGTAAAGCTACTGAAATTGTTTTGTTGATGCTTCTCCTATGGCGATAAATACTTATTTAAATATGAATACAGAAATACACCTGGCGGTAGTCACAATACGTGTGATTTTGTTGAAAATCGGTGTTTATGTCGCTGTAAAGTTTATAGGAGAAACTAAATGGAATGTAATTAATGAATTTATAGCCGTTTAATGTCTCATTGTACTTTTAATGGGTATTTAAGACTAGTGTTGGAGGACAGTATTAAATTAGCTGTAAGAATACTACTTAATTATATGTGAGCCTATGTTTTTTAGCGGTCATATGATATAGAAACCTTTGAATACATTATGTTTAACCAAAATAGCTTTTTCTCAAATTGACAATTTCTTAAAACTAATTGACTTGTGTGTGCAGTTTTCTTAAAAAAACACAGCAGTGTATCGAATTGTATCACAGTTTCTATTGCACTAGCGTACATGTTGTATTAAACATTGCTTATCGATTGTATTACATGATTAAAGAGCATTGTTGTTTGTATTTGATATTTGGCTAATGTTTTTTTGTATCAACGGAAAGTTTTCGTGTCTTAGTCTTCCGGTGCTAGTGGAAATTTTGAGAAAGGTTTTAACATGTATTTTTCTGACAGTGGGATCTCAAACGGCAAAAAGAAGCTCATGCCTTACTTGTTTGATTCGACATTAAAATCACATTATAATATGATGGTCTCCATTTTGAGTTTAAACCTCATGGTGGTTCTTGAGAATGTACATTAAAACTGTAGACCTTCCGTTTTTTTAAAATATATTGATTAAGGAATATTTTGTCACTTAATGACAATACATACCCTTGTTTTTTTATGGATACTTTCATAAAATATGATCGCCGTGTATAAGCATTAGACAATTACCTGTGTGAGCTGAGGGAAGAGTTGTCTGAGGATACCGATGGTCCTCTTGTTCCTGTCACTTCCCTCACTGCCGGGAGCGCCGAGGTTCAACGTCGATAAGGTTTCCTGAAAATGTACATAGACGTTGAATGATAATATTCACATGATCTCGTAACTTTTTCTTAACAAATATTTATTGGTTGGTTAGTATGAATAATTTTACACATACATATACTCACGGCCATAAATCCTAAAAAGGGGTAGCCAGAGCTTCAGAGCTAGAAACTCCTCAGCCACATTATGAAGTTGATAGGTGACAAGATGGTAGAAATAAAGTATCGTTTGTGATCAAAAAACCATATTAAGCCCCATATCCTTGTCGTGGGTAGAACAGGGTAGTGACATTCTAAGCCGGCACTACATGGGGCATAAATTTAATTTCCAGATGACAATTAATTATTTGAAATATAGACCACTTATTAAATAATGTTTTGCATGTTAATATTGTTCCCATACATTCTTACATACATATATTTACGGCTATAAATCCCTAGAAGGGGTAGCCAGAGCTAATGAATTAGAAATTCCTCAGCCACTTTTGGAAAATTGTGTGGGGAAAAGATGGTCAAATAAAGGTTGTTGGTGATGGGTCTCCAACCGCATCGCCCAAAAATACCCCAATACCGTTAGTCGCCTCTAAAGTACACCTACCGGAAGAAATGGGGTAGTGCTATTCTAAGCCGATACTATACACCAATTTTTTCCCATATCTCGTTTTAATAAATTTGCTGTGGTTGTAGTACTTATTTCAGTTGTTGTTAAGCAAATTTATTTTAACTGCTTCACTATCAAACTACTTCTGTTATTAGCCTTGTTAGCCTTAAATAAAAGAACCCCGCCAGTGTCGAAATTTTTCTTTCCTTTAATAACATCTTTTATTTATGAGTAATAATCCCCACATGAGGAATTCATGTCAAAAACATTAAATTACTTGTTAGCCTTGTTTAATAAATTTACTGTGATTATGGTACCTACTTATTGTTTTAATTAAATAAATAAATATTTATAATGGTGATACATGTTCTAGTTTTGTAAATCTCAGGCTCATACGCACGAGTATTTTATCCCGAGGAGTACCCTTAAATTCAAGCTGTGTAGTGTTGGCATAGAATAACACTACCCCATTTCTGCCGGTGGGTGTACGTAAGAGGCGACTAACGGTGTTGGGGCTTTTAAGGGATGTTTGGGCGATGCGATTGGATACCCATCACCAACAACTTTTATTTTGCCATCTTTTCCCCACTCAATTTTCTAAAAGTGGCTGAGAAACTTCTAGATAGTATAGCCGTGAGTATATCTATGTATGTATGTATGTAGGTACCCTTAAATTAAATTTTTATCTAGCACTTTTTGCTATAGACAGGAGAAAGATAATGTGAAAGGTAATGTGAGTAGAGGACGACCACGGAGGACACACCTGGACCAAATAGAGTGTGTGCTCAAAAAGGCCGGCGTCCGAAGTATGAAGAATAAAAGAGCATTATGAGAAGAATGATGGATGTAACATATGCAAGTGGCGATCGATAGTCTCTGCGTGAGTATAAATAAGTAAGTAAGTAAGTAAGTAAGTAAAGATGGTGGAACAAAAAGCCGTTTATGATAAAATACGTGGCTGTACCACCGGCCACCTAAATAGCTCTCAAACTATAAGTAGCATTGCATGAAAATAATTAGTGTTATTCTTGTCGCACACTAAATAACTTACGATAAATAAACGTAGCTAAAAACCTTACTAAATAAGAAAGCACAAAATAATGTTTCGACGTCAGACTCGACTCCAAACCTCACGAATTTAAGGCCAAAACCAACAACATCCAAGGTTATTAGACAAATAAAACCAGCAGGTAACTTGTTTTATAAAAGATTTCTTTTTCAGTCTCATATTGTCGCCTCCGCTATAAAAGTAGGTTGCATTATTGTCTGCGATTTTTGACCAAGACCTCTATATTTCTCACGGCACCTAACATCATCTTTAATATCATATTATATAATTATGTAAGTGTGCAAAACTATTGTTAACCTATCGTGGGTTCAAGTTTGCATTGAAAATTAAATATTTAAAGTTTTAGAAGACGTTTAGGTGTTTGAATATTTTGATAATTATGGATGTAAAGTACGGGTCGGGCCTACACCAATTTGTCTTTTCTAAAGACATATGTGTGGTTAATTTATCATGGTTGTTAACGGTGAGGGAAAACATCGTGAGGAAACCCACATCACTGAGTTGTACTTAGTCATGTGACAGTGTATTCGTACAAAACGGCGATAGGCCTGCCCCCTGTCACGTGAGTACACTGTCCATGCAAAATGTGGGTACTCTGAACACCAGGTGACAAAGTCACGTGATGTTTCTGAAGTATTAATACCTCTGCCAACCCCTTCGGGGAAATTCGGCGTGAACGTTTATGTTATGTTATTATGTAAAGTACGGACCCGCAGGTCACATTTTGTTCAAATAGATATTGTGCTTATTGTATGGTGTAAAAATAAAAAGGTATTGTCGAAAAATTAATGGTTTTATAAAAACCGCGAGATGTTTTTCAGGATGTTAGTGGTATTATAAAGTGATATTATAACATGAATGAAAAATAATAAAAGTCTATAAATACGAAAAGGCCGGCGTCCGAAGTATGAAGAATAAAAGAGCATGTATGAGAAGATTGATGGATGTAAACGAAGCTAGAGAGGTTTGTCAGGATCGTACAAATTGGCGATCGATGGTCTCTGCCTACCTATATGAATGTATGTACTATGAATGGGACAATTGACGAATGTGTAGACGTAAAAGGGCGTTTTTGAGGATATATACCTATCCTAATAGGAATTATTAGTGTGAGTATAAATTAACATTTTTAAACGACTTTCCATTACATATATTTCTATAGTGTCTGCTGTGTAGTGTCGGCTTAGAATAGCACTACCCCATTTCTTTCAGTGGGTGTACGTAAAAGGCAACTAACGGTATTGGGGCTTTTAAGGGATTTTTGGGCGATGTGGTTGGAGACCCACCATCACCAACACCTTTATTTCACCATCTTTTCCCCACGCAACTTTCAAAAGTGGCTGAGGAATTTCTAATTCCTTAGCTCTGGCTACCCCTTCAAAGGATTTATAGTCGTGAGTATATGTATGTATGTATATTTGTATAACTTTGCCTACATGTAGGCATATAAAATTAATAAAACTATTTAGTTTTCCTTATACATTTGATCACGTAACTTAAGATTATATTTACGCAAACGAATTACAAGTTAAAGTTAATATAGTTAATTATAACATAAAAAATATCTATTGTTTGTGTGTCAATGCCGACATAGTAATCAGAATGCTTGTTAGCCTAATAGGAGGTTTTCAGCCTGTAATAGCATTTGCATGCTCATTTTTATTACTTAATTATGAAAAAATATATAAGATATGTAGGTCCGAATGGACATTTTGATTATAAATAAATAAAAAATCCTGTTTTTAAATGAGAAATGAAACTGCTTGGTGTCACCAGGGCTCTATAAAGGTATTACAGATACAGGATATTTCCCGATGTACACCGAAATTGCAATACATTGGACTTTTAATAGATGTGAGCGAATGTGTTTTTCTCATTAAACCACTTTCACTGTCCTCACATTGACAATTTTTTCTCTTTTCACCACGGACTCGAATCTTTTTTTAAGTAATTTTGTAACTGGTCTTAGAAAACTTTACATGATCACCTGCTAATACTAACAGTACGTCACTAAAAGTTAATGTTCTAAACAAAAATAAAATGATTTAAATCCTTTTGTTCATGAAAACCTCATGTGGGGATTATTACTAATAAATAAAGAATAAATAAAGGAAAGAAAATGCTCAATTGGCAGAGCGACGGGGCGTATACCCGAGGTCGCGGGTTCGATTCCCGCCTGTGTCGAAATTTTTCTGTCCTTTATTTATTAAAAATAAATTGAATAAAAAACCAGACAAAAATCTATCCCTTAAAACCCTTAACATTTATAACCCTATATATTACCTGAGCACTAGCAGCCGGTGCAATAATTTCGATGATTTCAGGCCGGTTGTCATCTGCAGGATCGGGGTTCGATGCCGGGGCGGGTTCCGGGGCGGGCGCGGCCTGCACTGCCACGAGCGCTGCACATAACAGTAACACTAGCGACGACTTCATTGTATTTGGCGTGAAGATACGGGGTCTGGAAAGATGAGAAGGTAATGTTAGGATTTGATGGTTTAAAGGGAGAGTAATGTGTTTTTTGGGCTAAGAGGAGCTACGAAAAGTTTTACCGTGTTTTACTACGATTAATAACCTGTCTACTGTAATAATAGTTGATCCTAAAATTAAAAAATAGTAAATATTTTGCTGCCTTCGTATTTAGTACAAAATTTGAAATAACTTCATTTGGTCTTTTTGCTGAAGAATATTGAAGTTTTTTCATGTTTACAACACCTATAAAGAAATGAAAACTCTGGTTTAAATTTTCTTGCGGTACAGCTAAAATGGTAAGTACTTTTAGTATAAAAACCGTGAACAGAATATTGTTCAATAAATAAAAATAAGAATTAAACAAAACTGAACGAAAGAGCATTGCATTTCTTAATAACCACATTTCTGGCCCCTTGAACTCTCTGTGTGATAAATCTCTATGTGTATAGAAACTTAAAATTCAGAATGCGTCAGATTAATGTCACGTGTCGAAAACTCGAGAAAATAGCAAAGGGTAAGGTCACCGACCTGTGTTCTGTTGAAATTATGCAAATTTTAATTGCCACATGTGTGTCCATTTTGGTAAGACTAAGGGCCAGTTTTTTGATCCGTGGTTAACTCAACAATTTGTTAAATATCGTAACTATTAGTTAGATATCAGCAAAATGCATTTTTTGACCCGTAGTTAGAGTAACTAATGTCAAATATCGAACCAAAATGGATTTACGATTTGACTACTGGTTAGACATTTAACTATAGTCAATGTAACAAATGGTTATATTTTTAACTACGGATCAAAAAACTGGCCCTTAATTTTGTTTTACTGGTTGGACTATTGAGAAAATGAAGTTTTCCATAATTTTGTGTAGAAAAAAATGTCTCGGTAGTCCTACGTTAGGTTTTTTCTGATGTTTTGGGTTTGAATCCTAAGAGGTACTTTCAAAAGTTTGTATTCGTTGCTGTGCATAATTTTAATTTATGTTTTTTTATGTTTTAAGATTTTCAAGTTTTGTTTTTTATTGTGTTCTTTTGACATGTTTTATGTTGTTTTTTTTTTATGTAGCACTAATTTAATTTGCAGCAGCGAATAAACATTTTCTTTTCTTTTTTTTTCTTTTCTTTAAAAGATCGATTGATACTAATTTGTTCTGTATAGATGTGTTGTAGCTTAGAATGGCATTAACCAATTACTTTCCGCGGGTGTTGTAAGTGTTAGATAACCTTTAATTTACAACTATTTAAAAAAAACGACGTGATAGCTCAATGGGTAGAACACCGGTTATCGTGCAAACGACTAGTGTTCAAATCCCGGGTCGGGCCTACACCAATTTGTCTTTTCTAAAGACATATTATGTGTGGTTTATTTATCACGGTTGTTAACGGTGAGGGAAAACATCGTGAGTAAACCCACATGGCTGAGTTGTACTTAGTCATGTGACAGTGTATTCGTACAAAACGGCGATAGGCCTGCCCCCATCAAGTGAGTACACTGTCCATGCAAAACGTGGGTACTCTGAATACTAGGTGACAAAGTCACGTGATGTTCAGAAGTATTAGTATCTCTGCCAACCCCTTCGGGGATATTTGGCGTCAATGTTTATGTTATGTTATATGTTTATGTTATGTATTTCAAAAGTAGTTGAAGAGTGTCGGATTTCGAAGCTACCCTTTTTTGATTTACAAGCTTTAGTATATGTTATTATGTATTACCTTAAAATCCCTGTCATCACATAAACACCGTTATTTTCTTTTTCTTTGATAATTGCATTAAAAATCGCGTATTTATATTAGTAGGCATCACAGCAAGGTAATGAAGGGGAGTAAACTAATTTAATATGACAGATCTGATAAAAACAATGCCTTAACAAGGTTATTTAAATAAGTTTCGCAATGACGCTATCATTTCGTTTTGACTTTGACACGTTTTGTTAGTACATCAGATATGGACCACTATACGTTAAGCTATTCTGCTGTTTTGTTTCTAGTTAGAGGGTACCTTCAAAGGGGCGAAGAATTGAATGGGTTATAATATTCATATGAATGTTTGTTAAATTTTAACAGTTTTTTTGGCGTTTTGAGGTGGTTTGGGCACATCGAGAGGATGGATGATAGGAAATTGGTAAAATGTATCTATAGAGCTAATGTGGAAGGTAATGTTAGTAGAGGACATCCACGAAAGACACACTTGGACCAAGTTGAGAGTGTGCTCAAAAAGGCAGGCGTCCGAAGTATGAAGAATAAAAGAGCATGTATGAAAAGATTGATGGATGTAGACGGAGCAAGAGGAGTTTGCCAGGATCGCACGAAGTGGCGATCGATAGTCTCTGCCTACCCCAATGGGAATTAACGGCGTGAGTATATGTATGTTTTTCTTCTATTAATAAATATTTACTTCAGTGCCCTGTAGTGCTGGCTTAGAATGTCACTACCCTTTTCTACCCACGGGTATCGAAAGAGGCGATAAGGGTGTGGGGTTTTTTAAGTGGTTTTTGGGCGATGTGGTTGGAGACCCATCACCAACGATACTTTATTCCTACCATCTTTTCCCCTATCGACTTTCGAATTTGGCTTTGGAGTGTCCAGCTCTAAAGCTCTGGCTTCCCTCTTTTTGGGATTTATAACCGTGAGTATATGTATGTACATTAAAAAATAACGTTTTTTATCTCATAGCTACTTATACATATATGTTTATGTAGTGTCGGCTAAGAAAAGCACTACCCCATTTCTTCCGGTGGGTGTACGTAAGAGGCGACTAACGGTATTGGGGCTTTTGAGGGATTTTCGGGCGATGCGGTTGGAGACCCATCACCAACAACCTTTATTTCACCATCTTTTCCCCACGCAAATTCCAAAAGTGGCTCAGGAATTTCAAATTCCCTAGCTCTGGCTGCCTCTTCAAGGGATTTATAGCCGTGAGTATATGTATGTATATGTATAAAAAAATAATGTATTTTTTTTATTTCATAGCTACTAATACATATAGTTTCTACCTATCTATGCATACGCCTTTAATTTACACAAAGCTACATACATACATATAAGCAGCATCGGTTAAGAATAAAACTAATCCATCTATTCTCAGTCACAGGCCATTTTAATAAGTCTACTCGTGGAGGAAAATATGTTTGAAGTACTCAACTTATTTGCTATTTTCTCAATGGATTACTTTAATAGCGACTTATTTCCACATTCTATTGTGTAAGTATTGCTAAGTGATCGCAACTGAATGATTGATTGGAAAGATTAGCTCGACATGACAGTTTGATATAATCATTATTAGTAATTACTTGTCTATATTTAAAGTATTATTTAAGTGTTTTGTGTTAGCAAATATATATAGGACAACAAAGGGTCCGATGGGTGTACGTAAGAGGCGACTAAGGGTATCGGGGCTTTTTAAATGATTTTTGGGCGATGCGGTTGGAGACCCTTAAAGTTACTAAAACATTTATTCTATATTATTATAACTTCCAAAAGTGGCTGAAGAATTTTCTGATTCCGAAGCTCTGACTACCCCTCTTAGGGATTTATGGCCGTGAGTATATTTATGTATGTATATTTTATAAGTATGTAGTATTGGTACATAGTAGCACTACCAATATTTGCGCGTGGCATCGTACTATGCAACTAAGAGTATTGGAGCTTTTTGTGACCTATTTATCAACCATTCTATATTTTACTGGCTACCCTTTGTTATACATACATACATATACTCACGGCTATAATTCCCTAGAAGGGGTAGCCAGAGCCAAGGAATTATAAATTCCTCAGCCACTTTTGGAAGTTGAGTGGGGAAAAGGCGGTAAAATAAAGGTTTTTGGTGATGGGTCTCCAACCGCATCGCCCAAAAATCCAATTAAAAGTCCCAATACCCTTAGTCGCCTCTTACGACACCCGTGGGTAGAAAGGGGTAGTGACATTCTAAGCCGGCACTACACGGCACCCTTTGTTATGTACATTCTTTCTAATAATATATGATATAAAATTTGAGTTACTCTTATTTTAAAGTCAACTTTCCCACCATATATCCCTAAGGGGATAGCAGAGATACCTATATGTCTGTTCGGGTGAATACACTCGAACATCTTACTAAGCACTTTTAGTCTAAACGGCGTAAATGAGTCAGTCCGCTTTTAGTTATCATTCGGCACGCGCCTATCAATTATAATTAGCATTAATTAGCAATAGTATATAAACCATTGTATTCAGTAATATATCATTATCAGAAAGGACTCAATAGTATCATTTAATTATCACTCAACACTACCCCGCACAATGTCTGTACATTAATCTTTACGCAGCTTCCTACGAATGTACTAAGTATAACTCAGCCATTTTTTCCTCACGAAGTTTTCCCCAACTATTTTGTAATATTCATAACAACTAGACGGGTAAACGATTCGTAGTATATTAGTGTTGTGCAATTCTAGCTCTAAATAGAAACAGTGATTTCTTGATTGTACGTAACATTGACTCACGCCATTTTCCGTCAATATTAATTGTACTTAATTATATTCGTTGTTTTACTTTTTACGCACATTGCACGCTGAACTGTTGTTGCTAGGAATCAAAAATTAAAAGTGGAAGCCACGTTTCTTACGTTCTAGTGTAGGTGGGATAATACATGGTGGACCGAAAGGTAAGAAAGAAGCCGATAGATGCGAGTTGTGACTTGTGACTGGTTAATATGGATTTTTGTTGTTATCTTTTGTCAATAAGTTGATAATTATAATTTTGTGAATAATATAATTATCAATTAATCCAGAGTCATCTCTGGCTTAGAAGCCCTGGTCATTCCTCTGTAATAATAATGGCTATTATTAAAATGATGTTGCTGTGTAGTGTCGGCTTAGAATAGCACTACCCCATTTCTTCCGGTGGGTGTACGTAAGAGGCGACTAACGGTATTGGGGCTTTTAAGAGATTTTTGGGCGATGCGGTTGGAGACCCATCACCAACAACCTTTATTTCACCATCTTTTCCCCACGCAACTTCCAAAGGTGGCTGAGGAATGGCTCATTCCCTAGCTCTGGCTACCCCTTCAAGGGATTTATAGCCGTGAGTATATTTATGTATGTATGTATGATTAGTAATATTGTGAGATAAATGATAGAATTTATAAAGTGTAATGAAGGGTGTGTCTTAAGGTAAAAACATACCAAAAAATATGATTAATATACACAAGTTAAATAAATTGCATATAATTTCCATCTACATTTAACAAGTAGTATGAGTGAGCCATTGTTAAATATTATTCATTCTATTAATACATACATACATACATATACTCACGCCATTAGTTCCCATTGCGGTAGGCAGAAACTATTGATCGCCACTTCGTACGATCCTGACAAACCTCTCTAGCTTCGTTTACATCCATCAATCTTTTCATACATCCTCTTTTATTCTTCATTCTATTAATGTAACTTATTTTCCAAAGCTATGACTTGACTCTGAGCCAATCTTATTAAGTACTAATGGTGTTCGCACAAACTCCACAATTTCATACATTAGTGATAATTATATCACACACAGTAATATATTATGAAACCTACTAACCTTTTGAGGAATATTGAAAGTAAAAGATTAAATAGAAGGCTTACCGGCCATTTTCTTAATCGTAGGTTAAAAGTCATATACGTAATATAATCGGTTAATTTTGCTATTACAAAATGGCCGGGGTCTGAAATAGAATGAGTCTTTTTGATGTCATGCAACCTCCTTTGTGTTAGATAAACAAATAATGAAGTTACAAAAGAGGTTAGTTCAGTTTTATTGCCTTTCATATTAGGCTAATGGGCTCGCTAACATAGATTTGACCGCGGAGTGACTGTGTTGTAAGAAATGATAACTAGTTTGGTTGTATTACTGTTTTTATTAAACTTGATATGAAATAACTTGTAAGTTTGGATGAGATAGATTCAGGAACGTTTCCAAATTGCTATGATATGCTAAGAACACGTTTTATGAAAAGTTATTTAGTTAATTTACATAACATAACATAAACGTTCACGCCGTTTATCCCCGAAGGGGTTGGCAGATGTACCAATACTTCTGAACTCACATGGCAGCGCCATCTAGTTTCCAGAGAAGGTACCCACGTTTTGCTTAGACAGTGTACTCACGTGATAGGGGGCAGGGCTATCGCCGTTTTGTATGAATACACTGTCACATGACTAAGTACAACTCAGCCATGTGGGTTTCCTCACGATGTTTTCCCTCACCGTTAACAACCATGATAAACTAACCACACATATGACTTTAGAAAAGACAAATTGGTGTAGGCCCGACCCAGGATTGGAACTCACGCCCTTCTGTTTTCGGGCGGGTGTTCTACCTACTGGACTATCATGTCGCTTAGTTAATTTACACCTTCCAACTCAAAATGTCGTTTCAAAGTTTTCTAAAGGACTTCTAATTTTAATATTTCGTTATATATACAATATTAAATGTATTCTATAAACTTTATTATTTAACATTAATACCCAATATAATTTAGTCTTTGCTAACGGTGAGGAAAAACATCGTGAGGAAACCCACATGGCTGAGTTGTACTTAGTCATGTGACAGTGTATTCGTACAAAACGGCGATAGGCCTGCCCCCTATCACGTGAGTACACTGTCTAAGCAAAACGTGGGTACCTTCTCTGGAAACTAGATGGCGCTTGCCATGTGAGTTCAGGAGTATTGGTACCTCTGCCAACCCCTTTGGGGATAAACGGCGTGAACGTTTATGTTATGTTATGTTATGTTATAATTTAGTCTATTAAATATTGGACAGTTCATAAAACTAAGGCTAAGTATTACTAAGACCTTGTTATGTCACTATGTAGTTTTAGTCTTAGTGGTATTAGATACGATAAGCTTGAATTATTTTGACCATGATTTTAAATGTGTTTATGCTCTAATTGTGTTCCTGAAATTAAACAAAGGAAGCCTCCTCTACTTATCTTTATCATTTCCTTTCTTTATTTTCATATGATTAATACAAGACCCACCGAGGGGCTATAACCTTCCCTGAATTTAAATTGAGGTGATTTTATTATAGTCCACGTTCGTCGAGCGCGGGTATGCTGACTGAAGACTGCAGCCGTGAAAGTACCCGAAATCTTATGAGGGAAGACCGTGTGAAATACGGAGTTATCAACATCTTCAGATAGTTAGATACTCGGATAAGTCTCTCAAGCCCTGCCTACCCTTTTAGAAATTTAAGCGGTCAGTTTGCGCTTTATAATAAAATACATTGTTTTACAACAAACTTAGTCATACGTCAATATCCATTTAATGAGCAATTTTATTATCTAACAACTCCTTTTATGGCACCTATAAAAATTACTAATTGACTGTCTATTAAAACCGATTAGTTCCTTATTTGTTAAGGCAAAATATCAATAAACTTGTGTTTTAATGTAAGTAAAACATTTAACATATTTTTAGTAATAGCCGTGATAGCCCAGTGGGTAGAACACTCGGTTATCGTGCGAACGACTAGTGTTCCAATCCTGGGTCAGGCCTACACCAATTTGTCTTTTCTAAAGACATATGTGTGGTTAATTTATCATGGTTGTTAACGGTGAGGGAAAACATCGTGAGGAAACCCACATGGCTGAGTTGTACTTAGTCATGTGACAGTGTATTCGTACAAAACGGCGATAGGCCTGCCCCCTATCACGTGAGTACACTGTCCATGCAAAACGTGGGTACTCTGAACACCAGGTGAGAAAGTCACGTGATGTTCAGAAGTATTAGTACCTCTGCCAACCCCTTCGGGGATATTCGGCGTGAACGTTTATGTTATGTTATGTTATGTTAGTAATAATCCCCACATGAGGTTTTCATGAACAAAAACATTCAAATTAAGTAAAACAGCAGTCAAAAATAAAGTATATACACAGTTTACTCAGAAAAGTAATTAATTGCGAAATAAATGAAGATGTAGTTGCTCTATATAATATTTATGAAAGTAAATTACATATCATATCATTACATAGTGTATATAAATACCAGCCGTAAAATAATGATATATCATTTGCTTACGTTGTTACGGAGGCTTCATTAGGGTTACTTGGAGCGTGAAAGCCTTTTTTGTTTATGGTCTAACACCTTTTGTGTCTGGTTGTGTCGATTGAATTATAATGTGTAGAAAATCAAAGACATGCATTTGTATACATACATACATACATATACTCACGGCTGTAAATCCCTAGAAGGGGTAGCCAGAGCTAAGGAATCAGAAATTCCTTAGCCACTTTTGGTAAGTTTAGTGGGGAAAAGATGGTAAAAATAGAGGTTGTTGGTGATGGGTCTCCAACCTCATCACTCAAAAATCCCTTAAAAGCCCCAATACCGTTAGTCGCCTCTTACGTACACGCACCGGAAGAAATGGGGTAGTGCTATTCTAAGCCGACACTACACAGCAGATGTATTTGTATGCTTATATTATTAAAGTTCAATGTCTGTATTTATTCATCTGTATAATGTTTGTTTTAATACAATATGACAGAAAGAAATAAACTTAAAAAGTTTGCATTCTTTATATATGTATTATTTCTATTTGATCTAGTTATTATACTAAAACAAATACCATTTATATAGAAGCAGTAAAATGTTGAGAAACAAATGCACTCACTATTTCAGTAATTAACACGTAATTTTATACCCAATTCATGCCGCCCTCTTATTAGAGACATGAAAATAATTTATGTCCATTGATCTATTAATCAAATCTAAATAAAATATCTTTTTTTGCGAATATAGGTACATTAGATTCCTTTCTTGGTGAGTTTTTGCAAACACTATGGCTCGATACTTTTTGTCATACAACATGATGGTAGATATTATATTATTTTATGATATAATAGTTATACAACCTATTCCATAATAAGATTATTTACACCTACACACATGACCCTGAAAAAGGTTCCATTTTCGGGCAGCAGTGTAAAAACACACAGACATTTTCGACACACAGGAAAGCTAACTGACAATCGTCACCAAAGTAAATGACGAAATAAGTGCTTTAAAATACATTAACACGTTGTAACCTTTTGTTTTATGTTTGTTCTAAAATGTTTTCTATGTAGTGAGTCGTTTTGTTATTTTGTCGGAGGATAATTTAGTAATAGTATCCGCTAATAATATTTCTCAACTTACATATACTCACGCCCTTTATTTCCAATAGGGTAGGTAGAGACTATCGATCACCGCTTTGCAAGATCCTGATAAATCTCTCTTGCTTTCCTCACATTCCCTTAATCTTTCTGTATTTCGAATAAAATTATATTTTATATTTGATTTAACATTCATCATTTTATATCTCTGGGGCACTAGAAGTGGTATTCTTTTCTATAGATAGATATGGATCTTACTTTTTTATAGATGAGAATAAGATTTTTGAGGTTTATTAAGTATTTTTCTGGCTGTGTGCCGGTGACCATCAACAACCAATTACATTCTTTTTCGCACGAAACTTCTCAGTGTTTTCGGAATTTCCAATTCAAAAGCTCTGCCTACCCTTTTGAAATTTGTAGCCGTTACTATATCTATGTTTGTAATTGTATCAAATTGAAAGGATTGGCCCATATTTCTCAGCAATCCGTCGGTCAGTGCATTTCCTAGATGTGAGATACTATTGTAACAGAGAGCGTTATCATGTGACATAAGACTGGATATGTGGGTCAACTTATTTCCCTGAGATAGCAGGATTACTGATTGATGAGAAAAGACCTCAATCTTGTGTTACAACTCGGAAATATGTTATATAAATGTTTAAATTACTGGAGCAATTCTGGGTAATTTATTGCATTACTTACGTACATGAGATTGGTTAGAATTATATATTTTCTCGGTGTACTGAAAGTTGGGGTATAAGGAAATGCAAATGAATTGATTTATAAGACTATCTCATTAATATTAGTTGAGTCTATCATAGAGTACACAAATAAAACATGGAATTTGATAAATTTTTACTTGGCTTAGAATAGCACTACCCTATTTCTTCCGGTGGGTGTACGTAAGAGGCGACTAACGGTATTGGGGCTATTACCCTTAGTTGAGTTCTGGGCTATGCGGTTGGAGACCCATTACCAACAACTTTCCAAAAGTGGCTGAGAAATTTCTAATTCCTTAGCTCTGGCTACCCCTTCTAGAAATTAATAGCCGTGAGTATATGTATAATATAATATTTACGACAAAGATTGATTGTATAAATATAACCGAAACAACTGTAAAGCCATCTTGCTATTCTTTTAATTACCGTAGAATGGTCATGTACCAATTAATTAAAATTGCATTAAAAGAATAACATTCACGCTTAAATAATGTTGTACGACTGCTTATCTTGCCCAAATATAAATAAAAGTATTTTAAATCGCTCGTGAACGTTTACGCACCAATCAAAAGAAATGGGTTAGGGTTACGAAAAGCACAAGGCTACTTTAAAAATACTGAACCAATTTTGATAAAGTTAGCACATTAAAAAACTTCCACGAACCACTTTATGATTTCGCAACCCGACCGGGGCGACGGGGGCAACTTTTACGAGAAATAGTAGGCGTTATCCTTGCAAGCCTGCCATTCACTAACACTTGCTTTTATTACTTTTATACTAATATTAACGAAAAACAACCTTGGTCATTCAGAAGGAAAAGACTCCACCTTAAAAGTATATGTGGATAATCCGTGATAACCTGAGAGTGGGAGTATTTTGGTATTCGTACTAAATCATTATATGACTAATGAATAAAAGAGCATGTATGAAAAGATTGATGGATGTAAACGAAGCTAGGGAGGTTTGTCAGGATCGTACAAAGTGGCGATCAATAGTCTATGCCTATACATACATACATACATACATATACTCACGGCTGAAAATCCCTAGAAGGGGTAACCAGAGCTAAGAAATTAGAAATTCCTCAGCCACTTTTAGAAATGTGAGTGGGGAAAAGATGGTAAAAATAAAGGTTTTTGGTGATGGGTCTCGAACCGCATCGCCCAAAAATCCATTAAAAGCCCCAATACCGTTAGTCTGTGTATATATGACGAATTATAGAAGATGGATTAATATTAGCCTTAAAGATAGAAAGCAAAATTGCAGATTATTATCACCTTTGTTCGGTTTATCCATGACGGAAATGGCGGTAGAAACGGTGGTATATTTGAGGGAAACTGATTTGGAAATATTTATATTTGATAAGACATTTAGTAAAGATCTATAAGCGAAGACTGGATGAAAATTTAGATAGTGTTAGAACGGTAAAAAACAATTACTTGGTTTTTGTTACGTAATGTTGTATTTCAAACAAAGTAAGAACGGAAAAGAATGGCTTTTTAAACGTATATAATCATTTATAGTAAATTTGAGTACTGTCTAGATTCATTCGAATGTTTTCAATTCGTGTTTGCAAAATATAATTCGTTAATAAAATATGAGTTTTATTCTTAGTTTTATTCATCTCCCTGCCTTAAATAATAGCTCATTATAAATAATATTGCTTAATTTAACACACATTTTAGATAAAAATCTTTAAACAATCTGCATTAACCTCTAACCTGAATATCTAACGAAATCAAACAGAATCTATTAAAAAACGTATTAGCTACACAATTTTTTTAAAACCGATTAAAATTATGCCGTGTATAATAAGTATAACCTTGCCGGTTTAGTGTTTGGCTCTTTTATTCGGATCGAAAACTTTCGATTTAACCTTGGGCCAAATGTGCTTATTCTTTGAGTAATTCTCAGTTCCCACGGCCATCAATACTTGACAATGGTTATTGCAGTATGGCTGTATGTGAGATAATAGTTATTTGTCATTCTATTTGTGTAGGATATATCGATATTAAGAGGCTTTGGAATTGTAAAACGATTCGATCTGGTCGTGGAAGTACTTGTGGGTTATTTATCTTAGGGTTTGTGAATGAAATTACAAATTTAGTTGTGTCGTGTTTTATGTAAATAAAGGAACCAATCTTTTACGAAATCACTCAAAGTATATAAATTGAGTATGGAAAAAATCTGATCAAATTAAAAGCATTCATTAATCATTGTTACATAGATATACTCACGCCGTAACCTAAATATAAATATTTATTTATATATTTCTTATGTGTAGTGTCGGCTTAGAATAGCACTACCCCATTTCTTCCGGTGGGTGTACGTAAGAGGCGACTAACGGTATTGGGGCTTAAAAGGGATTTTTGGGCGATGCGGTTGGAGACCCATCACCAACAACCTTTATTTTACCATCTTTTCCCCACGCAACTTCCAAAAGTGGCTGAGGAATTTCAAATTCCTTAGCTCTGGCTACCCCTTCTAGGGAAATATAGCCGTGAGTATATGTATGTATATTTCATTAAATAACAAAAATATATTTATCCTGAATATAATTGCAAAATAATAAACAGAAAGTAAATAATGCTAGATGTTATTCATGAAAGAAACATTTAGTGTTTTTGAATATGTTTCGAGCGTGCGTTGATGTCTTTCGAACCAATTTTATGACTTGCAAAATTAGTACCAATATTAACTCTACGAACCTTTAGTTTAGTGGTTGTGTTAACCCACCCACATGTTAACTTACATTAATATATTTTACCTATGTACTTATTATTTGTAGAGTCTTTACTCTTTACTTCTTATTTTTACGTCTTTACTCTACCTTTTTTAATTCATGATATAGATATGTAAATGTGAAGATTTCAAATGGCTTCCTGTAATAATTTTGTTTTTTTTATAAATGGATATAAAGCTGTCAATCTTCCAACCGAAAAAAAATAAAGTTTCTGTGTCTTCAAATTCACTTTTGTGTGCATTTAATTCAATCCGTATATATATAAAAACATTACCTAACAACTCAATTTTTGCATAAACAATAAGATTAGGTTAGTAGGATAGGATAACCAATCGAAATTCTAGCATCCTTACATAATTTCATAAGTAAATCTTCTAAATATCTATAATATATGCACGCCCATATTAACCTAGTGGCCGGCAGTGCCAATGACACGAATACGGCGAAAGCTCTGACGTCATCGCGTCACAATATGGACGCTCGGACGTTACACAACGGATTACGAGCTCTACTTTTAAGACCAGTGCAAATAAATAGGAAGTGGGTTGGGGTAAGCAGACAGGTGAAGTAATAAATAGATATTAGTAAGACTTTGGAATTATTATTTTATTAACAAAACAAGACCTAAACTTAACTAATACTCAATCCTTTAATTCTCTTTAATCTCATCAAACAGAGACTAAGATCAAAATTTTGGTATATTATTTCAAACCACTCAAGCCTTTTCAAGTAACTTTGGCTCACTTTTTGAATCCAGCAGATGTAACTTTTTTCACACAAAAAATCGGATTTTTTAAGTAAAATATTACACATTTAATCAGTCATAGGTATGTAAGCACCACTATTAGTTATTCATTACTCTATTTTCCCTTATTCAACTGCCAATTCTATTGAACTTATTAATTAACATATTAGTTTAAATATATTGATTATCGGTGCAAAATAATCATCTGTAGCAATCGGCGAATCATTTATCATATCCTATTTCACATCATCATTAGAACGAAGTGTAATGCTTTTCCAATATTCATTACACAATAAGTTAAGGCTCTATTTATGCAAATAGGTACAGGGCATCAAGATAATATATTTAAATGACAAAAGGCTAACCCATCGCAAATTTTGAAAGCCTAAGCACAATTAACAAAGCCATAACCAGACACATTAACATGAGTACAAAATGTCAACGGAGTTTTAACAGAGAGGTCATTCGTCACTCTTAACTTTGTAAGTGATCACAGTTATTTAACACGTTGGTTGAGTATTTGGAAGATGAAGTGATAATTTTTTGCACTCAACAAAAAGCGAGGGTCAAAATTCAGTGTTCCATATGCCTTTATTATATCTAATGCCTTAAACACCTCAGTTTTTTTGTGAATGCGGCGACGGAAATAAAAATATTGCATGATCACGTTTACTATTGCAAAGACTCCTATAAAATGTGGTATAGTGACACATGGTGTAGAGTTTGCATAGCTTAAATGTATGTAGTTATTGTGGATAGTGAACGCAAAGCATCAATATGATTTAATATAATATAATCTCCAAAAAGGCAGCTGTGATAAGTAAGAGAAATAACGAAAATAGTGATGTATGTAAACGATGATTGAGAGATTTGCAAAAGTGTCTACTGTCAAATACTGTCTGCCCACCCCAATGTAAAGTAATGGCATAATTATAGTTATGTATATTTAATTGCATTTATTTTCCGGTTGAGAGGGCAACGCTCTCATTACCATACACAAACACATATACTAATAAAATATGTTACAATTAAACCGAGACCGCGGGCTCGGGTTCGATTCTCGGTTATGCAAAACGTTACGTCACCCGTTTGACCACTTTCTTACATCCCGTCTGCATTGGCGCACGATCTACTGACGTGTGAGGCTTTATACAGAGTGTTTCATTTGCAATTTTGTCTGGATTGATAAGAAAATTAAACATACATACATATTATTTTCTATTAGCTGTGTAGTGTCAGCTTAGAATAACACTACCCCATTTCTTCCGGTGGGTGTACGTAAGAGGCGACTGACGGTATTGGGGCTTTAAAGGGATTTTTGGGCGATGTGGTTGGAGACCCGTCACCAACAACCTTTATTTTACCATCTTTCCCCCAATCAACTTCCAAAAGTGGCTGAGGAGTTTCTCATTCCAAAGCTCTGGCTACCCCGTTAAGGGATTTATAGCCGTGATATGTATGTATTTTTACTCTTTTCTTCAGTCCTGCTTTTATTACGAGTATTTTATAATTTGGCGGGTAATACGTATCAGAAAAAAATGTGGGGTTACCTTTATAATTGTTTTTAAAATGGTGAACTTATTCCGTTTTTATTTTATTTATTTCATTAATACACACGTTACACATTGTAATAGCGACATTCAACACAAACGTTCACGCCGTGTGTGGCACTAATAAGTCACACACATTAATGTCATCTTCTGTTCAAAGTACCCACGTTGCTGGACGTGCTGTCACGTGACTGTAATTACAGGAGGCTTATTGCCGTTAAATAGAAATATAATTTGTTCAAGTTTAATAAGATTAAACTTTTCATCCTGTAGCACCAAGCTATAACTCTATAATTCATACATTTGTTACATGTTGAACTCTAGGTGCGCTTACATAATTTAATTGGCTTGGTAAAATTTGCAAACGTTTAACTTCATCAGGTGGTAAATATCTTATTTATGAAGCTTGAGAAGAATGTAATAAAAATTGGAGATCCTGCAATCTTTCGCTAGCCATCATTTGTGTAAACCACTTTAATCCAAAAACAAAAACCCTCAAAATTTATTTTTATTAGAATATATATTAGATCGCATGTTCTATTAGTTTTCTTTGCAGTGATAAAAAAATCTTAGGGTAGGAACAGATAATGCGATTTAATGTTTAACCAAATAAACATAGTAAAACGAAATCATTTTCACACCATAAATGGCTGAGGCATTTTTATTAGCATGGTTACTTTCTGGCGATTTATAACCGTATAGACTACTTGTAAATCAAATACAGTCTAACAACACTGGGTTGCTACCGGAGTAGACAAGGACTACAGATCACTATGATCCTGACAAACCTCTTGAATCCCGTTTGCATACACAAATCTTTTCATTTTACCATAATATCTATGCTTCCCAACAGAAATATATTCGCGATGATATGAATCATATTAAATCAGTCTACATCGCTCCTAGAAGGTTATATCCTTCAATTTTCCTTATGACACAATCCACAGAAGTGACACGTGACCCAGGACTCGATAGGAGGGGTATTGCCCAATCACTAAGGTCACCGGACAAGGTCGATTATTTGTCACTTCTGTACAACTTTGAGTAACCTTATCGCTAATTAGGCGCATTCGAAATTCATTAATTACCTTTCCGAATTATAGTTGCAACATTACATGAATTAAGATAGATATCTTAATTATCTTTATTATTATTTATAGTTTGTAGAAGCGTGCAAGACTTTATTAGAGTTGTTTAGGTATATCTTTTTAATAATTTTGACTTATTTGCTGACTATACATTGTGGGAAACATGGTTGAGGGGCCCAAATAAATGTACATATAAAAGTTTTGTTTGCCAACAATATCTCGCTATATCTTTGAAATAAACTTATCCAAATCATATTTAAGTAGAAAAGCAAAATATCTGTAAATTAGCCATGTATAATTAATTAGTATTATTTAAAAAAACCTATAAATCCCATAAAGGGACAGTAAGGCATCAGACTTAAAAAATCTGATCAGTAACTTTTCAAACTTCAACAATATAATATTAATATTCTAATTCTACCTCAAGTATTTTGTTACCTCTTCAATCTAATCAACTGTGACTTAAGACTGTTTTAAATAATTTAAATTCAGTCTCGGCAAAGTTCTTTGCCTTTTTCTTATTGCTTGCGCGTGCGCAGTTTAATTATGTAACCAAGTCTTGTTTGTACTGCGATCAGCTGTTTGGTTTGCTACTCGTCGTACCAGTTAAATACGGAATAGAATTTTGTTATTTCTAACCGATGACGTCAAACTTATGTCCTTAGAGGTGTCAAGATTTCAGGCTTCGATTCGCAAATGAGATCGGTCAATATAGGATTTTCTTGCTAAGTGAAAAAGTTAAGTGGTGTTTGTTAAGACATGTATGTAGAATGAGATGACATATATTTGTTAAATACTTTTTGCACATGTCATCTTTACTTGATAAGCTGCATAAAAATAAGCATATATTTTTTTTGCAGTTTTTGTCCTTTGCATACATACATATACTCACGGCTATAATTCCCTAGAAGGGGCAGCCAGAGCCAAGGAATCATAAATTCCTCAGCCACTTTTGGAAGTTGAGTGGGGAAAAGGCGGTAAAATAAAGGTATCTGGTGATGGGTCTCCAACCGCATCGCACAAAAATCCAATAAAAAGCCCCTAGTCGCCTCTTACGACAACCGTGGATAGAAAAGGGTAGCGTCATTCTAAGCCGGCACTACACGGCACACCTTTGGTGTTCTAAGAAACGAATTAACTTTAAAGGTAAAAGACTTTGAAAGTGATGGTTTAGGCGAACTAACTTTGCTTTTAGTTACAATCATTACTTTTTTATTTCCAAAATTGGGATCTTAGTCTTGATATACTCATTATATATTCTACGTAAAATTATTACAGCATACAGAAAATACATGCACATATTTTGAAGCAAACATTCATTTTCATTATTTCTATTATTGTTTATATTTTATTTATCCTTTATTTATTAGAGATTCATCAGCAAATTTTATACTTAAGTATTTCAAAAGCACAACATGTTTTGAAGAAGCTATGTAAAGCACAGCATTAACCTTATAAACCTCATAAAGGCTAAAGACCCAATTGTTTCAACAACCACAAAAAAGTTGGTCAACAAACTAACATATAGTTGTATTACAAAACTAACGAATGCAGAACTATCACTTCTATATTAGCTGAGATAGTCTATGTATCAATCTAATGTATGGATGCAAAGACTTGCAACACCGCAGATGCGACAGATGATTTACTATAATTTGCGACAGCTATGATGCAGAAATGATGCTGTGATTTTATGATAATGCGATTTGAAAGGAATGCGCGTATGTGTGGAAAATGACATGCAATTGAGAGTATTATCAAATTATAATGTTGGTTTTACTATCTTGAAGTGTTAAATCAACATTGAATTATTGCTCAGATATTTATAGATATCATAGGAAGTTATAAATATTAGAGGGGTTATAATTAATAGTTTTTAAATACGCTGTGTAGTGTCGGCTATGCATAGCAGTAACTTATTTCTTCCAGCTGGTGTGGTAAGTAACGTCTTCGGGTTTAGGGCTTTCTTGAGTGATTTTTGAGCGATGTTGCGGCTCAAACTGACAATATTTAAATTTTGTGAAAAGCTTTTAATAAAAAATCGTGAGTATAAGTAGGTAGTTGTGAGATTAAAAGACTAAATAATGTCTTCTAAGTTAAAGATGTCTTGCTATAAACCTAGTTCTTATAATGTTTGTCTAGACTACGAAGATGAACGCACTTTGCAGAGTATTTGTACAAGCCAAAATTGTTTAAACAACACTTGAACATATTTTGAGTATAATTTATGCATCCAGTTTTTCCACGCAGAGTTTAATTTTCTCTCAAAATTCAAACCCAAACGTTCACGCCGTATATCCCCAAAGAGGTTGGCAGAGGCACTAATACTTCTGAACTTCACGTGACATTGTCACCCTGTGTGTACACACTGTCATAAGAATAAGTACAACTTAGCCATGTGAGTTTCCTCGTGATTTTTTCCCTCACCGTTAACATCCATGATAAATTAACCACACATATGACATTAGAAAAGACAAATTAGTCAATTACTATTCGTGTGCACGGTAAGCGGTGTTCTATCCACTGAGCTATCACGTTTTCTTAATTTTAACTTTTGAAAAATGAGAGAGGATAATAACGGAACCGTGCGTTATAATTTCGCAATCATATAACACAATTTTTCAGTGATTTCGGCTATATGAGCGTAGCGATAGTTTGCTGTGTAGTGTCGGCTTAGAATAGCACTATCCCATTTCTTCCGGTGGGTGTACGTAAGAGGCGACTAACGGTATTGGGGGCTTTTAAGGGAATTTTGGGCGATGCGGTTGGAGACCCATCACCAACCACCTTTATTTTACCATCTTTTCCCCACACAACTTTCCAAAAGTGGCTGAAGAATTTCTAATTCCTTAGCTACCCCTTCTAGGGATTTATAGCCGTGAATATATGTATGTATGTAAGTAGCGAAATGGGTAAATAGTGCATAAAATAATGATAGAATGACCTTTGTGCAATAAATGATTCAAATAAAACATCGTTAAATAAAATTTATACCAACCGTAAAAATAATCGCCTGAAGCCTAAAATATTTGTTAAATTTATTATTGATTGCCGACTAATTGATCGAAGGAGGTGCAATTGAAAGATGGTTATTAACATAAGT
Source organism: Bedellia somnulentella (assembly GCA_963576735.1). Classification (NCBI taxonomy): domain Eukaryota; kingdom Metazoa; phylum Arthropoda; class Insecta; order Lepidoptera; family Bedelliidae; genus Bedellia; species Bedellia somnulentella. The sequence continues at coordinate 736,456 of OY755191.1, forward strand.
TGTGTGTTAAAGGATGTATTGGTAAACATGCTGTAGAGCCAATCAGAGCGTGTATGTTTGCCTGACGCAGGAATTTGTATGCACTACTTGTTTCATGTCTTAATAACTACGTTTAAAATCCTTTTCAGCAATGTCTGTTTGCAAGGACCGTATAAAACTGCTCGTCATACACATGCAAAGATACGTGTAAGTCAAGATACTCAAGAAATTGTATAAAATCATACATCAGAAACATCTAAAGAATATTCAAGCCTTTAGTTTTCTTGACAGGTTAAATGTTATTTAGATTATTATAAAAGATAACAACTATTTGTTTTTAATTATGGTCGAAATTAAAACCATAATGTACATATAACTATTCTTACCTTGAATCTATGCTTATGCTAAATTTTTTTAATGTATGTGCACTTTAATTGTAATTTATTTTCTTGTATCAATAAATGCCGTGTAGTGTCGGCTTAGAAAAACTCTACCCCATTTCTACCCGTGGGTGATCGTAAGAGGCGACTGACGGTATTGGGGCTTTTAAGGGATTTTTGGGCGATGCGGTTGGAGACCCATCACCAAAAACCTTTATTTCACCATCTTTTCCTCACGCAATTTCCAAAAGTGGCTAAGGAATTTAAAATTCCTTGGCTCTGGCTACCCCTTCTAGGGAATTACAGCCGTGAGTATATGTATGTATGTATCAATAAATAGTAAATGATTGACTAATGTAACAAAATACAAATAAACATAAAAAACTGTGAATACGGAATGTGATTGATTGTCAGATATTTTCCATGTAGAAGAAAAGCGTGAATAAATTTGCAAGGTTACAAAAACAATATAATTTACGTTTTCTCCAAGTCACTATATATAAAGCGTATCTAGCATTTCTTTAACTATAACAAACAGCTCTTTAAGGTATATACATACATACATACATATACTCACGGCTATAAATCCCTTAACGGGGTAGACAGAGCTTCGGAATGAGAAATTCCTCAGCCACTTTTGGAAGTTCATTGGGGAAAAAAAAATAAATGTTAAAAGATAATATGTTAAGGTATATACTAGGTCAAAAATATATTCAATGCATAATACAAAAGTGTAATGAGATGTCATAATACGATATAATAGCAAATATTAGAGTAACAACACTTAACATACCGCACAGAGTAATTAGTCGTGTTAATTACAATGACTTTTAAAAGTGTGCGAGTGTGTCTCAGTTACGTAACACTTTGTCACTTTGTGGCACGAATATTTAAAGCTGGGTTTACATTTGCCAAGTACACTATACATACATATACTCACGGCTATAAAACCTTAGAACGGGTAGCTAGAGCTAAGGAATTGGAAATTGCTCAGCCACTTTTAAAAGTTGCGCGGGGAAAAGATGGTAGAATAAAGGTTTTTGGTGATGGGTCTCCAACCGCATCGCCCAAAAATCCCTTATAAAACCCCAATACCGTTAGTCGCCTCTTACGTACACCTATCGGAAGAAATGGGGTAGTGCTATTCTTAGCCGACACTACACAGCAAACATACAAAAAAAAGGTCAAACAAATTGATAATCGATACATTATGCCTACCTCAATAGGAACTAAGGGTGTGAATATTCTTTACATGTTTCTGATGTATGATTTTATACAATTTCTTGAGTATCTATACTTACATGTATTTTTGCATGTGTATGACGAGCAGTTTTATACGGTCCTTGCAAACAGACAGAACCTACCGGAAGAAATGGGGTAGTGCTATTCTAAGCTGACACTAGACAGCAGCCAAGTACACTATGTTCACAGTAACCTCAGCCGTGATAGCTCAGTGGGTAGAATACAGCTTATCATGCAGACCATGAGGGTGCAAATACCGGGTCGGGCCTACACCAATTTGTCGTTTCTAAAGTCATATGTGTGGTTAATTTATCATGGTTGTTGACGGTTAGGAAAAACATTGTGAGGAAACTCACGATAGGCCTGCCCCCTACCACCTGAGTATACTTCCCAATCAAAACGTGGGTACTCTGAACATTTTGTATTTGTACCTTTTCTAACCCCTTAAGGGATATAAGTCGTGAACGTTTGAGTCTATACGGTCCACTCGCATTTCTTTAATCAACTTTCAATTATAGCAAAAAAACCATATTAATTGTACACAACCTTCATACGAACTAAGCAATAGCATTACGAAATTTCTTTGGGAATAACTATTGTTAATATTGTTCCGTTGTAACTTTTAATATGCACTTAGAATTGATTTGCGACTGTTTGTGACTAAAATTTTTATATCGATTTTTTTTGATAATAATTTTCCCTTTGTTTAACCCAGTGCAAGTTTAATAAATATATATGGACATACTTGCTTACACAGACCTTGTTAGTCCAACGTAAGTACAAGAATTACTAGCAGTGTAGAATTCTAAAATAGAATGAAATTATTTATTCAGTGAATAGAGCAATATGAAATATCGACTATATATTGATTATGATACCAATAATTTACTTCCACAAATTAATACAATACATATGTTATCAAGTTACCATCAACATAAAAAATACACGTATTTGTCAATACGTTAGAATTTCACACTGTAGATATAAAAACGGCAGGTTAATTATATTAATGATGACATGTTAATGGTATATTAACATACATACATACATATACTCACGGCTATAAATCCCTAGAAGGGGTAGCCAGAGCTAAGGAATTAGAAATTCCTCAGCCACTTTTGGAAGTTGCGTGGGGAAAAGATGGTGAAATAAAGGTTGTTGGTGATGGGTCTTCAAACGCAACGCCCAAATATCCCTTAAAAAGCCCCAATACCGTTAGTCGCCTCTTACGTACACCCACCGGAAGAAAAGGGGTAGTGCTATTCTAAGCTGACACTACACAGCAATTAAATAATATTTTAATAGACCTAATTAAATAAAATTCAATGCAAGGTACAAACAATCCTACTACCTGAACCACGGATATGTCTGTAGGAAATGACTAACGTTACCTGGGTTTTTACCGTACTTAGGTAGGCCGACTATGTAATAAAGGATCGATACTGATAAATAACCGATAAATTACGAGATTTTGTAGCTATAATACGTATACTCACAACTATTAATCCCTAGAAGGTATAGGCAGATCTTCGGGATAAGAAATTTCTCAGCTACTTTTGGAAGTTGAGTGGGAAAAAAAAATATTATACGAGGGCTGCTATTTATGTATCCGGAACTGGCCACTTACAGAACAATAATTTAAAAAGTAATTACATCATTTAAAAATAGAACTCTTTAGCTTTAGAATACATTTATTTTTATGTGACTGTCAATTGTTTTCACATCGTAGCGTCATTTTGAAAATTGCGTGTCTTCACCACCATGGATTTAACTCGTGAACATTTTCGTGCCATGATTTTTTACGATTTTCGGCGTGGTCTAACTCAAAAACAGTGCATCGATCAGCTTACTTCGACTTTTGGGGATGAAGCACCCTCAAAGACCACTGTGTATCACTGGTTTAGCGAGTTTAATCGTGGACGATCTAAGCTTACTGATGAAATTAAAGAAGGTCGCCCTAAAACGGTCGTTGTACCTCAAAACATCGATGCTGTCCGGGAACTAATAACTCAAGATCGTCATGTTACATATCGTGAGATAGAGGCATCTCTGGGCATTAGTATGACGAGCATACATAAGATACTTCATGAACATTTAGCTGTAAAAAAAATTTGCTCCCGTTGGATTCCGCACAACTTGAGTATTGATCAAAAACAGGCTCGTGTCGATTGGTGCAAAGAAATGTTAAAAAAATACAACCGTGGTGCGTCAAAAGCTGTTTATAATATCTACACAGGTGACGAATCTTGGATCTACGCTTACGACCCCGAAACTAAGCAGCAGTCCACGGTGTGGGTGTTCCAAGATGAGCCGAACCCAACAAAAGTTATTCGTGCAAAAAGCACATTGAAGCAAATGGTCGCTTGTTTTTTTGGTATAAATGGCCATGTAGCTACAGTGCCTTTAGAGAATCGTAAAACTGTTAATTCGGAGTGGTATACGACCATTTGTTTGCCGGAAGTCTTTGAACAAATAAGAAAGACTAACCGACAACGTAGAATCATTCTGCATCACGACAATGCTAGCTGTCACAGGTCGGCCGTCACAACTCAGTTTTTAGAAGCTCAAAAGATCGAATTGACAGGTCATCCGCCGTACAGCCCTGATTTGGCACCCAATGATTTTTATTTATTTCCAAATGTGAAGAAAAAATTACGTGGTCAACGTTTTTCGAGCCGCGAAGAGGCAGTCGATGCGTTCAAAATGCACGTTTTGGAGATACCTCAGTCTGAGTGGAAAAAGTGCTATGAAAATTGGTTTCAACGCATGCAAAAGTGTATAGATCTGAGCGGCGAATATTTTGAGAAGCAATAAAACCATATTAATTGATATATGTTTGTTTCTTTTTTTTATTCCGGATACATAAATAGCAGCCCTCGTAATATAACGATTATAGGTGATAGGTCTCCACCCACATCGCCCAATAATAATCACTTAAAACGCCCTATACCTTTAATCGCCTCTCATGAGTAGAAATCAGGGTAGTGCTATTCTATGCTACATGGAAAGAAATGGAGCAGTCCTAGGTTAGCACAGCAATAATCACCGCTATAAATCACTAAAGGGGTTGCCAGAGTTTCAGATTTAGAAATTGTAATGAATGATTATTCATCAACTTTTCGAAATAGCGTGGGATGATAGGAAAATATTGTATGATTCTAATTTGGTATCTAAATTAAGCTGTTATCAACCGAATTAAACAGTTCAGTCATTATAAATTTAAGCAAAATATTACCTAAATATATTTGAGCTTAAATTAGTATTATAAAATGGTATTTCAAGGTTAGTACATTCAAAATTAATATCTTGTTAATTATTTTTAATGACAGGAGAGGTCATAGTATCTAGTTTTTAGTATTTAATTTTAGTATCTAATTCGAAACTGATATAAAATATAATTCTAAATATGAGGTGGTCATTCTTGTTCCTTGTAATATTGCGCAATATTCTCTTATCTAAATTACTTATAAAAATCAGACTAGGTATATAGTTATTTGAGTTTTTGTTATACACACTAATATAACAACGAAGATCGGTTTTTAACTTAGCACAAAGTAAGCTTTGAAACAAATGGATGTTGAGTATATATTATGTTACCAGTGCATATATACATATATTAACTAGTTTACCGATCTCACCTTCCAAAGGTTGTCTGGAAGAGATCGCTTTTAGCGATAAGACCGCCGATTGTACCTCACTGTAAACTGTATGATAATTTCTTTTGTAAATTTGTGTTTGATGTACAATAAAGAGTTGTTCTATTCTATTCTATATTCACGGCCATAAATTCCAAAATGGGGTCGCCAGACCTTCAGAGCTAGAAACTCCTCAGCAACGTTTGGAAGTTGACAGGGGAGAAGAAGTTACAAATAAAGTATCGTTGGTAATTGGTCTCCAATCGCATCGCCCAAAAACCACTTAAAAAGCCCCATTATTATTCACCATTGCAAAGAAATATTATCCAAAAGTGACATATTATCTGGTCAAGTTAAGTCAACCTCTGCCAACCCCTTCGGGGATATTCGGCGTGAACGTTTATGTTATATTATGTTAAGTTAAGTCATTACTTCAGAATTGATTTTGTGCCGATTGATGGTGTCTTACTTATAGAAAGCTACAATCGTTATATTATGTACAAATATTACTAAAGGCTTTTTTATCCCGTATAAAGCCGGGTTGGTCGTTAGGTCTTTTTCTGACACTGACCATCGAAGCCGTGATAACGGAAGCCGAAAGGGAAAGTGGCTTTGATTCAAGGTCTCCTCTTTAACGGATTTGCAAAAGCGACCTCAATTATTTCGTACGGCCGGCAAATAACTGTAACAAACAGATTGTCTGTTCATATTTAATAATGTTACAAATTAATTTATATGTAATAACATTATGGTGTTTATACGCTGGTTGTTTTGTTACAATTTTAGTTTTAAAAATGTGATCGCTTCAGGTACGACAGATTTACGTGAGAATGTCATAAGGGAGGTATATGAAAATTAAATTACAAGGAATTAAATGAAATTGTTGTCATTAAATACAGTAAAAACTTGTAAATTTGATGTGTTTGTATGGGCTAGTCTTAAGAACTACTGAAGAAATCATGAAAATTATTTTCCCATCACAAAGTTAAACACAATATAATAAACAAAGTTAACTATCACGTTAATTCTCATAGAGGGTCAGTAAAGAAATCCTAGATATTTGAGAGATAAACTAACCCGTTAAAAGCTGGGGTGGTGCACTTGTAATTTATTAAATGTTAACTGTTTTGAACCTTAAAACATATTTAAACCACTTTAAATTCAATTGTCTGCTTCTTAGAAACAAACTTACCCATTATCCAAAGCGACACTTTTAAGTAATAGTTTAGGCGATGTGGTTGGACCCCATTAGATGATAAGTTTTGTTACTAACAATATGAACCCTGTAGCTTTAAATTAAGATTTATTATTATTATTATTTATAACCAACTTTCGTAAAATTTCAAGCACTGGCTTCCCGTTTCTGGAATTTACAGCCTTGAGTGTATGTATTAATAGCTGTAATCTTATCTTAAACGGTAATTTCACTCAGAAAGATACGATTTCAATGTAAATAATATTTTCCAATATCAACCGGTATGACGAAACATAACCAGAGGCTGAGCGCAACTTCGCATTGGATACAGCTTACTACATTTATAATTTAATAAAACCTATTATTTGCATTGAAACAAATAAAGTAGAACTACATTAAATACCTGATTACCTATACTCATGTCCATTATCATATCTTTAAAATTGCTATGTTATTCGTGAAAAGTGTGGTGTGAAAGATGATATTGTAAGAAAGATAGAAAAAGGAATGTTGAGATGGTTTGGGCACATAGAGAGGATGGATGATAGAAAATTGGTAAAAGAGATCTATAGAGCCAATGTAGAAGGTAATGTTAGAAGAGGACGGCTTCGAAAGACACACTTGGACCAAATTGAGAGTGTGCTCAAAAAGGCAGGCGTCCGAAGTATGAAGAATAAAAGAGCATGTATGAATAGATTGATGGTTGTAAATGAAGCTAGAGAGTTTAGCCAGGATCGTACAAAGTGGCGATCGATAGTGTCTGCCTACCCCAACGGGAAATTTTAGCTAGAGTAAATGTATGTATGAATCTTTATATTTTAGTGGTAACGCAAGCAAGCAAGTCAGGGTAAGCATTTTTTTCAAAATGATTCTCTGTTTTTCCCTTGGGAATAGTACTCAGAAACTAAGGGTATAGGGTTTCTTAAGTAAATATAGGATGATGTGGCTAAAAACCATATTCCATTGCTGAACATTTTTGATTCCATAATAAGCGTGGAAAGTCTGCGTTTTTGTGTCAAAATACTTGCAATTAATCTTGAACTTTGACTTTTTCCGTCTTTCGTATTATGAAACATTGCATGTTAAGTGCTAAAATTAGTAATAAAGTTGTAATAATTAGCATAGTGATTTAATTTTATATGCTCAGAGAAGTAATTTTCGACAGTTCGTTGAAATTATTTGAAAATATATGTTATTAAGAGGACGTTACATTGCTACCGACATTCAAGCTCATATATGTCCACAACATGTTTGACCTGCCCTGAATATAATGTTTTGGCTATAGTCCACCACACTGGCCTATTGCAGGTTGGTCGACTAGTCGTATAGTCACCACCTACCGTGGAAGTGGCTGGGATTGATAACTCCATCTTAAGTATCGTAAAATCAAATCATTTAGCCAACTATCATTAACAATATTCTACCAAACTAATTGGAATCTTATAAATAGCATTTGTTAACTGCCCCCGGGAATTGAACCAGAGTCCTAATCCCAACGTTCTACCGCTAGACCAAGGAAGAATTTCCTGAAACTAATAACTAAAGCTAACCAAGGCAGGTATCAGAATCGCGAAAAGAAAAGAGCATATGATAAATGTAAACGAAGCCCGAGAAATTTGCGTGATCATATAAAGTAGCGATCGGCGGTCTACACCTACCCCAGTGGGAACCAATGGCATGAGTATACTAATATAATTATAATTTCCGAACGACGAAAAATGTATATCTGAGCTCTAGTATCTCGCGGCAAAAACAATATAAACTGTAAAAGTTACCAGTTCAGATTTAGGCTTACATCTCTGTGGTTCATCTTAACGCTACCTGTCTATACTCACGGGTAAATTCGCACTATAGGGTAGCCATATGGAAGAAATCAAAATTGGACGACAAAGATAGTCAAATAAGAATGTTGGTTATGCTTAAAGTCTTTTAGCCGACTCATTGGAAACCAACGATTGTATGTTGAGAATACTGCCCCAATGGCAAAATGGTAAGATAGTTTGGTCTCAACCCTTAGATTTTATTTCGAGAGCCAAATGACGAAGTTGTCTACCAGTCTGCACTAAATCGTGGTGGACTATAATTTTATGAACTGTGACAAATTTGTTAGAATCTCGGTGTCTGAGAACACAAGATATCTTTGAAAATACTGCTGCCAAAGCTGCCAAAGAAAACTAAGGGAACAAATATGTAGAGTGGACATCTAAGCGCACGGCAGACCAAGTTCCCGCAACAGGCCACGCGCATGCCGTGCACTATTTACACGAAAATTTTGACCCACTTTTGACCCCTTTGTAGCTCAAAGTCAGAAATAAAATTGTGCCTACGTAATCATTAACTAATACTAAAGCAATAAGCCAAATGTCATAGTAGAAATTTTCAAGAATCTAGACACGGCAATAGTATATTAATAATTTATGCTGGAGGTCAAATTGTTGCATGTATTAATTACTTATAATTTTAATTTCATCATATCTTGCAAACGCTTACTTGTCCTGTTAGATTCGTATTACAACAATATTGAACAATTCACGGTAAAATTTCCTTCGCTTATTATAAGTCACTTCACAATACCTTTACAAATCATTGTTATTAAATGTGATGAATCGGGTAAACCAAAGTGGGAAACTATACACGAAATACTGGTTTCAAATCAAGAATATTGTGAAATAGCATAAAGGGTTTCATTAATTGTCATTTGGAACTTGAATGATTATGAACTGTGGTTATTTTGAAGGGTCTGCTTACCCGTTGAGAATTAAATGGGCGTGGCGTTAGTTTTAAAATACACGGGGATAATGTGGATATTCTGTAACAACTCTGCAAAGAATTTATTTAACTTAATATGAACCAGACTTGATAACTTTTGTAGGAGTCTGTATCTCATAATTTATGTGTAAAGATAAAATCTAGAATAAAAGATAATAGTTTATGTCTCTGCTGAGAATAAAAATCACCCAATCTTTCAACCCCCAAAAAACTGGTCCTCACAAATATATTATCATTTTACTTACCTAATTACTTCGAACAATTACAGAACAATAAAATATAAATATACATAAAACAAGTAATATAAAAATACGAAGACAACAACTAAAATGAATCACAAAACTTACGTTACCACTTAAGGAATACGTTTATATTTCAGTGGAACACTTTCGATAAATTTCATAATAAGCGCACCTATACGGAACTTTTACGCAACAGCCTCTTATCTGTGTGTGTGTTAACAATGTATACATGTGTGTGTACATTACCGGTTGTGATTGGTCGCTTGAAACACTCGCGAAAATGTGAGACGCGCTGGCTTAGTGAGCGCTCGCGGTTGAATGTTCCAACTCCGCTCTTGCGCACGCTCAATTCAGCTATCCCCACCGCCTTGCCCCCTCACACCTTAACCCCTTTGGATTCTGATTAGCTCAATTATGACATAGATGTAATTTTTGAAGATCCTATCTTAGGTTCATGGTCTTGTATATGAAATTGTTATCGCTAGGTTGACGGACATCGTAGAGGTTAATTATAAGATCAGTAAAATTAATAGATATAGGGTTTGTAAAATCAGTAATTATTTACGTGTAATTACATCCTTACAGTTATTTGATTAAGAATATAGTCAATTATAGTGCAATGTTATGTTAAGCGCAAAAATTAATTAATTTGCTTGACATCATTTTAATTGCTTTATCTTTATTGCACTTATACTAAGGAAAGGTAGGCGCATTAATATTCAGTTGTGTGAAAATGGCTCTAATTTTCGTCATTATCTGATGTTGTTTCTTTAAGTGATATCATTAAATTGGGTTGCAACAGGAGTTAAGGCTGTGCGCTGTTGGTTTAAAATAGCACTAGCTCATTTATTTGCGTGGGTGTCGATATTTGGTGATGTTTATTCGGTGATGTAGGGATCACCAAACATCCTTTATTTACCATCATTTTCCAGCTCAACTTCAACAAGTAGATGAGGCGTTTCTATTTCTGAGGCTCTAGCTTAATCCTTTGTGGGGTGACAGCCGTGAGTATATTTATATAATTATGTCAGTAAATAACATAACAATATGTCATTACATGTCATGCTACATGCTCGTGGTTTTCATTGGGCTAGGTCGAGACTATCAATTACAACTTTAAAAGCGCTCAGGAAATGCTCGAGCAATATTTAAATGAATCAATATTTTCAATCACGCGCCTTCATTCTTTACACACAACCTTTTTGACATGTTTATATTAGGTTGACCTGTATGTATGTAACCGACTCCTTCAAACTCGATTTTGATCCACTTTAAACGGACTTAATAAAAAATTTATAGGTAGAGCTATCGAGAATCAGGGACAATTAATAATTTTATAGGTTTATCCCATAATCCTGATTAAGGTTGCCAGGATTAAATAATTTCAAATGATTCAGTACTAAAGTAGTTGAAAATAAATATAGTTTAAAAAATCTGAAAGCTTATAAATAAAGAATAAATAAAGGAAAGAAAACTTTCGACACAGGCGGGGAAGAAACAAATTTTTCCTTTCCTTTATTTATTCTTTATTTATTAGAAATAATCCCCACATGAGGTTTTCATGAACAAAAAGATTTAAATAATCTGAAAGCTTGTTTTTAAGCACATTTAACTAAAAAATAGTTCCCAATATAAGGTGAAAATCATAAAAGACGAGGGGCGCTCTGTACCCTATTATTCGTCTTTCAAGCAACCCGCGCTATATTTTAATATAATTATTCACCTTTTTTTAATATATCATCTTTTAAGTCCTCCGTGGCTATTCTCTACAAACATTACCTACCTTCCACTTTAGCTCTATATACCTCTTACCAATTTTCTTCCAAACAAATAAACATATAAAAACATTCCAAAATGTGGTAGTTTCTTGTTTTCTTGAGCGACGGTAAATTCAACAATTTTAATTTGAAAGCCATAATTTACTATAGTTTAAAGAAATATAAATATGTTACTCATTTCCCCATCATCTTTTCTACCCACTTAACTTTCCAAAAGTGGCTGAGGTATTTCTAATTCCTTAGCTTTGGCTACCCCATCTAGGGATTTATAGCCGTGAGTATATGTATGTACTCATTCAAAAAACAATTGAAGTGTCTCGAATTCCTGAGTAGTTGAGTTAATGCGTGTATGCACTACAAATTAGGTAATTCATAGATGATAAGATCTGATTCTTAAATAGCAATGATGCCATATATCCGTAATGTAAACCTTCGCGACATGAATCGAGGGTTTTTTTTGTCCATACATATGTATACATACATATCCTCACGCCTTTAATTCCCATTGGGATAGGCTGAGCCTATCGATCGGCACTTCGTACGATCCTGGTAGCTCTCTCTAGCTTCATCTACAGCCATCAATCTTTTCATACATGCTCTTTAATTCTTCGTACTTCGGACACCTGCCTTTTTGAGCACACTCTCAATTTTGTCCAAGTGTGTCCTCCGTGGCCGTCCTCTACTAACATTACCTTCTACGTTATCTCGATATCCTATCTATATCTCTAGATACCTTTTCCCAATTTTATATCCTCCATCCTCTCGATGTGCCCAAACCACCTCAACATTCCTTTTTCTATCTTACTTACAATATCATCTTTTATACCACACTTTTCACGAATCACCTCATTCCTCACATGATCACATAGCCTTATACTTATACCATACAACAAATGTAATTCTTTGCTAAATTTTGCTCCATATTATAGTATTTCATTCATAGCTCATGGTGGTAGGGAAGTATCACTTTTTTTTCCTTTGAATTTTAGCTCTTTCAATTGGTGAAATATTTTTGGCAATTATATATATAAATATATTTTATGGTGTTGTTTAGTATCCTACCTCATTTCTTCCACTAGGGGTTCCGTAAAACGCGACTACGGGTATTGGGGCTTTTAAGTGAGCCTTCATATAGCCAACAACCTTTATTTCACAATCTTTTCCTTACTGAACTTCTAAAAGTGATTGAGAAATTTCTTATTCTTAAACTCTACCCATTTCTATGTAAAAGTATATGTTTGTATGTATATATAAGAGCTGTGCTGTGCAGTGTCGGCTTAGAATAACACTATCCCATTTCTTCCGGTGGGTGTACGTAAGAGGCGACTAACGGTATTGGGGCTTTTAAGGGATTTTTGGGCGATGCGGTTGGAGACCCATCACCAACAACCTTTATTTTTACCATCTTCTCCCCACTCAACTTTCCAAAAGTGGCTGAGGAATTTCTAATTCCTTAGCTCTGGCTACCCCTTCTAGGGATTTACAGTCGTGAGTATAATGTTTATGTATGTTGTGGCGATAAGAAAATTTAAATCTTTATTATTATAAATTCCAACCAGTTAACTATAATAAAATATTTTTGTAACTGTTAGAGTTGTATCATCCAAACTAGATCTTCCCTTTAAACTTGTCGTAACATCCACTTTCAAACAACTTCTTTATTATTCCACTATTCGTACTTAATCAGTTCATCTATGACTTCACATTGCGTAAATATATGAAATCTACAATTTTGTGACATGGGTACTAGTTGGTACGTCACGTGTTTTTTGAGATAAGCTTCCATTACTTATAAAGCCTACAGCTTATCACAAAAAGTCGTGATACATTCGCTCTCACACGCCTCTTTAAAAATGAGAACCTCACCTACTCCAATGTGTATTTTCCAAAGTCATTCCCGACGATTTTAAGGGAGTTTTGGGCGATGCGGTTGGAGACCCATCACCAACAACCTTTATTTTTACCACCTTTTCCCCACGCAACTTCCAAAAGTGACTGATGAGGGATTTCTAATTCTATGTATGTACGTGTCGTGGCCATATCGTAGATTTGAACACATCGTGAAATGATCGATCATTTCATGAAATAGTCACATTTCATGATGTGGCCAACTTAATTTGACCAGATCATAAAATCGTCAACGTTTCACGATGTAACCATCCACGCTTGGCCAGATCATAGAAAAGGGCGACCTGTGAAATGCGATCCAAACTCAGTGGTTTTTTAACTTATTACTCAGTTTTTTCGTAATTTGCAAAGTATCCGAGAACCTTTTCGTCGAAAACTCTTTTGCAATCACTTTCTTCTTCGCTTAATAGCGAATAATTAACTTTTTTACTGCGAGATATAACATTTTTGACAGTGGCCGCCATTTTCACACATAAACAAAGCGTTTTCAGCGCCTCTATCGGTAATTAATTTGAATACTTTACGATATGACCAAAATAATCTTAACCATTTCATGAAGAGGCCGCGCATTTAGTTGGTCATATCGAGAAACGATTTCTTATCATTGATCTGCCCAAACCACATCACGATGTGGCCAATAAACAGTTGAACATATCATGAAATACGACTATTTCATGAAATGATCGATCATTTCACGATGTGTTCAAATCTACGATATGGCCACGACATATGCATTAGGAACTCGTAATGATATAGCTTTGGCTATACTTTTTTGCGATTTCAAGTTGTGAGTTTTGAAAGGTAGTAGGTAAATAATAATAAAATCTTTATTGTCAGAACATGGTTCCATTTCTTGTTAGTAATACAACTTAATTAATATGTTAGTAAAGACCTGTATTATATGCCTTAATATCACAGGTCATGTAATACAACCTGAGGGCTTACGAGCAGACAGTGTAGTTTAAGTAATCCTGTCCATTTTCCCTTTTTGGGAACAATTGAGAACTGGTGGTGATGGGTCTCCAACCGCATCGCCCAAAAATCCTTTAAAATGTCCCAATAACCTTAGTCGCCTCTTACGAACACCCACGGAAAGAAACGGGATAGTGCTATTCTAAGCCAACACTACACAGCGTAATGATTCTTTCAAGATGATAAAGTAAAAAAAGTAAATAATAAATTATACCTTGTCTTGCCTATCTTAAACTTCCCTGTAAATTGTAGAAGAAAATAATAAGTTTTTACATCGAGCTTAAATAACGGTGCTTCAAAATCATATTTATACTGAGAAAATTAAAATTTATACAAATGATATTTCATTAAAATTTTTGAAATTGATTGAATAAATATCTCAGATTTTGCATCACTTATCGCATTTTGGAGAGGCAAAGACAAATTAAGGAAATAATTCAAACTCATCATATTCGATTACTTCATTAATAGACATAACATAATAAACATTCACGCCGTTTATTCCCGAAGGGGTTGGCAGAGGTACCAATACTCCTGAACTCACATGGCAAGCGCCATCTAGTTTCCAGAGAAGGTACCCACGTTTTGCTTAGACAGTGTACTCACGTGATAGGGGGCAGGCCTATCGCCGTTTTGTACGAATACACTGTCACATGACTAAGTACAACTCAGCCATGTGGGTTTCCTCACGATGTTTTCCCTCACCGTTAGCAACCATGATAAATTAACCACACATATGACTTTAGAAAAGACAAATTGGTGTAGGCCCGTCCCAGGATTGGAACTCACGCCCTTCTGTTTTTCGGGCGGGTGTTCTACCCACTGGACTATCATGTCGCTAATAGGTGACTATTAATAGGTGACTTATAAAGTCATAAAATAATTAGCACCATGTATAAATATACAAAAACATATACAAATATATATGTGCAATTTTATACCGTTACATAGCAAATTTAACAGAAGATTAATAATGTAATTTTTCTAAGTTGTCATTTTTATGTCACCGAGATACGAAACACATAACAGAGTCTGAGGTTAGTTATAATGTCATTGAGATTTCAAAATATTTTATAGTATAGATGACCGATAAATCATGATGCAACCGAATATATAATTGTATGAGCAATGTAGCACAATAAAACTGACCCCTGCACACTGTTTAGAAATAGAAATAAATTATATAATATCCGAATATCGTACTTTCCAATGGCAAAGATCGAAGAAGGCTAAATGTGTATTGTGCATATGGTGGTTTGCATAAATATATCTACCTACTTACACATCACATAAGCTTACACAGGCCCTAACGAGGGAGCTTTAATTGAATAAGGTCATTTAACTTTAATTTATCACGCTGACCAAGTGTGGATTTTAGACTTTAAAGATTTCACGTGCCATTCGGAGTACGGAATCGTGAAAGGTGCGGTAAAAGAAACATTATATTTTTAAAAAAGATATAGATAGAAATATTAAGATGGTTTGGGCACATAAAAAGGATGGATGATGGTAACTGTTATGTTAGAACAGAAAGATCATAAAGGACAAATTTTAATCGAATAGATAGTATATTGACAAAGGCAAGGGTCAAGAAACTAAGGGCATGTATGAAAATATTGATAGATTTAAACGAGGCTAGAAAGATTAACCAAGATCGTACATTATAGCAATCGATAGATATCGAAATCTGCCTACCCTAATGGGGACTAATGGCGTGAGTATATGTATCTAAGTATGAAAAAAGTAATCGTGTTGTAATTTATTTAATAGTGTCAAGTCTGTTTGTAATAATGACAAGTTAATTTTGATTAAATATTCAAAAGCTCGAATCGACACTGGATCACGAATGGTCATCGGTCGTTTAGGGTCAACTAACACCTTCGCAGCCTTTCTCAACAACAATGAGATTGTTACTTAACATTTTGACCTATTAAATGCAAATATCGAATACTATTTAATTGATATTTAATGGCAGACGCAGTGTGGGGCGCCCTCGACCCGCTGGACCGACGACCTAAAGCAGGTGGCCGGGAGTGGTTGGATGAGGCTGGCCGAGGATAGGAAGAGGTGGCGCGCCATGGGAGATGCCTATGTTCAGCAGTGGACGAGTGTGGGCTGATGATGATGATGATGATGATGATTTAATTGAAGTTAGTTAGAGCTAAAAATTTATTTTAAGATGAGAAGTAATTAGCCGTGCCGTGTATTGCCGGCTTAAAATGTCACTGCCCCTTTCTATCCACGGGTCTCGTAAGAGGTGACTAAGGGTATGGGGCTTTTTTAAGTGGATTTTAAGCGTCGCGGTTGGAGATCCATCACCAACGATACTTTATTTCGACCATCTTGTCCTGTATGAACTTCTAAATGTGACTTAGTGGTTTCGAGTTCTAAAGCTCTGGCTACCCCTTTTTGGGATTTATCGCCGTGAATATGTGTATGTATTATTTATAAATTATATTTTATTCTATTGTATAATCTTGCTGTGTAGTGTCGGCTTAGGCACTACCCCATTTCTTCCGGTGCGTGTACGTAAAAGGCGACTTACGGTATTAGGGCTATTAAGAAATTTTTGGGCGATGGGGTTGGAGACCCATCACTAACAACCTTTATTTTACCATCTTTTCCCCACTCAACTTTCCAAAAGTGGTTGGGGAATTTCTAATTCTTTAGCTCTGGCTACCCCTTCTAGGGTTTACAGCCGTGAGTATATGTATGTATGTATGTATGTACTCTCACTCCTTTAAAGATAAGCTATATAAAAGATTCGTTGATTTTAAATAATTGATCAATTCTTACAGACTCAATTTTTGAATCCATATTTGTTCGTCGGCTATAATTAACTCGACACCTTGACTTCGCTTTTCAGACTTTCATTATTAACGGATCATGGTTAGTTTAACTTAAACAGTTTATTGAATTCTAGACATATTTAGGCTACATCGTGATTATTGATTACGACACGAGGTTTCAGCTATTGAAATATTATGTTTTTGAACAAAAAAAGGACCGCCTTCAGCCATTTGATGGAAACCCAATTTTTCATAAAAAATCGGTAAAAGACAGAGTCGTTCACATACGCATTTTTATATCTCTTTTTAAGCATGCAACCCAACCCGATCAAAATTATATGGGACCTTCTTGGAAACTTATATCACTGAACAGAAAACAATTTTAGAAATCGATTGCCTATTAACGGAGTAATCGCGTAACACACATACAAAAATATGCAATGGAATAGAACTATTTTGAAATCGGTTAAAAACAGCCTTTCAGTACATTGATTGAATATTAGTTATTAATACGTGTGTAGATGTTATTTATTTATTTATTTATTTTATTTTTATTTATTTTATTTTCTTAGGAAGATTTACAGACAAAAGTATACAATATAGAGGTAAAATAGATCGTCCTATGCTATTAACAAATCTCCACAGATAGAATGTTAACAAACAAAAATATAGACAAAAAAAGTTCGAGGAATAGTTAATTGATTATGTAATAATTTTATATTACGTAGGTACGTACATATCACGAGGAGTTAAAATAACTTTGCGTCATTAATCGCTTTATGGTGGCAATGCTGGTGCAAAATAGGTCAACATCAAGAGATAGTTCATTAAATATACATACATATATTCACGGCTGTAAATCCCTAGAATAGAAGGGTTAGCTTGATCTTCAGAATAAGAAACTCCTCAGCCTCAAGGTTGTTGGTGATGTATCTACAACCGCATCTTCCAAAAATCACCCTAAAGCCCCAATCGCCTTTTACGAAGACCTACAAGAAGAAATGGGGTAAAGCTGTTAAAGTCGCTACTACGGAGATGCCATGTTAATTTTTTTTTGAATGGGTGATAAAGGTACCAGTAGGTAATTAATCCATGGTTTCGGCCATAGAGAGGATGGATGATAGAAAATTGGTAAAAGGGATCTATAGAACTAGTGTGGATGGTAATGTTAGTAGAGGACGACCACGGAGAACACACTTGCACCAAATTGAGAGTGTGCTCTAAAAGGCTGGCGTCCGAAGTATGAAGAATAAAAGAGCATGCATGAAAAGATTGATGGATGTAAGCGAAGCTAGAGAGGTTTGCCAGGATCGTACGAAGTGGCGATCAATAGTCTCTGCCAACCCCAATGGGAACTAATGGCGTGAGTATATGTATGCATGTATGTATGTACTTAATCCACAAAAACACAACTCTACTGAACGTTCACCCCGTATATCCATAAAGGAGTGGCAGTGGTACTAATACTTCTGAACATCACGTGACATTTCACCTGGTGTTCAGAGTACCCACGTTTTGTTGAAAGGGTACTCAAGTGATAGGGGGCAGGTCTGTCGACGTTTTGTACGAATACACTTGACTAAGGACAACTCAGTCATATGGGTTTCTTCATAATGTTTTCTGTCACCGATAACAAATATAATAGATTAATCACACATATGTTATTGAATGCTTTGTTTGAATGTTTGCTGTGTAGTGTCGGCATAGAATAACACTACCCCATTTTTTACGGTGGATGTACGTAAGAGGCGACTAACGGATTTGGAGCTTTTAAGGGATTTTTGGGCGATGTGGTTGGAGACCCATCACCGAAAACCTTTATTTTACCATCTTTTCCCCACTAAAATTTCCAAACGTGGCTGAGGAATTTCCGATTCCTTAGCTCTGGCTACCCCTTCTAGGGATTTATAGCCGTGAGCATATGTATGTATGTATGTTATCGAAAAGACTGTAAATTAAATAAAATTAAATTGATTTCTATCGCGGTCGTTACATTTATTTTGGCCAAATACTAAATGTAGAACCTATCACGAGGTAGAGTCCCTAAAGTGAGTTTAACATACATACATACATCACACATCACGGCTATAATTCCCTAGAAGGGGTAGCCAGAGCTAAGGAATTATAAATTCCTCAGCCACTTTTGGAAGTTGAGTGGGGAAAAGATGGTAAAATAAAGGTTTTTGGTGATGGGTCTCCAACCGCATCGCCCAAAAATCCAATAAAAAGCCCCAATACCCTTAGTCGCCTCTTACGTACACCCATGGGAAAAAACGGGGTAGTGCTATTCTAAGCCGACACAGCATACTATACTCACACACAGTATACTAAATGTAGAACCTTATAAATTAAACACTAACATGTCATCACGAGGTAGAGTCCCTAAAGTGGGTTTAACACTTACTATTTATTATATTGGCTATCAAGTGAGTTCACCAGCCGGACATTAATATCACGTGATGCTCAAAAATGTTAGTATGTGCCTGCCTTTCGGGAATATCTGCCGTGAACATTTAAAATGAATGTAAGTAAAAACGGGTTCCTAGATAATCAACCTGTACTTGACTATATTGTTTTGTTTCCATCATAAAAACTACGATTCAATAAACTGCAGAAGTTATGAAGTTGTTTATGTTTCAAAGTGACATACACATATTTAAACGTAACTTGAGAGTTATTTCTAAATATTAAATACTATTTAAATTCATTCTTAATTGAGTCGTAAATCAGTTTAATTAATTGAACGTAGATAATCGTTCAAAGATATAAAATGAAGAAATGAAATTATCAAGTCAAGGTGTTTAGAAATCCGGATATACGGATTGATTTGAGACAAAAAGTATGATTCGTTAAGAGGTTTCAACTTCATTATTTACGAACCAAGGTGAAGGTTATTGAAATGAAAATATGACATTATATGATTATATGAGCAGATAAGGATACTGTCTTTCACGCTTGTTTGTATTGTACATACATATACTCACGCCCATAAATCCGAAAAAGGGTTAGCTAAAACTTCAGAGCTAAAACTCCTTAGTCACATTTGGAAGTTGACGGGGGATAGGGGGTTTCCAACCACATCACCCACTTAAAAAAAACCACACCGTCAGTCGCCTCTTACGACACCCGTGGGTAGAAACGGGTAGTGACATTCTAATCCGGCACTATGAGGCAATTTTGTACCATCAGATCATTCTTCTTTTTTAAAGATTTATACATACATACATATACTCACGCCATTGGTTCCCTTTGGGGTAGGCAGAGACTATTGATCGCCACTTCGTACGATCCTGACAAACCACTCTAGCTTCGTTTACATCCATCAATCTTTTCATACATACTCTTTTATTCTTCATACTTCGGACGCCAGCCTTTTTGAGCACACTCTCAATTTGGTCCAAGTGTGTTCTCCGTGGTTAAAGATTTATAAACGGTTAAAAACGTCATAAGATTGTTGCCTATCGTGTGAGTATGAGCAATGTTCAGATCATCATCATCAGCCAGTAGACTCCACTGTGGTAGTGTAGAGTCCACTGCTGGACATAGGCCTTCCCCAAAGATCTCCACAACGACCGGTCCAGTGCTGCCCTCATCCATCGGCTTCCCGCAATCTTGACCATGTCATTGGTCCACCTTCTGGCCGCACTCATATTCAGATAAATAACGGGTATTCTGTAAACTGGGTGTCAAATTTAGGTGAGAGATTTATTAGACCCATATGGCTAGATCTGCGCTCCATGTGTACATGATTTTTTTTTAACTTATTTAAGTTAACAAAAAGAAGGTGCAACCAAGTGTGTGTTCCTAGAAAGAGACTATACAAAAATGAATTAAATGTTTAATCATTAAAAGGGAGGGAAACAAATGATCGGTTAGCACATTTACTCCACTCCACTCATAATATTTTTCTTCGCCAATAAAAATACATTATTTATTCCTATTTCAAGCTGATTTTACAAACTCGGTATTCATTTAACACATTTCATATACATACATACATATACTCACGGCTATATTTCCCTAGAAAGAGTAGCCAGAGCTAAGGAATTATAAATTCCTCAGCCAATTTTGGAGGTTGAGTGGGGAATATACGGTGAAAATAAAGGTATTTGATGATGGGTCTCCAACCGCATCGCCCAAAAATCCAATTAAAAGCCCCAATACCCTTAGTCGCCTCTTACGACACCCGTGGATAGGAAGGGGTGGCGACATTCTAAGCCGGCACTACACGGCAAATTTCATATACTTAAGCTCAAAAGATCTGAAGTCTACTTAAAATAAAAATGAATAAGCTATACTCAAACGCGCTATCACCTAACCTGACCAAGTGCATATAATCAGACTTTAACGTATATTACCGCGATAATAACTTCTTGTTTACTTTTGTTTTCTTGCTTTGAGAATTGAATAATGTGTTGTTTTTTTATATATTTTTTTCTCTATTAATGTTATTTTTCCATGTTCTGTACAGCGAATAAATGTCTCTCTTTCTCTTTCTTTCTTTCTCTTTAACTGGACTGACCGCTAAACATGCTCTTAATCACATAATCATCTGTGATCATGTAAAGATGGTGAGATAAAGGTTGTAAGTGATGGGTCTCCAACCGCATCGCCAAAAAATCTCTTAAGAGCCCTAATACAGTTAGTCACCTCTTACGTACACCCACCGGAAGAAATGGGGTAGTGCTATTCTAAGCTGACACCACACAGCTACCAGACACCAAACTTGGATGAATATCAATAAGTGATATTGCGAGAGTTAAATTTATATATTTTCGAACCTTAAACCTCTGATTTTAGAGTCTCACGAAATAATGCTTCGACATCTCTGTTTCGTAATTAAATGTGGAATTATACCCCATCTTATTGTTCTTCATATAATATAAAACACAATTAAAGCACAAAGATAGTTAAATAAAAAATACATTTGCTGTTATAGATAGTTTTAAAAATTTGTACACCTAGAAAAATGGAAATTAAGTATATAAATAAGAAAGTTAACAACCTATTTGAAAGTTATTAAATATTAATATTGCATATAGTGGTAGTTTATGTAATTGTTAAATCAACCTCGAAGTAAATTTTATTTATTACAATCATAAGGAATTTTGTAATATGCTTAAAATGCAATTCTGTATTATAAATCATAAATTTCGTAACGACGACAAAATTTAGTAAAACTATAAAATACAGACATCACCTCAATGCCATCTGATTAGAAAATTGTTAATTAATAAACACTTTTGGGTAAATTATTAATTATTGGTAAAGTATGATATGGTGTGCTAATAATTTACAGTACAATAATTTAATAATTGTATGTATTGAATAAGATAGATTTAAGTTATATATATTTATTTACATATAATCACGGCTACAAATCCCTAAAAAGGGTAGCCAGAGCTAAGGAATCAGAAATGCCTTAGCCACTTTTTGAAGTTGCGTGGGGAAAAAATGGTAAAGTAAAGGTTGTTGGTCATGGGTCTCCAACCGCATCGCACAAAAATCCCTTAAGAGCCCCAATACCGTTAGTCGCCTCTTACGTACATCCACCGGAAGAAATGGGGTAGTGCTATTCTATGCCAACACTACACAGCTGTGTATATTTATTTATAATCTATATAACTTAAATCTTGAATCTTTATAGCTCAGTGGGGAGCACCACCACCGCACCGCCTCTTATGTAGAGAGTCTTGGGTACGATTTCCGAGTCGGGCCTACACGAATGTGTTTTATCTTAAGCCATAATTGTGGCTTATTTATCGTTGTTGTTAACTATGAGAGAAAACATCGTGAGGACACCAAAATGACCAAGTAGTACTTAGTCATGTGACAGTATATTCGTACAAAAACATAGGATAGGCAAGGTATGCTCCATATCACATGAGTGCACTCTCTAAGTAAGAATGTAACGTGTTCAAGAGTATTGGTACATCTGCCATCCTTTGAGAGGTAAAGGGCTTCAGTTGAGTAAGAATTTTAAGCATTTTAAATATCTTTGCCCATAGAATAGACTTAATTACTCTGTATACATTTTTTCCTTAATAATATAACTCTTTAGTAATAAATAAAGAACAAATAAAAGAAAGAAAAATTTCGACACAGGCGGGAATCGAACCCGCGACCTCGGGTATACGCCACATGAAGTTTCCATGAACAAAAACATTCAAATAAAAAGAGTGCTCATAAAGGCAGGCGTTCGAAGTATGAAAAATAAAAAAGGAAGTATACAAAAATTAATGGCTTTAAACGAAACTGGAGAGATTTGCCAGGATCGTACAAAGTGGCGATCGATTGTCTCTGCCTACTCCAAAGGGAAATAATAGCGTGACGATATGTATGTATGGATTTTACTTAATAAATAAATATTGACGGTCTTTTCACATCAATGCAATCTATTACATAATAATAAAGTCAGTATTGAAGTGAAAAACTATTTTCTTTCAAAGTTTCAAGTTCTTTAACTTTGGTGGTGGATTTTAAGTTACTGAACCGATTTTTTTATTAATGCTCCATTGAGCATACAGTTATCCAGTTACAAGTATATTACCAAATACACCTAAATATACCCTATGATATAACTAAATTTAAATTTACAAAATTTTTGTTACATAGAAAAAGACATTACATGCTGTGTAGTGTCGGCTTAGAATAGCACTACCCCATTTCTTCCGGTGGGTGTACGTAAGGGGCGACTAACGGTATTGGGGCTATTAAGGGATTTTTGGGCGATGCGGTTGGAGACCCATCACCAACAACCTTTATTTTACCATCTCTTCCCCATGCAACTTTCCAAAAGTGGCTGAGGAATTTCTAATTCCACAGCTCTGGCTACCCCTTTTAGGGATTTATAGCCGTGAGTATATGTATGTATGTATAGAAAAAGAGACTCGGCATACATATAGGTATATTGATGCTAGTTTGGGAACTTGAAAACTAATTATAATTTATGTATGTATCTACAATATTTTGTAGTAACAAAATTGTACAAACCATATTTTGAGAAAATGAAAATAATGTGAATGTAAAGAGGTTTTTTGTTGCTTTATTCTTCTCCTTACGAACACCTTCCGAAGCAACGGATTAATGATAAATTTAAAAAAAAATAACGTTTATAAAATGTTAGTTTTTAACTTACATACATACATACATATACTCACGGCTATGAATCTAAAGAAGGGGTAGCCAGAGCTAAGGAATTAGAAATTCCTCAGCCACTTTCGGAAAGTTGAGTGGTGAAAAGATAGTAAAATAAAGGTTTTTGGTGATGGGTCTCCAACCGCATCGCCCAAAAATCCAATAAAAAGCCCCAATACCCTTAGTCGCCTTTTACGACACCCGTGGGTAGAAAGGGGTAGCGACATTCTAAGCCGGCACTACACGGCTAACTTTATAACTTAATTTTGAAAAATATACTTTCGACTTTTCTGTAGTTAGACACAATGATATGGTTGGAAAAAATCTCTGAGTATCCGTTATTTATCGTTTATTTAAGTCATTAAATTATGAGGGTTACGTCGTTTTATACTAAATTAAACATAAAATTCATAGTCCAAACATACATACATTAAAGTTTGACATAAAATTATTTGCTTCCTTCGATGAAGTGCTCTCACTTGAATGTTTTTGTTAATGAAAACCTCATGTGGGGATTATTACTTATAAATAAAAGAAAAAAAAAACTTTGCTGGTGTCGATTTTTTTTAAATATCTTCTATTTACACATTTTTTTTCTTGATGAACCGAAGAGTTAAAAATTGTCTCTTTTAAGTATTGATGAATGAAGAATCGTACACAATGACGATCAAAAGTCTCTACCTACATTCGAACTAATGGCGTGAATATGAACGTCACACAATAAATATACATCCCTAGAAGGGGTAGCCAGAGCTAAGGAATTATAAATTCCTCAGCCACTTTCGGAAAGTTGAGTGGTGAAAAGATGGTAAAATAAAGGTTTTTGGTGATGGGTCTCCAACCGCATCGCCCAAAAATCCCTTATAGCCCCAATACCGTTAGTCGCCACTTACGTGCACCCCGGAAGAAATGGGGTAGTGCTATTCTAAGCCGACACTACACAGCAATTGCACAAGAACTGCAATAAGAAATGGATTCGTGCTATTAATCGACAGTACACAACCATGTTGATATTTGAAAGTTAATGTTATTTCGTTGCTCCTCTTATAGGAGAAAGGTGAAGTCAAGTAATGTCGGTTTAGAATATCACTGACCTGTATTGCGTAATCATATTCCGAGTGACATAAGTTTTATAAGATCTGTATAGCAAGCACGAGCGCTATTTTATCGACACGATAACGGTTAGAATGAGATGGCAGTATACGATACTAAGTAAGTGCGTAAGAGATGGCTGCTTTGTCCCACGCGATAACTAGTTTAAACACGGCTTGTGCTTGCTCTTCTGGGCTTAGATGGTTGGTGGATAACTCTATTGGTGACCAATTACGGCCAGCCCTTTATCATATCTTTTGCATCAAAAACTCAAACGTTAATTCTGTATATTCCCGAAAGGGTGGCAGAGGTGCTAATTATTCTAAACATCACGTGACATTAGTGTCAGAGTACCTACCTTTGTCTGGACAGTGTACTCACGTGACAGGGGGCAGGCTTAACACCGTTTTGTACGAATATACTGTCACATGACTAAGTAACGGGGGCGGGGTAGTGCTATTCTATGCCGACACTACACTCTTACTTAGTGGGTGTACGTAAGAGGCGACTAACGGTATTGGGGCTTTTTAGGGATTTTTGGGCGATGCGGTTGGAGACCCATCACCAACAACCTTTATTTTACCATCTTTCCCCCACTCAGCTTTCCAAAATTGGCTGAGGAATTTCGAATTCCTTAGCTCTGGCTACCCCTTCTAGGGATTTATAGCGGTGAGTATATGTATATTATGACTAAGTATAACCGAGCTATCTGGGTTTCCTCACGTTGTTTTCCCTCACCGTATACAACCATGATAAATTAACCACACATATGACTTTAGAAAAGACACTCTGGTGTTGCACCTACTCGAGATTTGAATCCATGCCTCTCTACATGTTAGGCGGGGTTTCTCCTACTGAGCTTATACAGTTTTAATTGCAGGGTTTGAAAGAATAAATTAATTGAGGTCTGTAGCCTAGCTGGTGAGCGACTAGCTTCTAGGTCCGGAGGTCGAGGGTTTGAATTCCACGGAAAGTATTTTCTCATGATAAATATGTTTGTTTGTTTTTTCAGTCTTACATGCATACATACATATAATAACGGCTATAAATTCCAAAAAGGGGGCTTCAGAGCTAGGAACTCCTCAGCCACATTTGGAAGTTTATAGGGGAAAAGATGGTGGAAATAAAGTATCCGCCGTGTAGCGTCGGCTTAGAATAACACTACCCCATTTCTACCCTTCGGTGATCGTAAAAGGCGACTAAGGGTATAAGGGCTTTTAAGTGATTTTTGGGCGATGTGGTTGGAGACCCGTCACCAAAAACGTTTATTATTATCATCTTTTCCCCAATCAACATCCGAAAGTGGCTGAGGAATTTATCATTCCAAAGTTCTGGCTACCCCGTTAAGGGATTTATAGCTGTGAGTATATGTATGTATGTAACATAACATATAACATAAACGTTCACGCCGAATATCCCCGAAGGGGTTGGCAGAGGTACTAATACTTCTGAACATCACGTGACTTTGTCACCTGGTGTTCAGAGTACCCACGTTTTATAATTAAATTACGTAATTAAATTATGTAAACTAAAATTAAACTTTGTTGCACGTAATGGCGTCTAGAATTCGTTAACGTTGCTTTGTCCAGTTTATTATTATAATATCCGCTATGACCTTTCTTAGTAAATAGGCTAGTTAACTTAAATGGTTTTTTTGTGATCAAACGGGTGTTTTCTGTATGACCTTTAGCGAATAAATGTCGAAATTTAGATTTTTTAATATCAGTACATACAAATTACTTGTAATTGATATAAATTCCATAACAAACACGATACCTGCGTAGTCTTTTATCCTGTCACTTGTTACTTGTTAACAACATACATACATACATATACTCACGGCTGTAAATCCCTAGAAGGGGTAGCCAGAGCTAAGGAATCAGAAATTCCTCAGCCACTTTTGGAAGTTGTGTGGGGAAAAGATGGTGAAATAAAGGTTGTTGGTGATGGGTCTCCAACCGCATCGCCCAAAAATCCCTCAAAAGCCCCAAAACCGTTAGTCGCCTCTTTCGTACACCCACCGGAAGAAATGGGGTAGTGCTATTCTAAGCCGACACTACACAGCAATGTCACTTCGAGTTAAGAAATATTATTACCTCTGCCACTCCTTCCAAGGCATACGGCGTAGATGTTGTGTTGAAATATTATTAATAAACTTGAAAAGTACAAAGATAAAAAATACAAAAAAGTCTTAATGTAAAGATTAATATTTATTTACTAGTTATTGTGCTGTGTAGTGTCGGCTTAGAATAACACTACCCCATTTCTTCCGGTGGGTGTACGTAAGAGGCGACTAACGGTATTGGGGCTTTCAAGGGATTTCTGGGCGATGAGGTTGGAGACCCATCACCAACAACCTTATTTTTACCATCTTTTCCCCACTAAACTTTCCAAAAGTGGCTGAGAAATTTCTAATTCCTTAGCTCTGGCTACCCCATCTAGGGATTTATAGCCGTGAGTATGTATGTAAATAGTGATAGGCCTGCCCCCTATGTGTACTCAACACAGTCGAAACAAAGCGTAGGTTCTTCCCATTTCCTTATGTCAAGAAAATGGGAATGCCCTTTGTCTTCATTTCCCTCTCTAAACCTTAACCCATTGTAATACCAAAAAATACCTTTTAATAATTTCATAGTACAAAAAGTGTATGCGGTTAGTGCTAGACGAGTGATGGCAGGAAAATGATAATGATCCAATTGATGCAACATGGTTGAATGAGTGTTCTAGTAATTTGTTTAATGAATTTCTTAACAACATCCACAGTGGCTGAGAATCATATTATTTGCAAGCCTCTTATCAAATTGCAACATTTTATTCTAAGGCTAGTCGTATACTGAGCGCTATAGATGCTAGCTAGTTAATTAGTTATAGCTAGAGGCCTAGCGTCATTTTTTCGTGACTCTGTTGGTAGAATGAGATCAGTATAAAGTGTGCTAACGAGATGACTGCTTTATCCCACGAAATATCTAGTTAAATCGCTCGAGCTAGCCATGTCTATCAAGGGTAACTTGCTTATTTTTTTGTGTACAGCAGATGAAGTACACTTATTTAATCCATCATAATTTGTGCCGTGTAGTGTCTAGAATAGCACTACCCCATTTCTTCCGGTGGGTGTACGTAAGAGGCGACTAACGGTGTTGGGGCTTTTAAGGGATTTTTAGGCGATGCGGTTGGAGACCCAAAGGACCCATCACCAACAACCTATATTTTACCATATTATACCTATATTTTCCCCCCTAAACTTTCCAAAAGTGGCTGAGGAATTTTTAATTCCTTAACTCTGGTTACCCCTTCTAGGGAATTTTAGCCTTGAGTATATGTATGTATGTACATACATACATACATATACTCACGCCATTAGATCCCATTGGGGTAGGCAGAGACTATTGATATGTATGTATAATTTCAAAATAGTATTTATCATATTCGTATCATTTATTGCATTTATGAATATGGAACACTTCACATGCCTTTAACATAACCTTGGGCGATATGGAACCCCATTACAATCAACCTTTGGCTTAAAATAATTTCCTCACTCAACTTCCAAAGAAATTTTAGCGTTTAATGGAGACTTTTGGGGATCCAAATGCTCATGATTAGTTTGTAATAGCAGCCGCCAAACTACTTGGACCCCTGCCAATTAGCGATTTAGAAGACATTTTCATAATATATTATTATCATTACAGTGAAAACTGTGATTGAAGAAGAAAACAAACTGGGAGAATACATTTATATTAAATAGGGAATGTGCATAATAAGTTGGGCCTCCAAAGCGTGAAAGATAAACAGCATGTATGAAAATATTTGTTAATGTAGAATCTCGATAAGTTCGCTGTTCTCTGCCTACCCAACGGAAACTAATGGCGTCATTATACGTATGTAATAAAATAAAATTCCTTTGGTAATAAAAACATTTATAACCCCGTACATGCATAGAAAATCAATACTTAAGACATGATTTTAAATAGGTATACATACATACATACATATACTCATGGCTATAAATCCCTTAACGGGGTAGCCAGAGCTTTGGAATGAGAAATTCCTCAGCCACTTTTGGAAGTTGATTGGGGAAAAGATGGTAATAATAAATGTTTTTGGTGACGGGTCTCCAACCACATCGGCCAAAAATCACTTAAAAAGCCCCTATACCCTTAGTCGCCTCTTACGATCACCCACGGGTAGAAATGGGGTAGTGTTATTCTAAGCCGACAACACACGGCAATTTAAATAGGTAGGTAGGTAGGTATATTGATTGATTGAACCTTAGACCTACTGTGAGGCAAACTGTTGTTTGCTAGGCCACTCAGGCAGTTTATTCCAGATACCGTATTACATACTATAAGCGTATTCTCACAAATTTGCATTTCAAACGCTTAGTCGCGCTACCAGTATAACACATTCTTTATATTGTTCACTTCACTTTTACGCACCGTAATTAAGTTATGAAACCCGGAATTTTACCAAAGCGGTGTGGTGTGAGTCAGTGCGGGTAAACGCACCCGGATGACCACTATAACCTGAATGTGACACCTTAGAGGCTTTTCTGCGGTCTCATCTTTCATCTCGTAATAGTGTTTTTAGAAGCATGTATAATATATATACAATATATATTACCGTGTAGTGCCGGTTTAGAATGTAACTACCCCTTTCTACCCACGGGTGTCGTAAAAGGCGACTAAGAGTATGAGGCTTTTTTAAGTGGTTTTAAGGCAATACGGTTGGAGACCCATCACCAACGATGCTTTGTTTCTATCATCTTCTCCCTAATCAACTTCCAAAAGTGGCTGAAGGATTTCTCATTCCGATGCTCTGGCTACCCCTTCTAGGAATTTGTAGCCGTGAGTATGTGTATGTGTATATATTGCAATCGTGATAGCTCATTGGGAAGCATCACAACCTCTTATTCAGAGAGGCGTAAGTACAACTTAGCCATGTGGGTGTCCTCACGATGTTTTCCTTCACCGCTAACAACCTTGATAAATTAACCACACACATGACTTCTGAAAAGAAAAATTGGTGTAGGCTCGACCTGGTATTAGAACCATCATCGTCTGCACGGTAAGCGGTGTTCTACCCACTGAGCTGTCGCGGTCAACGCCTCGCATACATATACTCGCGGCTATAAATCCATAAAAGGGGTAGCCAGAACTAAGGAATTAAAAATTCCTCAGCCACTGTTGGAAAGTTTAGTGGGGAAATGATGGTAAAGTAAAGGTGGTTGGTGATGGGTCTCCAACCGCATCGCCCAAAAATCCCTTAAAAGCCCCAATACCTTTAGTCGCCTCTTACGTACACCCACCGGAAGAAATGGGGTAGCGCTATTCTAAGCCGACACTACACAGCAACCTCAACGCCTCGCCTTTCGGGATATACGGCTTCAAAGTTTGACTCGAGTTTGCCCTCCGCGAGAATCGAACCTCCGAACTTCTGACCACTGGACAAGGTCGTAAAAGTTTCTGAAAAGCAATCATTTTAACTTAAGCTATTATTACATTCCACTAAGTTAATGTTAAGCACCGATATATGTGTTTCAAGGTGTTGCAAGTGAATGTTGAAATATATTAGGTTACCGTTCAATTTTAACTTAGCCAATTGTAGCATGCCATGTTATTTAAGTTCGCTATTTCTTGGCTTAATTTTAGGTGGTGTATGGTTCTATAAAGAATCGGTTAAGAGGAAAACAACATAAAATTTACTTTAGTTTCATAGGAGACAGGATAAAGAAATTTACTAAGAAATGAATTCAAATCAGCTGTGTAGTGTCGGCTTAGAATAGCACTACCCCATTTCTTCCGGTGGGTGTACGTAAGAGGCGACTAACGGACTTGGGGCTTTTTAAGGGATTTTTGGGCGATGCGGTGGGAGAACCATCACCAACATCCTTTATTCTACCATCTTTTCCCCACTCAACTTCCAAAAGTGGCTGAGGAGTTTCCAATTTCTCAGCTCTGGCTACCCCTTTTAGGGATTTATAGCCGTGAGTATATATATGTATGTATGATTTCAAATCATGGTTTAAAAAAAATAAGTAATAGTCAAGTGGAAAACTACATAAACTTTTACGTTAATGGCATACGAGACGCGATAAATTAATTTACTCGGAAAGTATTTCGATGAATAGTAACAATAATTAAAAAAAAATTGAGCGTAATTTTGCGATTCCAGCTTGTTTACAATTGTGTTGAGTGTTCATTGATAAGTTTATATTGTATTTATAAATAGCATACATATCGATTACTCACTTACTCATACGCACGCCCAGATTTACCCAGGATCAACAAGCAAATAAGCCGGATTACAGCCACCGTCACGGGGCATGGCCCTTTTATCAAACACT
Source organism: Bedellia somnulentella (assembly GCA_963576735.1). Lineage (NCBI taxonomy): Eukaryota > Metazoa > Arthropoda > Insecta > Lepidoptera > Bedelliidae > Bedellia > Bedellia somnulentella. The sequence continues at coordinate 767,917 of OY755191.1, forward strand.
TGTTTGCTTTGGGTGTTACAGATAGCCCTCTGTGCAGAGCATGCATGGAAAAGAAAAAAAAGCTGCGCACGTGCTCCTCGAGTGTACAGGTGTAGCCTCGTGACTTCAGGGTAACACACCTGGTTCCTTAGTGAGCTGGGATGGCTAGAGTAGTGCCATCCTTTTATCACGTAAAATAGGCGCGTAGAAGACTTCCCGGAAAAGTATCCGTGCACACATACACAAATACAAATACGCACGCTTATAATACCCGTTGGGGTAGGCAGACACTATCGATCGCCACTTAAGATGATCTTGACAAATCTCTCTTGCTTTCCTTACATTCATTATTCTTTCACTTTACATGCAGTTTTATTCTTCTTACATATCAATTATTTTATATTTATAAATCCAGTCGAGTATTAAAAATGATTACCAAAATTAGGTTTATCTGTGACGAGGTTTCTCACTAACCACTTTATAATCAGCACCAAAAGCTTTTGCGGTTTCCATTTACTGCCCTTTTTATTACATTGGTGATTCGTGATATATTTTGTAACTCAGAAGGAAAAATCTCGGATTGTATGAATATGTTCTACAATTTGAAAGTGAGTGACTTATACATATCATATGGTAGTTGAGCAAGAATGAAAATATCCTAAAAATATAACAATAAATCTGTTAAACACTGCGATGTGTTTGCCCTCTATCGTATAGTTAAAAGTGCAATTTTATTATTAGCCGTTATAATTATAAGTGATTGTTAAGAATATTTTTCTCTTGTGTACCTACTATATTTATATTCCATTTGTATTTAGGATTTTTAAAATTTAGAATGTTTGAGATTTGTAAGAAAAAAAAATATATAACTTTGGTTTTCTCCATAAACTCGTAACCATTTTGTTTTTTCTTCATATTTTATTCATATTTTTAACTTCCAAAAGTGTTTGATCTCTTTCTTCTAATTCTGTAGCTATGGCTACTCTTTGCGATTTTTTTATCTTGAGTCCCACATGAAGTTGATCCTCAGTAGAACAAAATAAAGTAACCTTGAATTCTGTTACTTAATTATATCATATAAACGTTCACGCCGTTTATCCCCGAAGGGGTTCGCAGAGGTACCAATACTTATGCACAGCGTGATAGCACCATCTAGTGTCCAAAGTAGGTATCCACGTTTTGCTTAGACAGACAGACTTATCCTTGTTTAGTACGAATGAAATGCTTCATTCATAAACTCCGGCTACTCATTTTTGGTATTACAGCCGTGATTATAGTGTAGTGTGGCCATATTTCCTAGTTATCTTAGTGAGTTCAGTGACATTGTTGGTAATTTTAAAATAATGTCAGCGGAAAAGTGTGACCAGCAATTGTGTAATTGCAAGGAAGTGTCGTATCATACGTGTAGATCTTAAGCGAGCCGTTTCCTTTCAAATTTATGTAATATTGTACTCCAAACCTATCTACTTATATAAATATTTTGTTTAAACATACATATACTCACGGCCACAAATCACAAGAAGAAGTAGCCAGAGCTTCAGAGCTAGAAACTCCTCAGGCATATTTGGAAGTTGATAGGAGACAACATACATACATATACTCACGGCTATATTTCCCTAGAAGGGGTAACCAGAGCTAAAGAATTATAAATTCCTCAGCCACTTTTGGAAGTTGAGTGGGGAAAAGATGGTAAAAATAAAGGTTTTTGGTGATGCAACCGCATCGCCAAAAACCGGCACAGGGGACAAGATGGTAGAAATTAGGTATATTTGGTGAAGGATCTCCAACTGCACCGCTTAAAATAAATAAGTCCAAACCCTTAGTCACCTCTTACGACATCCGTTTGTAGAAGGGGTAACACATAACATAACATAAACGTTCACGCCGTTTATCCCCGAAGGGGTTGGCAGAGGTACCAATACTTCTGAACTCACATGGCAGCGCCATCTAGTGTCCAGAGAAGGTACCCACGTTTTGCTTAGACAGTGTACTCAAGTGATAGGGAGCAGGCCTATCGTCGTTTTGTACGAATACACTGTCACATGACTAAGTACAACTCAGCCATGTGGGTTTCCTCAGGATGTTTTCCCTCACCGTTAACAACCATGATAAATTAACCACACATATGACTTTAGAAAAGACAAATTGGTGTAGGCCCGACCCAGGATTAACACGTTCAGGGGTAACACGTGACATGTTAAGCCGGCACGATACGGATCCTTTGAAAATACTTAACTACAAAACTTTTACCACCTCCACTGTTGTTTTACAAAGTATATTACCGACCTTGGTAGTGAAGTAGTAGAATATAGCCTCGAGCTCATGAGGTGTGGATTCTATTCCGGTGCCTGACCTAGATTTCTGTGTTAAAGCCATCTTCAAAGGTCTATCTTACTTAATGGCCTTTTGATACTTATTTGGGGACCCAAGATTACGTAAAGCGCGCGTCGTTTTCTGAGATAAAAATACTATATAGAAGAATTACTAGTATATTTAGAATAGCACTACACCATTTCTTGCTGCGGGTGTCGTAAAGGTGACTAAAGGTTTGGGGCTTTTAAAGTGTTTCTTGGGCGATGTAGCTGGAGACCCATTGTTATTTATACTTTGCTTTTAATATGTTTTCCCCAATTAACTTCCAAATGTGGCTGATGAATTATTAATTCCGAGGCTCTGGATTCTCCTATTTGGGTTCATAGCCGTGAGTATATGTAATGTATTTATTTTGAAACGATAGTTTTCTCCGTTTGATCGATGTATCAGTGATAGCTTAATGGGTAGAACACCGGTTATCGTGCAAACGACTACTGTTCAAATCCCGGGTCGGGCCTACACCAATTTACCTTTTTTAAAGACACATGTGTGGTTAATTTATCGTGGTTGTTAACGGTGAGGGAAAACATCATGAGGAAACCCACATATAGCTAAGTTGTACTTTGTCATGTGACAGTGAATTCGTACAAAACGGCGATAGACCTGTGATAGGGGATCACGTGAGTACACTGTCCAAACAAAACGAGTGTAAGCTGAACACCAGGCGACAATGGCACGTGATGTTCAGAAGTATCGCCTGAACGCTTAAGCCTTGAGCCCTTTTTAACTCACGATAAAAACAGAAGATTTATCAATCCAATGGTATTTTTTCTTTTTTTTATGTAAGACAATCATAACTCTTGAACGCATAATTGATTGATTGTTGTGATGATGATTTGTATGAAAGAGTTTTCTAGCACTTTCTCTATAAGTCTCTAGTAGTTAAAAATTGGCTGTATTTTATGTCTCACAAATAATATTTTCTGATTTTATAGCATATGCAAAAATATATTAAGAGGCATAAATATTATCCGTATTTGCAAAAATTTTTTTTTGTTATTATTTTACTGCAAAATTTTGTTTTGACTTTTGTTGGCAAAAATATAGTAAAGCCAATTTTTTAATTGTGATTTTCATATCATTTTATTATATGATGATTATAATCTCTGTGTCTGTCTGTCTCAAGTCTGAGAATATCAATAATGTAATGTAATGACATTTCCGAAGCAATTGCTACCATTTACACATCTTCAAGACAAAACAAACAAAAAAAAAATCCATTCTACTTTTTGCTGTCATTAGTGTTACATAAATTATTATAACTAAAGACTGAAACATTAGACCGACAACTCATATGGCGTAACAGTATTTGTGATAGAATGTCATTTAGAAGACCTGCTTTCGATACTCGGTCACGAATATGCTGATTTGATTCCAGATAGTTGTTTTAGCTATTAGTTAATCTATAATATTATTCACTCTTAATTATTTACTTAGTCATGCGATAATTTTATTATGTAATTTGATTACTGACATGTTAAAAAGGATATTACGAACGTTAAGTTTAGCTAACAAAATTAAAAAAAGTTATACTGTATCATTAACAGATTTATACACTCACACCACAGACTAAGACGCGGGTAGGCAGACACTAATAGTTGCTAGTTTGTATGGCTTAAGCAAACTTTTATGTTTCATTATCATTTATCCACCGTGACAACCGTGATAGCCCAGTGGGTAGAACACTCGGTTATCGTGCAAACGACTAGTGTTCAAATCCTGGGTCGGGCCTACACCAATTTGTCTTTTCTAAAGACATATGTGTGGTTAATTTATCATGGTTGTTAACGGTGAGGGAAAACATCGTGAGGAAACCCACATGGCTGAGTTGTACTTAGTCATGTGACAGTGTATTCGTACAAAACGGCGATAGGCCTGCCCCCTATCACGTGAGTACACTGTCCATGCAAAACGTGGGTACTCTGAACACCAGGTGACAAAGTCACGTGATGTTCAGAAGTATTAGTACCTCTGCCAACCCCTTCGGGGATATTCGGCGTGAACGTTTATGTTATGTTATCATTTATCCAATTCCTTATATTTTATTTAACCCATGGCTGTGATTAAATAAAAAGAGGCAGGATTTTCAATGTACCAAAAATCTTCTCCGGCCTTACTGTTTTAGTTCAGACTCCCGTCTTCTTTCAAGTCTTATGCTGAACCTAAAAAAAGATTCATCGTGGTCATCCTGAATGTACTTTGTGGGATATCAGCGATGATTAATTATTAGTTGCTTGACAAACTCAACAACTATAATCAACTATACGAAAGGACTCAATTAATCATTTAGATTTTGAAATATTTGCAGACATGAATTGATTGATTAATGTAAATGAAACTCGAAGGGTTTGCCTGGATGGTGGGGATAGATAGTATCTGCCTACATGAATGGGACCTAATGGCGTGAGTATAAGTATGAATTTATGTATAGGGAAAGTGGATAAATTTGCTACGTGGAAATATTCTATCTCCAAAATTAAAAGCATACGCGCATTCGTGTGCATAAAAAAGTTACGATGATGAAAATTTCTTGTATGATCCCGGATTACTTATTAAACCGGTTAGCCATAAAACATAGAATTTTATCAGCAATTTTTTTTAAATTCAAAATAAAATATTTTTAAAATTCCCAATCTATTTTCTTTTCACTCCAACGAACGTTAGTGGCGTAAGTATAAATGTATAATTCGCAAAAAGTTAATATGCAAACAACAACAACGATAACCAAATTATAACTTAAGCAATAATTTTCACAATTAAATAAAGCCTTAGAATCACAAAATCGTGCTCAAATATCAAATGCATATTACATCAGCTCGCAATTCTTGCTCTAGCAGACGGTAACCCAATATTGTAACATGTTATTAATCTTAACAAGACATTACGTATTATTGAGTTGTTTTGACGTTGGTTAAAAATTGCAAGAAATAGATAAGTTAGATTTGCGACAGTTGATTAAATATATTATGTAAGAAAGAGAAGTCGTTTAATTTATTAATTAGTTTTTTTTGAGATGTTAAATTGATTTGTATGCTATGATCGTATATACTTAATTACAAACCCAATTCGAACTTTCACACCGCGTATCTCACAAGGGGTTGGCAGTGGTACTAATCATTCTGAACATAATAATAATAATAATAAAAAGGCGTAGGGATGTGACGACCCCACCGCCCATTGTTGGAATGGCAGGATGACATGTCTACCAGCTTGCCATTCCAGCAATGCAAATAGTCAGCGCTTGAGTTTGTAGATGTTGACCGTGTCTACAAACTGGTCTCAGCGCAAAATAGAGCAATAACGGTCTCCCCGGGGCAAGTGAGCGAAAACCCGGGTGAATCTTCGCTCATCGTAAAATGGACAGTAATAGCAACGATGAGCGTATAGGGCCGCTCCCCAGGGGTTATCGCTGGGGCGCGTCTGGAGCTGGGGCTGGACGTGGCAGCATGCGGTCCCCCAGCCGCGGCAGACCGGCCCGACCACCTGGCCGGTCTGCTCGACCACCTCAGCCACCAGATGGCTTGGCAACGGTTGGGACTGGGGCAACTCAGTCCCAGCAATCGGTGCCCGCCGCTGGTGGAACAAGGCGCCGCATGGCATGGACGGTCGAAATGAATAGGAATGCCATGCGGGCCTATATTAGGGCCTCGGGTTCAAGAACTGGACGGACGGGTTATCGGGCAGCAATGTACCGCGAATTTCTGCGGCTGGAGCCCAATTTGACCGTCACAGAACAAAACCTGGCGGATCGAGTTCGGTACATACAGCGCTCAGAACTTTTTAGCACTACCGAACTCGAACAATTGCGACGCGAGGCTGTTCCCCCGCTAGACGAAGAGCCACCTTTGCAGGTTCTCCCTCCAGTCCCTGAACGGGAAGTACGGAGGGAGCCAATTGCTAACCTGCCGGATGTGGGTGGTGCGGAAAGCGATTGGGGAACAGTCTCCCTGGATTTGGATTTGGTGAGGAGCGCACTCGAAGAGACGATCCTGGAATATCGCCAAGTGCCTCTCGAAAGGAGGCCAAGGCTGCCCCGAGTTCCTCTTAGCATCAAGGTTCGGGATGTCGTTGAGGCCGTTAATAACATGCTGCCCTCATTTTTAGAGTGCAGCATGGACCTTTGGGATACGGATTCAATTCTCTTTGGCGCCGCAATGACAGTTTGTCAATTTGTCGGCGTCAGGATGCCGCCAACAAGAGTTGGTGGCTCCCGTCAGGCTGGCAGTACTAGTCCCAGGACTAGAACTAGACCAGCCTGGATGAGGCGGATTGAAAGCCGTATCACAAGGGCCAGGGTCCTCATCGGCAAACTGACCAGCTTCAGATCAGGCAACAATAGGCCGAGGGTGGTGCGCTTCGTCAGGGAGGCATTCCCTGGTGAGAATGTCTTTGACAACTCACCGGAGTTTGCCTGTAGACTGGTGGAGCGCATCGATGATCTGAAGCAGAAGATCGCTGCTTGGGGTAAGCGAATTAGGCGATATTCTGAAAGGGTAAAGAGGTACCAACAGAATCGTCTCTTCATGAGTGACCAGAAGAAGTTCTACAGAACTTTGGAGCGTCCCGACGTGGTTACGACAGGTCAGCGACCGGAAAAAGCCGATGTGGTTGCCTTTTGGCGTGGGCTTTGGTCGCTGCCTGTTGATCACGAAGAGGGCCGATGGTTCGAGGCGGTCGAGGGAGCGTGCGAGCCCATAGCGCCCATGAACCCCGTCAACATATCCGAGGAGGATGTGGTGGCTGCGATCCGTAAGGCTCCGAACTGGAAAAGTCCGGGGCCGGACGGATTGCACCATTACTGGTTGAAGGGGTTCACGCGCTGTCACGCTACTCTCGCCCGTCAGTTCCAAAGCGCCCTCGAGAGTGGGACGCTCCCGAACTTCTTAACTACTGGGGTCACTCATTTAGCTCCAAAGAGCGATGCTACCGCGGATCCATCACAATACCGCCCCATTACTTGTCTTTGTACAATTTACAAGACCTTGACATCCGTTCTGAGCTCCAAGATTACTCAACACATTGTTGATAACAATGTGATATCTGGAGCTCAGAACGGATGTAGGGGCGGTAGTCGCGGTAGCAAGGAGCTGCTCCTCATCGACGCGGTCGTAGGCCAACTAGTCAAACGCAACCGTCGGAACTTCTCCGCTGGCTGGATAGACTACAGGAAGGCGTTCGATTCGGTACCTCATACATGGCTCATGAGGGTCCTCGAGCTGTACAAAATTGATAGTACAGTTCGACACTTCCTCGGGCAGTGTATGGGGTGCTGGAGAACGATCCTGAGTTTAGACGGTCAGCGGATGACGGACGCGGATGACCAAATTGATATAAGGCGAGGGATTTTCCAGGGCGATTGCCTGAGTCCAGTTTGGTTTTGCTTGGCCCTGAATCCTCTAAGCACACTCTTGGAGAATTCGGGGACAGGCTTTCAGTTTCGGAGAGGCGGACCACGCTTGCCTCATCTCCTTTACATGGATGACCTGAAGCTTTACGCCCCCACGGCTGACAGATTGGCGGAGCTACTGACGATCACTAACGATTTCAGTGGTTCCGTCAAGATGGAGCTCGGGGTCGATAAGTGTGCGGTCATCCATGTTGAGAAGGGGCATGTCGTGCACTCTGATGGTGTCGATGTCGGCACCAATCATTTGAGGGCACTCTCCGAGGCTGAAACATACCGGTATCTGGGCATGTCACAAACCATCGGTGTGAAGGTGGCAGACGTGAAACAGGGTGTTTGCGAGGAGTTTTATGAACGCCTGAAAAGTGTGCTTAATAGCTACTTGTCAGGCGTTAATAAGATCCGAGCCATTAACTCCTGGGTCATGCCTGTACTGATGTACACATTTGGCGTGCTCAGATGGACTCAGACCGAACTCGACGCTCTGGACAGACGAGTCCGCACGATGATGACCTCTCATCGAATGCATCATCCGAGGTCGTCGGTTATGAGATTGTATATCCCGCGGAAGTGTGATGGTCGAGGCCTCTTGAGTGCCAAAACCATGCACAACCGCGAGGTATGCAACCTCAGAAACTATTTTTTGACGATGACGGATGATAGTATTCGGGGAGAGGTGGTCGCTAGTGATAAAGGACTGACTCCCTTATCGTTGGCCTCACAGGATTGGCGAACCCCGGAGGTACTTAGCACCTCTGATCGGGAGTCCGTATGGAAAGAGAAGGAGCTGCATGGGAGGTTTTACAAGGTACTTCACGAACCTTTCGTGGACCGTAAAGCCTCCCTGCATTGGCTGCGTTTCGGGGACCTCTTTGGGGAAACCGAAGGTTTTGTCTGTGCAATACAAGACCAGGTTATCAAGACGCGGAACTATCGGAAATACATCCTAAAGGACGGTACCACAGACATCTGTCGAGCATGTGGCCGTCCCGGAGAGTCACTTAGGCATGTTATTTCCGGTTGTTCGGCTCTTGCTAACACTGAGTACTTGCACAGACACAACCAAGCAGCCAAAATCCTGCATCAGGAGCTCGCTCTGAAATACGGACTCTTGCAACAGAGGCTGCCGTATTACAAGTATCTGCCGGAGCCAATCCTAGAAAACGACCGTGCCAAAATCTATTGGGACCGATCCGTTATCACGGACAGGACTATTCTAGCGAATAAGCCTGATATCGTGGTATGGGATCGGTCGCAGTCGAGGGTATTTCTAGTGGATGTCACTATCCCTCATGACGAGGGTCTCGTGAAAGCCGAAACCGAGAAGCGTCGGAAATATCTCGATCTGGCCCACGAGATCACCGACATGTGGGGTGTGACTTCGACAGAAATAATCCCAATTGTTTTGTCCGCGAACGGGTTAATTCCAACCAGCCTCGCGACCAACTTGAGGCGGTTGGATTTCTGTGGCGTGTCGGTTCCAGCACAAATGCAGAAAGCGGTGCTGCTCGATACGGCTCGGATCGTCCGTCGGTTCTTGAACCTGACTCCCTGACCCCGACCGACTGTGCTTTTGTTGGGGAGTACCGCCTCTCCCATTTAAAATTTATATTTCCATTTTCGGCCATGGGAGAGGCGAGGAACTTAAATTCATACCTAAAATAATAATAATAAAAGATTTTATTTGTCTTTAACACATACAACAAAAAAAAATGGTGACATGACAACAAACAATAAGAAAGAAGTATTAACAAAGCGAACAATAGCATATAACAGCAAAATAAAAGACAAAATGGTACAGAGCTCGGTCTATCCACTACAAGCAGATAGCTCCGATTTTCAGCTCTGACCAAACCTTAAGACTACTTACACTTAAAACTAACTTAGAACTAATTTCTATACACATGCACTCGCATACACACACACACACACACACACATCCACACACAGACACCACGCGCATAGTCTTAGCCTAGAGCTAATTTATATACATTATTTAGATCTCTTCACATATTATAGAAGAATATAATATAAATAACAATCAATATAAATACCAATAATGAAAGCCACGTACATACTTTCATAACAATATAATGCATAAATAGATAAATACGTACGTCAGGGTTGTGTAGCTTCTCCGTGGCTTTTCAATCTGTTCATGGATGACTGTTTGAAAGAACTACGCGAAAGTGATTATGGTCTGAGAATGGAAGGATTCATCATTAAATGCCTCTTATACGCTGACGATCAAGTATTACTTGCATCAACGGTAAATGAGTTGCAAGAGATGGTGAATATTGCGTGTAAGTCTTTTGAAAGAAAGGGCATGCGAGTGAATGTGGACAAAACCAAGACAATGGTTTTCCAGAGAGAGGAAAGTATGACAGAATGTGAGATTACAATAGGTGGCAAGAAAGTGGAACAAGTGAAAGAGTTTTTATATCTGGGAAGTTTGTTTACAAGGGACGGAAAATGCGAGGAAGATATTGAAAGGAGAGTAAAAAAGGGAAATGCGGTAAATGGAGCCATAAACAGTCTAATGTCGAGCCAGTTCCTGTCTGAAAAGGCGCGAATGGCAGTTCACAATGCTGTACTGGTTCCTACGCTGATGTATGGTAGTGAATGTTGGGCATGGCAAAAGAGGCATGAAAGTAGAGTGAATGCAGTGGAAATGAGATCCCTCAGAAGTATATGTAATGTAAGGTTGTGCGACAGAGTGAGAAATAGTGTAATTCGTGAACGTTTAGGTGTGAAAGATGACGTAGTGTGCAAGATAGAGAAAGGAATGTTAAGGTGGTTTGGGCACATAGAGAGGATGAATGACAGTAAATTGGTGAAAGAGATCTATAGAGCCAACGTGGAAGGTAATGTGAGTAGAGGACGACCACGGAGAACACACTTGGACCAAATTGAGAGTGTGCTCAAAAAGGCTGGCGTCCGAAGTATGAAGAATAAAAGAGCATGTATGAAAAGATTGATGGATGTAAACGAAGCTAGAGAGGTTTGTCAGGATCGTACAAAGTGGCGATCGATAGTCTCTGCCTACCCCAATGGGAACAATGGGCGTGAGTATAAGTAAGTAAGTAAGTAAGATAAATATATATATATATATATACATAGATACATGTTACTGTATATATAAATACATTATTACTGGTTATTATTCGACATTAGAAGCACAGCCATAGGGAACATATCTTGTCACTGTCACCGAGAGCAGCAGTTATTGCAGTTAGAATTGGTTTTGTTTTTTTGATTGAGGTTGTGATTTACCTCTGTCTCATATATGAAAAAACATTGCACCATCTTGATAGACTAGTGGTAACACTATCAACCTGGGTTCTAGTCCTGAGTTGGCCCTGAACCAATGACTCATTTTCCAAGTCATATGTTTGCTTAATTCATCAAGGGTTTTATCGATGAAAGAAACATCGTAAGGGACTTGGCGGAATTTCACTAGGCTATGTGAGAGTGTATTAGCACAAAGTGTTTTTTATAATTTTTTTACACTCACAAGATGTTCAGAGGTATTGGTACTTCTGCCAGCTTCTATGGGATGTTCAGCGTGAATGTTTGACTTGAGTTGAGTATTTAAATACCCAAAATCGCAATAAAACGTTCCATTAATCAGAGATTAAAAACACATTAGTTATCGTTTAACTATTGGTTCAGATGTCTTTCATATAAAAGACATCAACGCGTTACTTAACTGGTGCGTTCTTATCGTTTAAGCATTTCATAATACAAACATAATACACTTATTACGTTGTTGGTTTTACGAAATTACAAAATACTTTTTCTAATGCTAAATTTTATATTTAAATTCTTAAAGTTACTTAGCTGATTTTGATTTCTAATCAATATTTTTTTTCTGAAACATACCTTTATACCAAATTAGTAAGGTATTTTTTAAAATTTTTTTTCTAACAATGTTCAGAAATGTTTTTATTATATTATAGTGTAAAACAAAATCTACTTACACTAATAATCAAGTGTTAACTAAACACCCTGCATTTCTTCATATATAATTTGCATTAAAAAGCTTTTAAGTTTTTTTATCAATATCATAGATTACGACCTCTTATTTCCTACACAAACGGAATACTATTAATCCCGACCTATAATCTATTATCAATTGCGATCCAGTGCGGGAATGCTGCGAGCATTGTTGCTGCTAAGTACATACATACATACATTTACTCACGGCTGTAAATCCCAAGAAGGGGTAGCCAGAGTTAAGGAAGTAGAAGTTTCTCAGCCACTTTTGGAAAGATGAGTGGGGAAAAGATGGCAAAATAAAGGTTGTTGGTGATGGGTCTCTAACCGCATCGCCCAAAAATCCCTTAAAAGCCCCAATACCGTTAGTGGTCTCTTACGTACACCCACCGGCATAAATGGGGTAGTGTTATTCTAAGCCGACACTACACAGCAACTATTGTTAAGTGACGAGGCAATTTGCTAATTTTATTATTTTAGTTAAATTTAGATTTAAGGGACTTTCTTGTTACATAATGTATATTTCTATTGGATGGTTAAGTTGATATGACATTGTATTATTATTCCTGACTAATAATTTATAGCATTCAATTCATAGCTATCACCAAACCATGATTTAAAGTGTTAATCACCACTCTCACTGTCCATTGTACGTCACCCAGTTCCGGCCGCCATGACGGATGCCAACAGAAGCGTGACCGACAGACAAGTCGACACCTCTTGTTATTAGATAGCCGATTGTCGTGTGAGTTTGGGAAAGAAAGTTATTGTGTAACGTTTATTGGGTCAAGTGGGATGTTTTAGTTTTGGGAAAAAATGGCGCTTAGGGTTGATGCGTGATGAGAATGATGGGTTGAATGATGGATTGGATGGATGAAGCCGTCATTTTACTTTATTTTATGTTATTTAAAACTATATTACATTATTTATTTTTAAATATGACAAATATTTACACTGGTATATATTATTATTAAAAAAACGATTATATATGACAACAACATTTTTTTTATAAACAGTCAAAAAGTATTGTTGAAAAAGATTTGCATTAGAATATATCATTTTTTGGGGTAACAAAAAGTCTTCCAGTTCCCAAAATTTTACCATAAATTGCAGTAAATACGGTATTATTCAAGGTATGCTTGCGACCCTCTGATATTAATAAACATTATTAATTCCAATACGATTTGGTTTACCAACTTTAAAACATGTTTTTTATCATCCTTTGTTCTGTTTCGACACTATTTCGGGTAGCGACAATGCATAAACCAAACTCGAACAGACCACATAATTATCAATAAAAATTGAGACATTTTCGAAAGTTGCATGAAATACTGCCATTTTAGTTTTTGAAAATGCTCAACCACTTTATAAGGTCGATTAATTAGGTCAAGGTCACTTCGAGAAAGGTTTCATATTATTTTTAGGAGCAAAACGTAAGATGTAATGTAGAGCATACAACTTGACATACCTGACATACTTTGTCTTATGTTTTTCGATTGCAAAAGAGATTTTTTGATAGTTACGTTAATGGAAAATTACGGTAGGTCAGTTAAATGTTACGTATTTGTTTGAATATGGAATGATGAGTACGGGTTTATTCATTATAATATGTGTATGAAATTCATCATGGTCGATAATGATTAGGGGAAAATATCGTGAGGAAAATGCCGTGTATTGTCGGCTTAGAATGTCGCTACCCCTTTCTACCCACGGGTATCGTAAGAGGCAACTAAGGGTATTGGGGCTTTTAATTCGATTTTTGGGCGATGCGGTTGGAGACATAAACATAAACATAAACGTTCACGACGAATATCCCCGAAGGGGTTGGCAGAGGTACTAATACTTCAGAACATCACGTGACTTTGTCACCTGGTGTTCAGAGTACCCACGTTTTGCCAGGACAGTGTACTCACGTGATAGGGGGCAGGCCTATCGCCGTTTTGTACGAATACACTGTCACATGACTAAGTACAACTCAGCCATGTGGGTTTCCTCACGATGTTTTCCCTCACCGTTAACAACCATGATAAATTAACCACACATATGTCTTTAGAAAAGACAAATTGGTGTAGGCCCGACCCAGGATTTGAACACTAGTCGTTTGCACGATAACCGAGTGTTCTACCCACTGGGCTATCACGGTTGGTACTGTATGTATCGTGAGGAAACCCCATGTGGCTTAGTTGTACTTTGTCATGTGACAGTGTATTTGCACAAAATGGCGATAGGCCTGACCTTATCACGTGAGTACAGTGTCCAAGCAAAACGTGGATAATCTGAACACCAGGTTACAGTGTTACGTGAAATTCAGAAGTATTAGTATTTCTGCCAACCCCTTTCGGGGAAATACGATGTGAACGTTTGAGTTTGAGTGGTCCACTATCTATACTCACGGCTGTAATTTCAGAAACGATAGCTAGAGTTATGGAATCAACAACATCTTTCTCGTTTTTTACTTCGAGTGTTACAATAACGACGACAAATGCTTTTCAAATTTTTTCCTTTTTTTGAGGGGTAGGTTTTTTATGTATATGAGATTGTTTTTGGTAAATAAACATGTTTTTTATATAGCAACCTAAATTTTTTGTGCGAGTCACCAACTAATTCAAGTTGATAGCTTTGAATTATGATAACAAGGTTATTCAAATTATGTACATATTTTTACAAAGCAACAGCTAATGGAATTTACTTACCTTCTAATCTAGAAATGATTAAACGACGGATAGGATGATTCTTAAATATTGGTTCATCCTTTACATATTCTGCTAAGATAGAGCTTTTAATTATTTGCCTTATCTATATACCAAACTATACTTAAGGCTATAATCCCAATCTGGGGTAGACAGAACCACAAAATCAACAAAATAGATAAAAATGCGCCAATGTGGACAGTGTTCCAAAAGTGGCTGAGGAATTTCTGATTCCCTAGCTTTGGCTACCCTTTCAAGGGATTCATAGCCGTGAGTATATATGAGTAGACAGTATTGTTATTAAAAGACAGCAACGCACATACAAAACGTACACAACTCTAAAATTATACTTAGATATACTCACGGCTATAAATCCCTTACAGGGGTAGCTAGAGCTTCAGAATCAGCCCCGATACCCTTATAATTTAGAATCATAATGTAAAATATTCGATAAATCACATTAAATCTCAAATCATCAAAAGGGTCTTGAATGTTAACCATGTGATGGTCAGTATGTATAGGGTAAGCTTTTGCAAATGAAAAATAAATATATTTTTCCTTTCTTTATTCTTTATTTATGAGTAATAATCCCCACATGAGGTTTTCATGAACAAAAGGATTTAAATTATGTGATAGTTAGGCATTTTCAACACCCACCGGAAGAAATGGGGTAGTGCTATTCAAAGCCGACACTACACAGAAATTACAATAATTAATAATTTTAGAGTAGTATTACAATAATTAAATCAATATCTGTGGACAGAGTACAGAAATCAAGTTAGCCCATAAAAAGCTCAATAATAATATGTTACGTGGTACTAAATTAATCATTTATTTGATATCATATCGTACACATACAAATAAAGTCTAAATCATTCAGCTCAATCAGTCGCAATCATTCATAATCCTTTTGTAAATATAGATTCGCATTCGAACCTAAGACCTCAGTAGCTTATTCTTAATCATGTTTACAAGGCCACTGAAGTCGTCAGATAATTAATATTTTTTAATCATTTACGAACTTCTTTAAATGATATACCTAATGCCATACAAGTTTGACTTAGTACTGCAAAAGGGTTCCCAGTTCCTAAATTACGAGATCCCGTACCATGGTTTAAGTTTTTAAAGGTCTAATAAGCTCTTCATGGAGTAATAGTTGTTATCAAAACGCAAATGTGCCGAGTTTAAATAATTGTTTTGGGGCATTATAAATTATAGCTAGGTAATATTTAGTTGTGTAGTGTCGGCTTAGAATAGAACTACCCCATTTCTTCCGGTGGGTGTACGTAACAGGCGACTAACGGTATTGGGGCTTTTAAAGGATTTTTGGGCGATGCGGTTGGAGACCCATCACAAAAAACCTTTATTTCACCAACTTTTCCCCACGCAACTTCCAAAAGTGGCTGTGGAATTTCTAATTCCCTAGCTCTGGCTACCCCTTCATGGGATTTACAGCCGTGAGTATATGTATGTATGTGTAATATTTTGCTTCGTTCATATACATCCTCACCGAAGGCATAGAATCTCCTCTGTATAATCAATGTGGTAAACCTATCGCAACGATATTTTATTTGAACATCTTTTTCCCTCTCAATTTTTAGTGAAAGCTTAAAAACTATTTACAACCCCTTCTTAAGATAATAGCTATCATTTTAGGTAGAAGTATCAAATTAAAGTTTTTCTGCTTAAAATATTAACCACAATATGTATGCCGTGTAGTGTCGGCTTAGAATATCACTACCCCGTTTTTACCGACGGGTGTCCGTAAGAGGCGACTAACGGTATTTATTTTCACCATCTTTTCCCCACTCACATTTCCAAAAGTGGCTGAGGAATTTCTAATTCCTTAGCTCTGGCTACCCCTTCTAGGGATTTACAGCCGTGAGAATATGTATGTACAATATGTAATATATTTTATATCAATCAAGCTTAATTGAAATTATTAATTAGTGTCAGTCCACCTAGATCATATGAAGGAAATTTAGAGGTCATGTGTAGGTTTGGTCTAAATCAAGACAGCTTTTTAAACGTTATTTACTGTGGTCGTACAAGGTGACTAAAAACGTCTGGTGCTTTTAAATATATATTTGGGCGATGTCAAAAAAAAGCAAGGAACCTTTTAAGAAAGATTCTGTTTTCATATTGCCCTATTCAACATAACATAACATAACATAAACGTTCACGCCGAATATCCCCGAAGGGGTTGGCAGAGGTACTAATACTTCTGAACATCACGTGACATTGTCACCTGGTGTTCAGAGTACCCACGTTTTGCATGGACAGTGTACTCACGTGATAGGGGGCAGGCCTATCGCCGTTTTTGTACGAATACACTGTCACATGACTAAGTACAACTCAGCCATGTGGGTTTCCTCACGATGTTTTCCCTCACCGTTAACAACAATGATAAATTAACCACACATATGTCTTTAGAAAAGACAAATTGGTGTAGGCCCGACCCAGGATTTGAACACTAGTCGTTTGCACGATAACCGAGTGTTCTACCCACTGGGCTATCACGGTTGCTTCAACTTCTTAGATTTCCAACATATCGTTATTATAAAAAGCTTTGGCTACGCCGTATTAGGAAAATAATCGAGAAAGAACGTTGTATCAATAAATTACCATTTTTTTGGTCTTGATGGACCCTTAAATTAAAATGAGGGGCTGCTGGCGACTATTACCAATAGGAATAATTCAGTAATTAATATTTATATGTGTAAAAAGTATAATATTACATATTTAAGTTCATATATATACTCACGGCTATAAATCCCAAAACGGGTAGCCACACCTTAAGAATCAAAAGTCCTTAGCCACGTTTGGAGGTTGATTGGGGAAAGTAATGGTAAAATAAAGACTGATCGTTAATGGATGTCCAGCCACATCGCCCAACAGTTACTTCCAAGAGCAAAATAGTTGCCTCTTACAAAACCGTGGGAAGTAAAATGAGTTAGTGCTTTTCTAAACCTATACTAAACAACTATAGTTTTATATTAATTTTTTTTCCTCCTAAATGGGTTGAAATATGCTTTTTAAATGGGTGTCCCTCATAGGTTAGGTTCAAATATAGTCTTATATTTTCCTCTGATACTTTCAAATGCCCGCCGAGTTAGTTTTGGTTGCAAAACTGTTTGGCTTCGTTGTATTCTAAATGTGTGATTATGTATGTATGTTGCAGTCAATGTTAGAATAAATACATTACTGAAATGGGCTAAAGTTAGAAGAGGTAATATACATAATTTTAGTTAAATAAGTGCTGTGTAGTGTCGGCTTAGAATAGCATTAGCCCATTTCTTCCGGTGGGTGTACGTAAGAGGCGACTAACGGTATTGGGGCTATTAAAGGATTTTTGGGCGATGCGGTTGGAGACCCATCACCAACAACCTTTATTTTACCATCTCTACCCCATGCAACTTTCCAAAAGTGGCTGAGGAATTTCTAATTCCACAGCTCTGGCTACCCCTTTTAGGGATTTATAGCCGTGAGTTTATGTATGTATGTATAATGACATGAATTGTCTAAACTCAATAAAATATACATACATATATATAGTCACGGCCATGAATCGGGAAAAGGGATAGCCAGAGCTTTAGAGCTAGAAACTCCTCAGCCACATTTGGAAGATAACTACATTCTACCATCTTCTCCACTATAAAGTGGAGAAGATGGTAGAAGTAAAGTATCATTAGTGATAGGTCTCTATCTGCATCACCTAAAAACCACTGAAAAAAGCCCCATATCCTTAGTCGCCTCTAACAACACTCGCAGGTAGATAGGGGTAGTGCCGGCTTAGAATTTCGATAAAACTTTTGTAAAATAAAAACGCCAGATTAAGTTAAGACTGATGAATTTTGTTGAGAGAGCGAGAAACAAGAGATGTCAGACATCTAACTAAGTAGCGATCAATATTTCCTGCATAGTTCATTGTATGTTATTGCAGAAATACAAGATATTTTTTTTTTTATTAAAATATTATGACAATATGGAATTATAACAACACTCGCAGGTAGATAGGGGTAGTGCCGGCTTAGAATTTCAATAAAACTTTTTTAAAATAAAACGGCCAGATTAAATTAAGACTGATAAAATCTTGATAAAAGAGCGAGAAACCAGAGATGTCAGACATCTAACTAAGTAGCGATCAATATTTTCTGCATATTAAATTGTATGTTATTGCAGAAATACAAGTTAATATTTTTTTATCTTTATTATAATTCAAATTTTCAAGAAAATATTGAATTATTATAATTCATTATATTCTAATTAAGAAAAATATTATGTATATATCTCTCTTTGTTGATACAAAATCCCTCGAACTTTTTTCCGATTAATTGGTTTTGTTATCTATTTGCAACATTTATATGATAACTTCGCTTGCTTACACTACAGGTATTATTTTCAGTTGTTACTTAAATTGATTTTTTCACAAATTATTATTGCCTTATCCGGTCAAATCTCCATAACATTTTGGGGAAATCATAATTATTGCAAAATTTTTTATAGTAAGTCATGGGACAATATATCCGTTCAACTGTGTATAACCTATAAAATATACTTCTACTGCTAACTCACCCCCCATAAAGTTAAATAAAAAAAAGCTTCGCAAAAATTCTAGAACAATATTATTAAGAATGTTTTTGTGAAAGATGACGAAGTAAAGCAACAGATATTTTAGTTTTTTTGCTCAAAAGAAATAAGAAAGAGATGATATTATTCTTTTCCAAGCCCACCCCTCCAAGGAAAAATCCTTGACGTCCTCAGAGCCATAAAAAACACGAGAATCTACTGTTACGATCAGTTACGATTAGGTGTTACCTGACATGCAATGCCGTAACATTAGTGTCACAATCACATAATTGGCACATTTTTGTCTCAATTGCTAAATTATCATACAATATCAACAAGCAATTCATCAACAATTATTTCAAAAGTGATATTTAAACTTTGACCCTGAAATGTCAATGAAAATCCTAGTTGTTTCGCAAGTGTCATAATCTGCATACATTGACTGTAACACGGGCCCCCACCCTGCGAGCGGAGTTGAGCGCACGACGCGGGAATACCTATCAGTTACGCTCAGTCGAAAATGCAGCTCGGACGTTCTTTGGCAATCCTCTTCGCGTTCGCGGTTTTAACCGCAGCGTTTCCGCACAAAACCGCGCGTGTGAAACGCCAATTAGCCGATGATAACTCGCTACAGCCTTTAGAGGTATGTGTTTGCTTAATTTGTATAAGTTAAGTTTTTCGAATGTACATGATGTTGAAACTTACATTTACGTTAGTTTTTAACTGTTTACTTTTTATTTGTTACTAAAATTCTTTTTCCTATTCGAAATAAAATAAGGATAATTAGTAAATACTGAATATGAAGATTGAGTTTTTTTTTGTTTAATCGTACAGTTTCCGGTCAAAAACTCTAACCACCTTGACCCAAAAACATTGCTTAAAACTCGCTTAAAAATACACATGTTATTAGTAAACAAAATATGCGTTTTTGTCGAAATGAAATAAAATTAGCATATTATGATTTCAAGGAGACTTAATCGTATAAAATTGCATAATAAACGCTGAGCGTACGATATCTAGCAGAGTTATGCCTTAGAGTGGTGCCTTATTGCAATGTGTATTATACAACACTATTTATTTTTTCATGTCTCTTAACTGCTACTTATAAATTATCGTAAGTATTCAATGAATGTAAAGACGATGACCTCTCAGAAGTCTAATTTTACTGACGACTTCTACAAATACAGTTGCATTTTTTTTATAAAATATAACAAACAGTTAAATAATCTTAACCATTAAAATTTTGGTGAATAAATCAACAATCTCTCTGTAATTTAAATGTTTTTGTTCATGATAAACTCATGTGGGTATTATTACTAATAAATAAAAGAAAGAAAAATTTCGATGCAGGTGGGAATCGAACCCGCGACGCCCTGATAGAGCGACGGGGGCGTATACTCAAGGTCGCGGGTTCGACTCCCGCCTGTGTCAAAATTTTTCTTTTCTTTATTTATTAGTAATCTCTCTGTACCTAAATGATCCTTTTAATTGTGTTGTTCATCAATCATTTTCGGACATTTGCATGTCGCATCTAGCATCTACACATTTTGAGTGTTATCTATACTGTTTAAAAAAAATCTTCTTTTTGCTGTGTAGGCTTAGAATAGCCCCAGTGTTTTCGTAAGAGACAGTATAGAGTATGGGGCTTTTTAAGTTATTGTTGAGACCCGTCGATGTAGACCCATCACAAACAAGATTTTGTTTGTAATCTTTCCTCCATTCAATTTCCAAAAGTCACAAAGGAATTTAAAGTTTTGCATATATCCCCTTTTGGATTTGAAGCTGTTTGTAAACTCTTCACCCTTCTTTCATATTTCTTTTATCGTAACAAAAACCTTAATAAACTAAACTAGCAGCTTAATGCTTAAAAGCCTTTTAATACCAAATGTGAAATAAAAGTAGAGTATGTTTGAAATATGCGCAGGCGCAGGTTATAAATAACATCCATCCAAAGTAATATTTAATCACCTTAAAGTCATTGCTATGTCACTATGACGATAATTCATCAAAATAATAATTACAATAATTGCATAAATCATATTATAATACGTCATAAAAGCTCATTAAAAACAATAAAGCGAAGTTTAAGTGCACTTAAAAAGCTATTTAATAAAAGGTCACAAAGCTACATACTTATACAAAACACTTTGATGTTCCTCTACGTATGTAGTGTTATGTGAGAAGAAAGAGATATGCCGTGTAGTGTCGGCTTAGAATAACACTACCCCATTTCTACCCGAGGGTGATCGTAAGAGGCGACTAAAGGTATAGGGGATTTTTAAGTGATTTTTGGGCGATGTGGTTGGAGACCCATCACCATAAACGTTTATTATTGTCATCTTTTCCCCAATCAACTTCAGAAAGTGGCTGAGGAATTTCTCATTCCAAAGCTCTGGCTACCCCGTTAAGGGATTTATAGCCGTGAGTATATGTATGTATGTATGTGAAGAGATAAAAAATTTAACACAAATTTTTCATCTTTTCACATTTGAACATTGGAAATTTAAAAATATATTTGAAGCTTCTTAGCCACTTTTGGAAGTCCAATGGGGCCATGATAGAAAAATGAAGGATGGTTTTTTTTTAATAATAAATTATCTTTATTTCAAAAAGAGCCTAATTCAATACAGTTATTTAGTCATATAAACAATATATATCTTAAATATACTAACAATTTCAAGGCTATTTGATAAAAAATAAGCAATTGACGCCTATAATAAACGCCTAAAAAAAATAAGGTTGGTGAAGGCTCGTCAACCATATCGGTTAACCATCACTTAAAACCCTAATACCCTTAGTTCCTCGTACGACAGTACGGACAGACGTGAGAAATGTGGTAGTGCTATACTAAGCCGGCACTTCACGGTAATAATTAGTCACTGAAATTTAAGTTACTTACTCATAGATCTTCATTTTGTACGACCCTGTCATTTTTTTCAAGTATTTATACTGTTCTATAAACGCCCTTTACTAACAATGCCACCCCAACATTGGCTCTACATAATTTACCACTTTACTTCCACTTATCCCAATTGCCGTGTAGTCTCGGCTTAGAATAACACTACCCCATTTCTACCCGTGGGTAATCATATGAGGCGACTAAGGGTATAGGGGCTTCTTAAGTGATTTTTGGGCGATGTGGTTGGAGACCCGTCACCAAAAATATTTATTTATTATTACCATCTTTTCCCCAATCAACTTCCAAAAGTGGCTGAGGAATTTCTTATTTCAAAGCTCTGGCTACCCCGTTAAGGGATTTATAGCCGTGAGTATATGTATGTATGTATGTATGTATGTATCTCCCAAAACTAATAACATCTGAGGTAAACAGTTAAAAATAATAACATTGTAAGCAAAACCGCGAGAAAAAGTCTAATAGATAAAGATATTTTTATACATTCTAATAACTGTTAACCTTGTGCCAAAAACTTAATATGTACGTCGGCCATTAAACATTATTACGAATGTCTTCATCTTTATTGTTCTGAGATGGATCATCATTCGTTTGGCTAATTTGTACGTTCATCTGCTTGATTAAACTCACGACCTTTGTCATTGGAAAGGGTAGCCAGAATAAACAAAAGTACATAAACTCTTAAGAATGAACTGTGGTTAAATGTTATAAAAACAAAGATTTGTGTTTAACTTGAACCATATTTATTTTTTACATACATACATATACTCACGGCTATAAATCCCTTAACGGGGTAGCCAGAGCTGAGGAATGATAAATTCCTCAGCCACTTTTGGAAGTTGATTGGGGAAAGGATGATAATAATAAACGTTTTTGGTGACGGGTCTCCAACCACATCGCCCAAAAATCACTTAAAAATCCCTTATACCCTTAGTCGCCTCTTACGATCACCCACGGGTAGGAATGGGGTAGTGTTATTCTAAGCCGAAACTACACGGCAATATTTGAATTTTAAAAATGATAAATCTTAAATTCATGAGAGTATCTACATCATATGCCATATGTGTACCCACCGAAGGGCATGGGTCTATCCTGATAAGGTGATTTGGTCATAGCCCGTCTTGATTGTCAATTGCGGGTTGACAGATTAATAACTTCTGCCGAGTTAGTAGCCGAGACCGATGGCTTAAAGCGCCGACGCACCCAATAATGTTTTTTTTTTAAAAAGGAGTGATATCGAATCCATTGAATTTGAGATTTTACCCTCGTTGGAATCGAACCCGAGGCGTATAAATGGGTGCCGAACTATCTACCATATTATATACCAATATGCGAAAACTGTTTCTGGCTATGTTTTAAATTTTATTGTTGTGTTAAAGCTGTTTGTTTTCCGTAAATAAATAAATAAATAAATTACATAAAGAAACTCACATTTCACCTCTCTACAACCGGAAATCATTTTTCTTTTGAACGTCAGGTTTTTTTCATGATTCATGCGCTAAGTATTTTGAAAATAACTGGCTTCCAAAAACGATCCCTTGTTTCACCAACTTTTCTGACATCACGTATTGTCTTGGCATTAAAACCCAAACTGAAGCGTTGGCCACATTTCTCATTTTAATTCGGAACATTTGTAAAATAAAGGATACTTGGTATTGGCACAACAGCCTCATCATCCGATGATCTCATCAAAATCCCTAATAGCCTTGGTCCTAACACCCTTAGAAATAAATAATAAAGAGTACACGAAAAATAACAGTTTTCGAGTAAATGTATGATCCTTGCAATAGGCGAAGCCTGTATCACAGAGATCGGTTAAACAAAAAAATACCGAAACACCTTACTTATTACTAGTTTACAAAAAGAGAGATTCGTAAAAGGGCTAGTGTGATTTTCTCCGCTGATACTATATACATACATATACTCACGGCTAAAATCCCTAGAAGGGGTAGCCAGAGCTAAGGAATTAGAAATTCCTCAGCCACTTTTGGAATGTTGAGTGGGGAAAAGATGGTAAAGTAAAGGTTGTTGGTGATGGCTCTCCAACCGCATTGCCCAAAAATTCCTTAAAATCCCTAATACCGTTAGTCATCTCTTACGTACACCCATCGTTAGAAACAGGGTAGTGCTATTCTAAGCCGACACCACACGGCAAATATGCTACAAAGTTAATATAATTTTCATAATCTAATCGAATGCGACGAACCCATAGTGAATCTAATGACGTAACGATCATGTACCGACGAGCAGCATGGATCTTTAGTATATACGCTTTATACATTACATTCACTCGCTATGGGAAGAACCTTACGTAATGAAAAGGTTATATTGGTAAGTCAAGAATCTACGAGTAAGAGGTGAAGATGGCAAATATATCTTCCTGTACTTTTTAAAATTATAATATATCATTATATAGTCTCTAGCTATCCCAATGAACTAATGACCTGAGTCATAAACATAACATAAACATAAACGTTCACGCCGTTTATCCCCGAAGGGGTTGGCAGAGGTACCAATACTCCTGAACTCACATGGCAAGCGCCATCTAGTTTCCAGAGAAGGTACCGACGTTTTGCTTAGACAGTGTACTCACGTGATAGGGGGCAGGCCTGAGTCATGTATGTGTGAAAGTAAATATTCGGAAATGGAACAAATTTCGAGATCTTTTTCAGCCCAAAATTCAGGATCAATGTTCTTAAAGTGTTTTCAAGACGGAAACATCCGGACTAAAATCGTTATATTCATTTATATTCCAAAGGTTTGCGATAAGGTTTTTGAGAAATTCGCTGTAAATGAAAAACGAGAGAGATATTGTTTTTATACATTTAAGAAATTCAATCTGCAATAGTTATTCGGTATTTTTCACATTCTCTTATTTCTGAATCCGGCTACACCTTAGCAAATAAGAATCTTGATATGTTTGGCTAAATTATGGATATGGTAACTCTAACTAATTATCTAAAAAGTGGAAAAACGATCGTTGTTGATCAAATATAGCCTAGAATATATCAAAATTTCATATATATTTTTTATTATAACTTCAATTAAAGTAGGCATAAAAACAATTTAACTATGATTCATGCAAAATTTAATATAATAAAATTTCCTTTAGTTAATGTCAGTGCAATAAATTCTTTTACATGAAAATTTAAATAAGTCCTGTCTACTGAAAACCTTCTGTATTTTTTTCTACACACTGTCATATCATTAAAAGCGACTTGATATTAATAATATGATGCATTGAACTTATCGCCACGCTACCATGTTTGTTTACAAACTTTAGCTTAACTTTTTAGATATTATATCGTAATATTCATTGTCATATATCACAATACATTAAACATTCACATGTCTGTACAGTTCACACCAAATAAAAGTTCACACAATAAAACCTACCAAATTCTTAGAAATTAACAAACACTTACTATCCCAATACATGTTAAAACATCCTGAGTTCATTAACCTCAGTTTTGCAAACCTAATAAAATAGCCAAGTCTTTCCCATTTCACATAACCGAGCAACAATGGCGTCGGTATTGCATACATGAGAAACTAAAATCTGGATCAATCATCAGATATTCATTCATAAAACATGTTTCCACAGCGCCTGGGAATAGTTTCCCAATATTGCTTTCTCACAGCTCATTAACTATGTAATACCAATTTATTAATTACTAATGGTTCTAAACTAGATAATGGTTAGTCACAATAATTTTCGCAAATGGTTTCGTGTTTAGTTCTAATTGAATTCATAAATAATATGGAGTAATATTCAGAATCAGTTTAATATTATTTATTGTTAATTTCACATAGTTCTAGATATAATGCATGAATGAATTTATTTATTTATGTGTGTGTTTACGCTTTCATGTTAATATTACAATATCAGTCATCGTAAAATAAAATAATGGACACAATTTCGAAAGAATTCAGACATTTCACCTGATTGTATTTATTGATTAATTTGAATTATTTTTATTTATTGTTGTAAAATATATTTATTTAATTATTATTTATTATTCCGGGATTCATATGATAATTTGTCATTACTTTTTGTATTTTTGACTTTAATATCAATTATTTATAACTACACTTAAGTTATAAATAAAATTATCTGGCTTGATTGAGATATTTATTTTACATAAAAGTAAAATACATAGCGGTTATCAATCAATAGGTTACCAGACAATACTGATTTCCATCTCTATTCTAATACCTCATTATATTCTAATCGTCTGGTGACTGTCTTTAGATTTTAGAAATAAAATATTACCACATAAACTATTTTCGAGCCAGTTTTACGGATTGAGAAAAAACTCATCCTAAATTAACAGGTCTTTGCCCTATTGTAAGGAAGTAAAAAACTTTATTTTAATTAATCATGGTTGTTAACGGTGAGGGAAAACATCGTGAGGAAACCCACAAAGCTGAGTTGTACTTAGTCATGTGACAGTGTATTCGTACAAAACGACGATAGGCCTGCCCCCTATCACGTGAGTACACTGTCTTAGCAAAACGTGGGTACCTTCTCTGGACACTAGATGGCGCTGCCATGTGAGTTTAGAAGTATTGGTACCTCTGCCAACCCCTTCGGGGATAAGCGGCGTAAACGTTTATGTTATGTTATTTAAAAAACTTTATTTATGTACCTTTTTATCAATTAAAAACTATTTATTACTATTCAGTACAGTAGTTATTTTCACTCTATGCTATTTTCGGTCTTCAACAACATTCGACAACTAAACTAACTAAGTTAAGACTTGTAACTTGCACACTTAACAAATGAAAATGATAGTAAAACCGGCAAATGGTATAACACGGTGATATAACAGTGTGACCCGCTCACCTACTTGCGGCATGCACACGACTTGGCTGACTTGATCATAGACAAGTAACGCTCTATTATTTAATAGACAAAACTGGCTTGAAAGATGTCAAAGTTGAGGTTTTGCTTGGTACTACACGCAATTTACTCGTTATGTACATACATATTGCTTGGTTGAAGATTTAATTAAAATGGCCCAAAAATGACATGAAAGTCCCATGAAGGTCCCGAATACTATAAGTCGCCTTTTGCGATACCCATAGTAGGAAATGGGTTAGTGCTACTTTTAACCGACCCAATCTGAACCGAATCCAATCTTTAATTTTTGTTGGGTAATGCGCTTATATGCCGCTACTGCTTAGAATTTAAATACTGTTTTAGTTAGAATTAAATTAAGGTTTTACAAAATTTCAACAAAATGAACGCAAATTGGAGGAGCAAGTTAGTTTAATATATTTTTAATTCTTGTGTCAACATTTTCATGGTAATTCTATTGGTAAGAAAAATACTTTCAATCCTGCACACTGAATAAAAGTGTCTGCTTTCTTCTTCATTTCATATAATGATAATGATACTGAACCTAAATAGGACACAAAACATTTTTTAATACTCTTTTTACTTACTTGGTTAAATATTGGAAAATTAAGCATGTCTTTTATAATGGTCCTTCTTTGCTTTTTCTCCGTTTATCATAGTCATTCTCTAATAATATTACCCGATCTCATCCATCCCCATTCCTTAAAAAAAGTGGCTGAGGTGGTATAGATATCTAAGTGCTAGCTTCTTTTTTCATCGAAATCATTGCCGGTAGTATTATACGAGTATGTATCTAAGATCAAAGAAGAAATCATGGAATACTTAGTAGAATAAACGTTTATTGAATGACTTGCTCTAATAATAATAGTAATTGCTGTGTAGTGTCGGCTTAGAATAGTCAAAAAAAAAAAAAGTCAAAAAGTTTATTTTTCAAAATAAAGTTAAATACTAACATTTTTTGAACGTCAAAGTTTTAAATTAATCGTTAATCCGTTGCTTCGGAAGGTGTTCGTAAAGAGAAGAAGCAACAAAGAAACTCTTTACATTCACATTTTTTCATTTTTTCAAAATAATATAGCACTACCCCATTCCTTCCGGTGGGTGTACGTAAGAGGCGACTAACGGTATTGGGGCTTTTTAAGGGATTTTTGGGCGATGCGGTTGGAGACCCATCACCAACAACCTTTATTTTATAAACTTTCCAAATGTGGCTAAGGAATTTCTAATTCCTTAGCTCTGGCTACCCCATCTAGGGATTTATAGCCGTGAGTATATGTATGTATGTATATGTATGTTGCTCTAATAAGAGATAAAACTGCTATAAAGTCTTTCGTGGTCATCCACTCCTGACATTGCCATTGGTTCTAAACATAAATTTTACAAATTTACTTCGTCCGCCCACTCCATACACCCAAAATATCATGACATTTCTTTTTCTACATTTTAAAAACGAAAAAGAAACACATATGTTTAAAGTGAATTAAAATACATCGATTTTACAAAACATATTAAAAGCCGTGTAGTGTCGGTTTAGAATAGCACTACCCCATTTCTTCTGGTGGGTGTACGTAAGAGGCGACTTACGGTATGGGGCTATTAAGGGATTTTTGGGCGATGCGGTTGGAGACCCATCACCAACAACCTTTATTTTTACTATCTTTTACCCACTCAAATTTCCAAAAGTGGCTGAGGAATTTCTAATTCTTTAGCTCTGGCTACCCCTTCCTGGGATTTATAGCCGTGAGTATATGTATGTATGTATGTATGTATTAAAAGCCTTTACATATTTTCTTTCAAGCATACGATTATCACAGATAACAGTAGCTCCAAAGCTAACTTCACAAACATACACACTTTTTTAAATACTCGTTCATAAGTCATACTGCATATCCAAAACGTTCTTAGCAATTCTCAATTGGGTGAATATAGAAAGATAGTGACAAAGTGGCAAGGTGGCAACATGGCAAGGTGGTTGGCGTGATAAAAGTTGTTTATAACATGTTGTCCTCGACCTGAACCGCGAGGTTCGCCCAAGAAGTGGACAGGACTACTAAAACTTGCATCAGATAATTAACGAGGACTTTTGACGAGAAAAGGTCGTTTCTTTTTTGTAAATCAATGTGAACCACTTTTTTATTGATATTTTTAAAATTGATTGTCACTAATGAATGAAAACTAGCAATTGCTAGTGAGTAAAATTTTTGAAATTGATTGTCACAAATGAATAAAAAAATGAATAAAAATATATATAATATAATATAGTTGATATAATACTAACTCAGTTTAACTCACGGCTAGATTGTATTATTTAGAATTATCAATTTCTCCTTCTCAGCAATGTTTTTAGTTAGTTAGTTTAGTTTTTATTAACGACATTTCCAAGAAGATATAAGATAGAGTTATTTTAAACCAAATACATCCAGTTATTCTTCATTAGTATTAAATTTAGTAGTGTACCCTACAATAAAAGTAAATATGTAACAGGACCAAGTAAAACTTAAAAAACAAGAAGTGTAATAGTTGTGATTCATTACTAAAATCCTGAGCTTTGGTATATATAAACTGTAATTTAAGTAAACTATAACTAAAAAAACAGTTATCTTTCTATAATTTACTTACTATACCACCATTTTTCTAACATAAGTCAAGTTAAAGAGTTGTATAACGAAATTCGATTCACATATTTTCACGATATTTCAACGCTGCATAACTCGCTCTATGTTGATGTCTCTTCTGCTAGACTAAAATTCACTAAAACTCCCTTAATTAACTCTCTTAATATTACATTGATAAGCTTTTTTATCATAAACAGTCATTTTATTACTTACGTTACTGTAAAATCTTTTTTATATATTCGACATACGATTATTTTACGCGCCTTGTGGCAATTAATCAATTATTATTTTTTTTTGCAAACATTTTTGATATTTATTTATTTATCGTGATAGTTTTACATCTTTAGTGCATACAACAAAATTGTATTGTGGATAGATAAAATATTGTATTATTACTGTATTTATTTCTTTTGTTTGTGTTTGTATCAACTTCCAAAAGTGGCTGAGGGATTTCTCATTCCAAAGCTCTGGCTACCCCGTTAAGGGATTTATAGCCGTGAGTATATATATGTATGTTATTTCTTTGGTAACTTTTGAAACTTGAGTATCATTAATAATAGCTTTCTAAGCACAACGAATATACTTCCAGAACATACTTTATTCGTTATCGTTAAAGCACCCTGATTGACTAAAACATTCACGGTTCAAATCCTTAGAGAGGTGAATTGACACATTAACCTTCAATGGCCTCTAATGGTTACTTTAAATTCAATGCATAATGTTAGGACTCAAAACTTGTAAAACAAATGGTATTTTTACGATATGTCACTCGATTTACATACATAGAATACTTAAGTTAGATATTTTTCTTAAGTCAGTTTCAAATGGTACTGACGCATGTGTTTTTAGTGTTGCACGCAGCGACTTAACCAAATTATTAATTTATTACATACATACATACATACATATACTCACGCCATTAGTTCCCATTGGGGTAGGCAGAGACTATTGATCGCCACTTCGCACGATTAATTAATTAATTTATTATCTTTCAAATATGGCTGCGGAGTTTCTAGTAAAGGTCTGGCTACTCTTTTGGGTTTTATGGTTGGTCACAAATGTAATAGTCATACTTGCTTATAACATACATACATATACTCACGCCATTAGTTCCCTTTGGGGTAGGCAGAGACTATTGATCGCCACTTCGCACGATCCTGACAAACCTCTCTAGCTTCGTTAACATCCATCAATCTTTTCATACATGCTCTTTTATTCTTCATACTGCGGACGCCAGCCTTTTTGAGCACACTCTCAATTTGGTCCAAGTGTGTTCTCCGTGGTCGTCCTCTACTTACATTACCATCCACACTGGCTCTATAGATCCCTTTTACCAATTTTCTATCATCCATCCTTTCTATGTGCCCAAACTATCTCAACATTCCTTTTTCTATCTTTCTTACAATATCATCTTTCACACCACACTTTTCATGAATAACACTATTTCTCACTCGGTCACATAATCTAACATTACAAATTTTTCATAAATAAAAGATGTTATTAAAGGAAAGAAAAATTTCAACACTGGCGGGGTTCGAACCCGCGACCTTCGGGTATACGCCCCCGTCGCTCTGCCAACTGAGCTACAGTGTCAGTTGGCAGAGCGACGGGGGCGTATACCCAAAGGTCGCGGGTTCGAACCCCAAAAGTGTTGAAATTTTTCTTTCCTTTAATAACATCTTTTATTTATGAGTAATAATCCCCACATGAGGTATTCATGTCAAAAAACATTAAATTATTACAAATTTTTATAAAGGAAGAACAAATCGCCTTACTAATGGGGAAACACAGTAGGCACTGTATCATTCCGTATACAAACAAACTATGGCATGGTGGCATCAATTTAATTCTGGGTGACAAATATGGATTTGTTGAGACTTTTTCTTATTTAACTCACTAATCGAATACAAGTATTTCGTGAGAAATTTTCCCGAATAATCTCAGAATAGCACTATTTTGTTTCTAATTTCAGTTTTGTAAATTAGGATTACACGACTATTTTATTTATTATTCCACTAAAAGTTAAATTCCACCACAACCAATCTCCTTTTTTTTGATAACCTAGTCTTACTCTATATTCCAAAATGCACACAATTCCGATATTAATTCTTCATTAAAGAATTTTTTCTTATTAACAAATTTACGTGAAATTAAAAAGATTTTAATTAGAAATAATGTTTGTTAATTCTTGTCTTAAACCTCTTGCGTTTGACATACTAAAACGGAGCTTTACGGTAAACAGAAATGAACGTTATTTTCTTGACATTAAGGTTCAAATCCGTGATTTATCTATTTGGTTGTGTAACGGTACAAGGCCAGATACACTCACACATAAGTAAACAAACATATATACATGTCTACTACATATAAATCTAAGATTACCAAAGATTACGTTAATTTAGAAGGATTTTTTATTTCATAATTGTGTATATCTTTAACGAATTATCAAAATCTAAATCAACTTAAGTTATATTTTTCTGGTTAATATTTATCTATATTTTTAAGCAAAACGTCATATTTCAAAACGATGCAGCATACTTATGCTATGGGCGTTTTTGTTGAATTTTCATTAGTGAACACATTTTCACAATCATGCTTTTCTATCAAGAATAATAACAAAGTGCTTATGGTGAAGGAAATCATGAATAAGTGCTTTGGTGTGTGGTGTACTGTGGGTGAGTGTAAATATTTATGTATATTTATCAACTAACGAACCGAAATATGTATACTATTACAATAACAAAAATATTTAAAATCGACTTGAAATGAATAATAGAGCACACAAGCAATTGACAAACACATTTCAATTTTCCGATTTGTGTGATTAATTGTATTATTTGCATTGCGTAGATATATTTTAATCATACTGATCCAACCGTATTACTTAACTCTAAAAAAAACACAATATGATCTTCTTTCAATAACTTTATGATTGGACGAAGAATGGTTATTGCGGTTATACTTTATTTCAACATCACCCATCAAAGGTAATTAGCTTTAGGATCTTATAGATCTTTTATATCTGTGTAGAGTCGGCTTAGAATAACACTACCCTATTTCTTCCGGTGGGTGTACGTAAAAGGCGACTAACGGTATCGGGGCTTTTAAGGGATTTTTGGGCGATGCGGTTGGAGACCCACCACCAACAACCTTTATCTCACCATCTTTTCCCCACTCAACTTTCCAAAAGTGGCTTAGGAATTTTTAATTCCTCTGCTCTGGCTACCCCATCTTGGGATTTATAGCCGTGAGTATATGTATGTATGTATGTATCTTATCTTTTAGGTTGTATATCACATGATAACCTAAATAAAGGAACGAGACGAGACGAGAAAAGAAGAGACGATGTTTTATAAGTTCACAGTTGTTATTACCAAATTATATATTTATATATATTTTTCGATAGCTAGCACATATTTGTTCTTTTCTTTGTCATATCTATTCAAAGCTCTATCTTTGTTCTTTGACATCGCACTGAAATTAATATTATGCAGTTATTTGGTTTAACTGCATTAATGACAATGCCTTAAATAAGCTTTTAATGACTTGTAAACTTAAACTGGGTGCTTGAAACGTGTTGCAAAATTCAGCAATAATGGTATGTTGTTTAGTTGTTTCATTTTAGGTAAAAGGTTGAAGCAGAAGTTTGCAATCCTACAAACATTCTCACGGCTATAAATCCCTAGAAGGGGTAGCGAGAGCTAAGGATTAGAAATTCCTCAGTCACTTGGGAAAAAATGGTAAAATTAAGGTTGTTGGTGATATGTCTGCTACCGCATCGCCCAAAAATCCTTTAAAAGTCTTAATCCCCTTAGTCGCCTCTTACATACACACAAGGGAAGAAATGGGGTAGTGACATTCTAAGCCGGCATAACACGACATTAATTTACTATGAAAAATAAATTATGCTATGCTAAACTAACACAAACATGAATCAAAACCCATTTTCTATTTATTGTAGGAGTAGTTTAATATTTAAAGTTTCTGTAACCCACGTTCCAATAAACATTTCATATTAATCACTGCTTACACTTAAAGACTTAGCGTTATGTATGAGATACAATCTGTGTAACTCGTGAAAATCGCTGGTCTTCATTGATGGAATATTTTCTGAAATCGGTTAATAGTTTCTCTGCTTATTACAGACAAACAATCACACTAACAAATTATTTCTTTGAATAATATTATAGTTATGAATATTATATATAATCAATATAACACTTTTAACAATTATTTTACAAATAAACAATGTAATGCTGTGTAGTGCCCGCTAAGAATAGCACTACCCCATTTCTTCCGGTGGGTGTACGTAAGAGGCGACTAACGGTATTGGGGGCTTTTAAGGGATTATTGGGCGATGCGGTTGGAGACCCATCACCAACAAACTTTGTTTTACCATCTTTTCCCCACGCAAGTTTCCAAAAGTGGCTGAGAATTTTTTTATTCCTTGGCTCTGGCTACCCCTTCTAGGGATTTATAGCCGTGAGTATATGTATGTATGTATAAAAAATATGCTGACAAAAGATGGTTATTGAACTTAAATTTAATCAATTTAAACTTAAAATATATATATGGCAGTAATAATATAGCATATAAGATAAAGATATGTCACATTAGTAAGTTTTAATTTAATAAATCTGTAGTTTGTACGTCATCTCCTAATATGACATATTTAAAATAGTATATCAGTCTAAACAAATATAAATTTGGGACGTATATAGGACGGATATAGTAGTTAAGATGTTACAATTATTAAAAGTACAGGTTAAGCCCGGTAAGGGCATAATAAATATCGTTTAATGGAACTGTTGTAGAGATCTGGATCTTAAATCTTCTTCATATTGTAGTAAAATTTACGTACAAGATATTTTTTTTAACTCATAATAAATAAATTAAGTTTTTTAATTTTTTTAATAAACAACAGCTGGTATGTGCTTAAATTATCATGCTATTAATATCCGTTAGTCTGAGCAGAGACTAAACCAATTTGTCCTATTTTTTAAGAAATCCATGGTCATTCGTATGGCGTTCATAATGCATATTTAATACTATTGATCCCGTAAATTCTTGTAAGAGTGACAAAAGGAAAGGGCACAGTTACTAATAATTCCAAACATCACGAGACAATTTTGTCACCATGCATTCAGATTACCCGCGTTTCACTTGGACATAACTTTCACGTGATACAGAGGAGGCCCATTTTCATATTGTATGAATGCACTGTCACAATAATAAGAAAAACTTAGTCATGTGGGTTCCCTCCTTATGTTTTCCCTTAATTTTAACAACCTATTTAAATAAACTACTCATATGAATTAAGAAAAGACAAAGTGAAGTCCTGATGTAGAATTTAAACTTTCATCTTATGCATAAGAAGTGATGGTATTCACACTGAGTTACTAAGCCTGTTGCTGTGTAGTGTCGGCTTAGAATAGCACTACCCCATTTCTTCCGGTGGGTGTACGTAAGAGGCGACTAACTAAACCAAATTTTGGGCGATGTGGTTGGAGACCCATCACCAACAACCTATATTTCACCATCTTTTCCCCACACAATTTCCAAAAGTGGCTGAGGAATTTCTGATTCCTTAGCTCTGGCTACCCCTTCTAGGGATTTATAGCCGTGAGTATATGTATGTATGTTACAAAGCCTGTGTGTAACCACTATAAAATATTTTTTTGTAATTTTTCTTTTACTTTAAGCGTTCTAGCTTAAATTCAAGCACGACCCCTTTGTGGGGTTTGAACTTGGGACTTTAGGTAGGTAGGTGATCAGTCTAATTCATGCACATGATTTAAAAGTTAAGTGATCTTTAAATGAATGTAGAGGCTTACATAATACTCGAATACCTTATTACACGCATGAAAAGGCCTTCGTTTTCCATCACGCACGGTTACATGAATAGCTGAGAAAATAGGCAATAAGCATTATTCAATTTGTAGTGATTACGAAAATTTACTTTTATTGCAAACAGTTTTAGATATTATATCCATTAAGTGTCGGATTAGTCTTGATAGCTCAGTGGGAAAGAGCACCGACTCTTGGGACGAGAGACGTGGGATCTAATCTTGAGCGAGCGTTTTTGGAATGTTATAATATGTTTAGATTTTTGTAAGCGCTGAGTCAATTTCGTGAGGAAACCCACATGGCCGAAATGTATTTAGTCACGTGGTAAAATATTTAAATAATTATCAGCCTCCGTTCGTCATGTGACATACTTGCGCTCACTAGTCTCATACTACCTATACAAGATCGGCTCAGCTGATTCCCAAATGTAGATGACAAAATCAGAATGTTGAATAAGCTCCACTTCAAACATCTTTGTTATTTAAATCTTTTTGTTCATGAAAACCTCATGTGGGGATTATTACTATCAAATAAAGAATAAATAAAGGAAAGAAAAATTTCGACGCAGGTGGGAATCGAACCCGCGACCTCGGTATACCCCATATACGGGTGCGTATACCCGAGGTCGCGGGTTCGATTCCCGCCTGTGTCGAAATTTTTCTTTCCTTTATTTATTAGTAACTTTGTTATTCTTCATTTGATATCCATTGATATTTGTGCACATCTTTCAGTTTTTACATTATGCAGTAGACTATTGGAAAACTTGTAAGATTTTCCTTGGGGATTTCTTCATAACCTCAACTTGCCACTAACTTAATTATCTTTTTCCTTTTCGTCCTTAGACAAAATGTTTTAATTTTAAAAATATTGTACAAGACATAGTCTCACGCTAATAGTCTCAGCCAAGCTGACCTTGTAGAATTCTAATATTAAATTATATATTAACATACGGGTGTTAAAAGCAAAGTATTTTCAGTCAAACATAGATCGTATTAATTATACTGTGGCTTAAAACACCTCTTACATATTTCATATATTCTTGGCTGATGACCATCACCCATCAACTTAAATAAAATACATACATACATATACTCACGGCTATATTTCCCTAGAAGGGGTAACCAGAGCTAAGGAATTATAAATTCCTCAGCCACTTTTGGAAGTTGAGTGGGGAATAGATGGTAAAAATAAAGGTTTTTGGTGATGGGTCTCCAACCGCATCGCCCAAAAATCCAATAAAAAGCCCCAATACCCTTAGTCGCCTCTTACGACACCCGTGGGTAGAAAGGGGTAGTAGCGACATTCTAAGCCGGCTCTACACGGCATTAAATAAAATATACCTTCAAAAACCAATTGTAAATGTTCGTTCTTAGGTTGCAGGCTTTAGTCGTGAGTGTCAGCTTGGAATAGTAGTAACCTATTTTTTTTAAGAGTGTTGTAAGATATGACTAAGCGTTGTTGAGTCTTTTAAAGTTAACAAGGCGATGTGACTGGATATCCATCACCAAACAATATTTATTTTATACAAAAATTTTAGTTAATTTCTAAAGCTGTGTAGTGTCGGCTTAGAATAGCACTACCCCATTTCTTCCGGTGGGTGTACGTAAGAGGCGACTAACGGTATTGGGGCTTTAAAGGGATTATTGGGCGATGCGGTTGGAAACCCATCCCCAACAACCTTTATTCTACCATCTTTTCCCCACTCAATTTCCTAAAGTGGCTGAGGAATTTCTAATTCCTTAGCTCTGGCTACCCCATCTAGGGATTTATCAAACGTCAAAAAAGTCAAAAAGTTTATTTTTCAAAATAAAGTTAAATACTAACATTTTTTGAACGTCAAAGTTAAAATTAATCGTTAATCCGTTGCTTCGGAAGGTGTTCGTAAAGAGAAGAAGCAACAAAGAAACTCTTTACATTCACATTTTTTTCATTTTTTCAAAATATGGTTTGTACAATTTCAGTTTATAAACATGTGTTTACTTTATAAAAGATTTTCTATGCGACAAAACCAAACTATAGCCGTGAGTATATGTAGGTATGTACTGAAAAATTTCTAATTTTGAAGTTCTGACCATCACCCTTTTAGGACTTAAAAGGTATATGTTTTATTTTTACCATATACACATTTCATTGTCAATTACGAATGAAAAATGTAAAAAGGAAATCTAAATTAAGTTTATCAGGAAAGTACAAAGTGGAGGTCAATAGTAACTACCAAACATCAACGGTAAATATTGGCGTGAGTATATTATGTATGTAACCCTTCACTATTTATTACCATTCCATCACCAATAACCACAAACGAGACTAATATTTCGTGTTTCATTAACATTCATCAATCTTCATCATCATCAATAATTTATTATGATGAATTAATATTTTATTATGACTAATATATTATTATGACCTTTAATTCTAATCCTTTATAAAATTTATTCTCATATAACAAGACATTATTTAGCCATTAAAATTCATAAATTTTGTTGACATTAGATACTCTATTTAATAAACTTTATTTTATTAAAGTAATGTGTATAACAATGTACATTTTCTTACTCCTATTATTAATCGGTAATCAAGGATAAACAACGGATACACGTCATTACTAGTATAAAATTTCATTAATTAAAACAATCTTAAATTTCATTAATTAAAACAATCTTTAACGTACACCTATTAATGTAATTTTGATTTTATCTATTGACTTAAAGTAAAACTAAACCGTTTTAAATAGTAATCTACATACTGTTTGCACATTTTATTTAAACCTAAAAATATAGTATTTGTTACTAAAAAAAATCTAATCAAAATCGGTTCATAAATGGCGGAGTAATCGGCAAACAAACATTTAAAAAAAAATATGGTCGAATTGAGAACACTCTTTTTTTTGAAGTCGGTTAAAAAGAACAAGCATTTGGTCTATAAAACTTCTTTATATTATAGAAGTGTCTGTGTTTGTAAAATAAATTAAGAACTCTTCATTTAATCTCACATTTAAAGATAATTCTTATTTCACAATTTTAATACTAGTGTACATATTTCGGTTCTCTAAAAGTGCAATAGACTAGTTAATATATGATGTGTGTGTTAAGTGGTGTGTGATAATTTGTGTGTGTTAATGTGTGTGTGTGTGCAGGTGGAAGCGGCGGAGGGAGAGGAGCAAACCAGAGAGAAGAGAAAGTTCGAGGGGGTCACACAAGCCAAGTTTGGAGTGAAGAACGCTATCCTGGGATTCGTTTTTGGGGTAAGTTATTAAACGCTGTTTTACTTCTTTGTAATTGTAATGGCATAAAGGGACGAAGTTATTTTTTATATGGATAGTCGGCTGCTATCATAGTAGCAGTCATTATTCTACCATGCAAAACCACACTAGGCTAGGGTAGAAAGGATAGAGCCTCACTTTGGGGACATATCTAGATCTCTAATGTTTTGTATACAAGCGACTGACGCCCGATTTCTGAATTGAGTATTCCAGCTGAGAACAACTTAAGTATCGTTCTGTCGCATTGAAATCTTAACAACTGAATGAGACAAAACGATACTTAAGTCGGGCTCAGCTTGAATACTCAATTCAGAAATCGGGCGTGAGGTTTCTAGTTTTAAAAGCGATTAAGAAGCTATGTAGTTATTGAAACATTGTCACTGACATGAGATGAATAAATATGAAAAGAGAATATAAATTAGTATTGACTAGCTGAATATATATGGTGGTTAATTTCTACAATGAACATTTTAAAGATTATGATTGATGATTATTAAAAAAACACCGACCCAGTCAATTAAAATAGTTGTTGTAGCACAATCCTTCTTAAATCTTACATAACATAACATAAACGTTCACGCCGAATATCCCCGAAGGGGTTGGCAGAGGTACTAATACTTCTGAACATCACGTGACTTTGTCACCTGATGTTCAGAGTACCCACGTTTTCTTAGACAGTGTACTCACGTGATAGGGGGCAGGCCTATCGCCTTAAATCTTATGATTACTTTATTAAAAGAATAATTTTATATCAAAGTTAGCAGCAGAGTCATAATAGATAAATTAAAAACGCAATTTTGTTTTTCAGAAAATCAACTCAATCATAGACGCCAAGACTCGCCTTATCGATACATTGGACAGACAAAACATCGAGAAAAACAAGCTGTACGGAATCGAAGCTCCCCAAAACGGATTAGCCTCTCTTAGCGGAGTTGTCAGCCAAGTGATTGGCCCGAAACTACAGTTCTTGGGACCCAAAATACAGGCTGTCACCGGTTTGTTGGGAGGTGCGTCAGGAGGTTCTAGTGGCTCCGGAGGTTCTGGCGGATCAGGTGGGGGTCTAGGATCCATTATCTCCTTAGTGACGTCACTATCAGGATCCTCGTCAGGAGGGGGAGCGGCGGCCGGCGGAACTGTAGAAACTATCGATTCGTCTGAGGAAGATGACTCTTAAATTATGCTTTTTGGACGGAAATAGCTGTCTTGTAAATCCTTTTGCCTTAGGAAAGTATTGCTGTCATAAAAATTAGAAAAAAATATAATGGTTTTACGTAGGTGGTTTTATTGAAAATTTAGTTAGCTTAGTTATCCGCTAGATGGCATAACTGTGTAAATACGACTAACGCCATCTTGTGGGAACTGACAGCTGATTTACAAAGTTATCAGCTAGATGGCATAACTGTGTGAATACGACTAACGCCATCTTGTGGGAACTGACAGCTGATTCACAAAGTTAGTCAACACTAATGAGACCATCACGTGATTGCTTTTTATTTGTGCAACCAAAAGAGATCAAGTAAGTCTTGAATGTAAATGAATTTATAAGACAGCTATTTCCGTATTGTATAGTACCATAAATTCGGTTTATGTGATGGTATTTTTGCCATTTTTTAGTGTTTTAACTAAAATTAATTGTTGATTCGCTGTGATTTATTTGCCTATATTTGAAAAAAAATACAATTTACAGGATGATTGTTTATAATACTTGTACAAATAATAAAAGAAAACTGGTAGCCGTAGTATTTTTATTCTTTGATTTTTTACTTTATAGACATACAATATAATAAACGGATTGCTTGAATATTTTAAAACTTCAATTATAGTTATAAAAAAACTTATAAACCATAATAATCATCCTGTAATTTTGCCGATATTGTTATTTTATCTGTTAATAGAGCGTTGGAAGCTTGCCTGTTATTTTAAAAGGTTTGATATTGTTATATAGTTAAAATAAGATTCCTCATCCAACAGGAACCTTTAAACCCATCACTCAATCGAATTAATATTCATTCTAAGTACAAAATAACATTTGTGATCCGTTTTGAGTTTATAGAGACTTTTCTGACAATATTCGAAATATATTTTGCTTTTAAAAGTATATTTTTCAAACTAACCAGTGTAAATTATAGTCATATATATATGATGTAGAATTTAGTTGTTATTTGCTTTAAAGAGAAAAGTTTCGATAAATATGTAGATATATTAATTTTGATACTTAAAGCGTAGAACGCGGCTTGTGTCATTAAATTGTGAAATCGCTTTGTAAATATTGTATTTAGGTGAGTGGTGAAAATAAATATTATTGTAAAAAAATATTTTGTTTATATGCACTGTACAACCCGAGCACCCTGTATATTTTTTTCAGATACTTGTAGATACAATTTAGTCACTTACTAATACAAGTAGATAAACATAGAGAAATAGCCATAGTTTCTCTACGCTTCTTTACACCTTTTTATTTACTTTGAGTTAAATTAGGAAGTTATTAATTAAAATATATGTATGCTAAGATTTAAAAACTCAAAACAAGAGTTCCAAAAAACAACTTTTTCAACGGTTCATGTTTTACATTACCATTTAAAAAACGTCATTCCTTTGGAAATCACTAGAGAGAGACAAATTGGTAAAAGGGATCTATAGAGCTAGTGTGGATGGTAATGTTAGTAGAGGACGACCACGGAGAACACACTTGGACCAAATTGAGAGTGTGCTCAAAAAGGCTGGCGTCCGAAGTATGAAGAATAAAAGAGCATGTATGAAAAGATTGATGGATGTAAACGAAGCTGGAGAGGTTTGTCAGGATCGTACGAAGTGGCGATCGATAATCTCTGCCTACCCCAATGGGAATTAATGGCGTGAGTATATGTATGTATGTATGTATGTAGAGACAAATTATCTTTTAGTTTGCGAAGGAGAGTATCAATTACTTCAGGACAAGTAGTTACTCGTATAATTTTTGAAAGAGTATGTCATCAAGAGCATAACATCGATTTCAATCTTAGTATTTAATACGAATAGCACTTTACATTTATGCCATATGTCAATCAAGACAAAAACACACGTTCCTAAATTAACATTATGATTTAAGCGCTCTCTTATTATAAAATACTATGGATTGATTTCTGAATTGAGTAATCCAGCTGAGAACAACTTAAGTATCGTTCTGTCGCATTGAAATCTTAACAACTGAATGAGACAAAACGATACATAAGTCGTCCTCAGCTTGAATACTCAATTCAGAAATCGGGCGTATAATTCTTATATCCTAAAATATACTCTCTTATAATTGCTTTTACATGTTCTTAAAACTTAATGATTTTACGTCGATCTTCTGTCCCTTCTATGCTACGTAACAAATTTTGTTGCAGTTTTCTAAAACAAATACCTTCAAAACTATTTTAATTAAACAAATTTGTTAAAAGCCGTGGAAAGCCACTCCAGATCGCAGGCCAATAAAATTACTAATAAGTTCACATACATTTTACACGTTAATTCATATACTCACGGCTATGAATCCCTTAACGGGCTAGCCAGAGCTTTGGAATGAGAAATTCCTCAACGACTTTTGGAAGTTGATTGGGGAAAAGATGGTAATAATAAATGTTTTTGGTGATGGGTCTCCAACCACATCGCGCAAAAATCACTTAAAAAGCCCTTACACCCTTAGTCGCCTCTTACAATCCCCACGGGTAGAAATGGGGTAGTGTTATTCTAAGCTGACACCACACGGCAATACGGTAAATAATCTATTTTATTTATTCTCCTTATCTGTCTTATTAAATATCAATCAATATAAATTGCAGGGCATATAAAGCGATTATCTATAAGACAATGAAGTGTTGTTATTGCTATGTTTTTAATCCTAAGATTGTTCAAAGATTTTTACACGCAATTGCAATTTGAAAATAGTTGGCAATTTACTTGTTATTAGTATTTGTTAGTCACGTGATGTTAGGCAACCCTAGCCAAACCTCAAAAAATGAAATGTTTTCAATTACTTACTTACTTACTTATACTCACGCCCATTATTCCAATTGGGGTAGGCAGAGACTATCGATCGCCACTTAGTACGATCTTGCTTCCCTTACATTCATTATTCTTCTCATACATGCTCTTTTATTCTTCTCACTTCGGACCCCCGCCTTTATAAGAACGTTTTCTATCTGGTCAAGAAACTTTTTTTTATGTTTTCGCTACAAACTTAATCTAATCTTTTCAAACTAAAGAAGAAACAAATTAAAATACGCATCCTTTTTGAGATCGTATCAATTTTAGTTTGCGCTATATCCAGTATTAAAAGATTTCGCAAATAAATGGAGATTTATTTTTCATTAATGCTACACATTTTTTTTTCTGAAAATAATTTTACAAAAAACAGTTTGAAATATATATATTATATTCATCTCTACAGAAAAGCATTAAAAATAAAGGGATAAGATCGAAAAACTTCGGACCATCTTTTTCAAACTCTATTCAGTGATTTATGAAATTAAATTCTATAAATACTCGTCGTAAAAATTAATTATTTGACAGTTTTGACGAAATATAGTACACGATATACGTCGCATACAAATACATTATGATCTAAAAGCTAGTAATGAGACCTTTATATCCTCATTCACTTCTTCTTATCTTAGACGTTAGACTTACGCCCGATATCTGAATTGAGTATATTTAAACTGAGAACGACTTAAGTATCGTTTTGTCTCATTCAATTGTTAAGATTTCAATGCGACAGAACGATACTTAAGTTGTTCTCAGCTGGAATACTTAATTCAGAAATCGGGCGTTATACAACAGTAACTAGTTTGTAACCTATATTACCATTAGAGACCAACTATCGAGCCCAGCAGAAGGGCAAGCACGAGCCTTGTTTAAACTAGTTATCGCGTGGGATAAAGCAGCCATCTCTTACGCACTTACTTAGTATCGTATACTGCCATCTCGTTCTAACCGTTATCGTGTCGATAAAATAGTGCTTGTCCTTGCCCTACAGGTTTTATAATTAGAGAGATAAGTTAGTCTATCGTGGCATGC
Source organism: Bedellia somnulentella (assembly GCA_963576735.1). Taxonomy (NCBI): domain Eukaryota; kingdom Metazoa; phylum Arthropoda; class Insecta; order Lepidoptera; family Bedelliidae; genus Bedellia; species Bedellia somnulentella. Next base: position 811,464 of record OY755191.1, read on the forward strand.
AGTTGTTGAATCCATCGCTTCCGGTTTTCGAACACACAACCTAAAACGTACTTTTTAGTTGGTTTTGGTTTATCCTATAGTAGTTTGTGTCGTGTGTTTTTTCCCCTATGCATATCATATAGCATCCAATAATCACACTCTTCTAACTACACAAAATATTACGTATTGGGACAAGGTTTTAACGGTAAGTAAAAGGTATATTTTTTAATATTTACTTATAGTCTCATTAACATATAAATTTTATCATTATTACTAACCTCGTCTAAAACTTATTCACTAGTCACTGTTCTTCTCTAGTCAATCAAATTAATACATGTAAATTTTAGCATGCTTTAGTTTGAAACACTTACTTTTCTTGACTAACCATTTTCCTTTTTTTTACAGTTTTAGTACATATTAAAATACATATTTTATGATTTTTACAGTTATGTTTGTGAATAAAAAACGAATGCATTAACTAGTCTTTTATAACTACGATTCATTTTAACCAATACATTGTTATATTAATAAAACATTTAACAACTGACTTTAAGGTTTTTATTATTTCTAACCGATTAATTTATGGGATTATGGTTGACTAAGTTATTTTTTTGTATCCATTTCTAATATTATACACTAATACATATATAGATTATCCAAATTATACTCGTACATACGTACGACACAGATTTAGTTCTTAAAAACAAACCATGAATTAAAATTTATTTGTGATCTTATTAAAAGTTTATAAGCACATGAATTTATACAAATGAATTACAAACAACAAAAACAACAAGGTGACAAAAACCTATCGATTTTCTTAACGTTCACACTCTTACCAATTGTTTAAAATCTTAACAGCTGTCACTAGAGAGCTACCAAGGTAAACATCACGTGACCGTTTATACGTAATCTTCAGATAAATATGCTGTGTAAGCTTATAATAGCACTAATCATTACTTTCCATTACAACGTACGTTCCATCACCAACCATCCTGTATTTTATAAGATTTTTCCTTTTAAATTCCAAAAGTTGTTTAAACATTTCAAAGAACTAAACTCTTCTTGTCTTTGTTTATGATATTTGGCCGTGATTGAGTGAATGATGATCCAACGTACTGCGTTTACTTCAATCACTCATTACACATCGAAATCCATCTTTATTTCTGGTATTTCTATGAAGCAACAAGTTAAAAGTCGGTATTGTCATCGTGGCAAGGTGAGACCTTAGACCTCAAATAACTTTAACTTGTGGACGTTATGAAATGTGAAAGATCTTATTTTAAACTTGTTTTTCTGTGACGAAATGGAGCCGGTTTTAAGCTCATTGTGCATGTTGTAATCTCAGACTAAGTGATCTAGACTATTTTACGTTGGTACTAATGGTAGGTATGAAGGCGTGTCTTAGTGGTAGCAAGACAAATTGACTGATAATTCTGAACATCTCGTGTCAGTTTTTGCCCGCTGCTCCTCAGAGTACCCATGTTTTCCTTGAATAGTAAACTTACATGACAGGGGGCAGATTTATTACCACTTTGTACGAATACTTTGTCACATGACTAAGTTGGATGAAAATAAAGTAGCGAAAGAGATATATAGAGCCAATGTGGATGGGATTGTTAGTAGAGGACGGCCTCGTAAAACGTTTCTTGACCAGATAGAAAACGTTTTTATAAAGGCGGGGGTCCGAAGTGAGAAGAATAATGAATGTAAGGGAAGCAAGAGAGGTTTGTCAAGATCGTACTAAGTGGCGATCGATAGTCTCTGCCTACCTTAATGGGAATAATGGGCGTGAGTGTAAGTAAGTAAGTAAAATGACTAAGAACAACTGAGCCTAATGCCAATGCCGATGGCAATGTATAGAAAACAATGCAACTTCGCTAAAATATAACCTATTTGGTTTTTAAACTATGGTAGGTACACTAATTGATTTATCTATTAACAACAACAACATTGTTATGTTATTAATGATAAGAAAAAAAAATACTCTCGATGTTGAACATAATTAAAATATATAAAGTTGAAGAAATGTTCTAATAAATAAAAGATAAATAAAGGAAAGAAAAATTTTAAAAAAGAGGTCGCGCCAGTGTCAAAAATTTTCTTTCCTGTATTTATCTTTTAATTATTAGTAATAATCTCCACATGAGGTTTCTATGTCAAAAAAAATCAAATTAAGAAATGTTCTAAATGTAAATATTGATTAAATCGTATCAAATAAGGACTTTTGAGCAGTAGATGGCATTGAAGGTAAGAAAAATATTTTTATAAATTTAATACCTGTAAATTTATACCTCTTGAGACAAATTATAGACTTAAATATATGTGAGACAAATTATAGACTTAAATATATAATTTAAGTCTATAATTTGTCTCAAGAGGATGACTTTAAAGGAACTTTTAGACCAAATAGAGAATATGCTAAAAGGCAGGCATCGTAAGTTGTGAAGAATAGGAGTGAATGTACAAAAATACTAATGAAGGACTATAAATTTTGATAATAGTCTCTGCCTAACTCGGTGGAAGCTAATGGCTTGAGTATATACATAGTTGACATGTATTGTATATATATTAATTTGTATAGAAATTCCAACTGGCCCAGCACGCGTTGTGAGAGGGAAGAGCCATTTTAGTTTAGATTTAAAGTATAAAGACTAAAGAATAGGAAGGATAGATGTTCTACCCTTATCTCTGAGGGGTATGAAAAATATTTTAATCATATAGTCTAGATATTGCGAGTCCTGCTAAAAATACACACCAAAAGATTTTAGTAAATTTACGACATAAACCCTGTTTTTTTTCCATTAGTAATTGGAACTGTGGGCTATTGTTTTTAGATTAAGTATTCCAAAAGTACTTAAAGTAGTTTTAGCTTATTGTCCAGCAGCTATTCATATAGCTCGTTGGGTCTCGAGATCAAATGCTCATGCGTTGAATATAGATGGACATTTTTAATGAATTTACTTTATCTTTATTTGTCATAACTAGATTCTGCCCGTGGGTGTCGTGCGAGAAGAATTAGGGTTTTGGGACTGTTGGGCGATATCCCCATATCCCAACACTTTACCCCCATTTTTTTTGGTCAAAATACCCCCAAGGAATTGCTAATTTTGTAGCTTTTGCTACCTTTTTTGGCATTTATACTTGGTATATATGCCGTGTAGTGCCGACTTAGAATGTCGCTTTCCCTTTCTACCCACGGCTGTCGTAAGAGGCGACTAAGGGGGTTGGAGACCCATCACCAAAAACCTTTATTTTTACCATCTTTTCCCCACTCAACTTACAAAAGTGGCTGAGGAATTTATAATTTCTTAGCTCTGGCTGCCCCTTCTAGGGAAATATAGCCGTGGGTATATGTATGTATGTGTGCATAAAAGTATGTACATAAATTGGAAAATATTTCCGAGACTCTAATTTATTAGACTAACATCGACACATTTTTGAATTGAAAAGCTTCAGTCCTTATTTCAGCATTTTTTTATTAAAATAACAACATGTATAGATTTTTACATTACTACTGACCTAACAATGTGTACAAATGTAAATTGCAATTGAACATTAACGACAGAAGCAGTACATAAAGGTAATATTTTAAATGCGATCATATATATGTCACCGGAAAATAACAAGATACGTAAGTTTATCAATTTACTAGGAAGTTTATAAACTTTCGTAGAATTCTAAACGAGAGATAAATCGTATTATTTTACGTCTACATTTGCGTAAATTTATCAATTTCCGACATCACACGGTAAATTGATAAACTAGCGGATATCTATTCGTAAGATTCTATATGATTCGACTAATCACAGAAGGTCTTATAAATATACGCATCTTTGAAATACGTAAAATAACACACTGCTCTCTGATTGGTCAATGTTCATAGTGGGAGTGCTTGTGACCTTATACTGCGGTACAATCAGACTTGACAAACTATTAAATTGGAAGCGAAAATGCCTGGTTCCTCTCTGGCACGAATGTGTATTTATTATAATTTTCTATCATTTTGATAACATTTTGAATTTTCTCCTCTGTCTATTCTGACTTCTTACTATTAATGTTATGCCCACTATAAAACTTTCGTAGCTCTGTGGTAAACTTTACTTCGTCAACAAATGTTCCAGCATTTACCACACTATCTACTTCATTTTGGGTGTCCGCAGCTTGTAGCTCTCTCATTATGGGTACTGCTATATAAACTTAACGAAATAAAGTTATTTTTCACAGTTTTAACACATAAAAACTAATTAAAACGCACGAGCAAACCGGTTTGTTTATGTTGAGAAGTGACATGTAACAGTCAACCAATCAGATTGCGCTTAGCGTTTGGTTATTGTTTACTTATTATTTTACGAGTGAGTTCAGTAAGTTTATCAATTTACGAAAATGTAGACGTAAAATAATACGATTTATCTCTCGTTTAGAATCCTACGAAAGTTTATAAACTTCCTAGTAAATTGATAAACTTACGTATCTTGTTATTTTCCGGTGACATATATACCGTGTGATGTCGGCTTAAAATACTACTATCACAGCTTTTACCGTAATTTTAAGTATGTAATATAATTAATTCAAAAGTATGTAATATAATTTAATAAGTGTCGGCTTAGAATAACACTACCCCATTTCTGCCGGTGGGTGTACGTAAGAGGCGACTAACGGTATTGGGGCTTTTAAGCGATTTTTGGGCGATGCGGTTGGAGACCCATCACCAACAACCTTTATTTTGCCATCTTTTCCCCACTCAACTTTCCAAAAGTGGCTGAGGAACTTCTAGTTCCTTAGATCTGGCTACCCCTTCTTGGAATTTATAGCCGTGAGTATATCTATGTATGTATGTTTAAGTATGAATGGACCTAGGAAATGAGATTAAAGTGGAATTTGGAATCCTTTGTTTGTCCATCTTTTTGCCCTCCTTACTTCGGTTTATAATAAACTTCTAAGTTCTGTCCTTCCCGTTTTGTGATTATATCTGTGAGTATTGATAAATTTACGAGTACAAGCATTTACGATACGGTAACGTAGACATAATTTAAATCTTTTTGTTTATGAAAACCTCATGTGGGGATTATTACTAATAAATAAATAATAAATAACGAAAAGATTTATTTTAAAAAAAGCGACGGGGCGTATACCCGAGGTCTCCGGTTTGATTCCCGCCTGTGTCGAAATTTTTCTTTCCTTTATTTATTCTTTATTTTTTAGTAATATTCCCCACATGAGGTTTTCATGAACAAAAAGATTTAAATTATGTGATAGTTAGGCGTTTTCAACATTTGCATTCTATCTGAAAAGGTAGACAAATGTCCTTCCGAATTAGTAAAATTTGGAGGTAGGAAACGCAAACACTACTTAAACGTGTAAAAGAAACAAAGGATAGAAGAATTTCGCGCTGGCAGCCATTGACACGGTAGATCAATTGGCAGAGCGACGGGGCGTATACCCGAGGTCGCGGGTTCGGGTTCGGATTCGAAATTTTTCTTTCCTTTATTTCATCTTTATTTATAAGTAAGGGAAGACATTTAAAAAAAAACAGGTTACGCTTTGGCCTTTATCTCTTCAACCGACCCTTTGTATCCCGAGTCAATTTCTATTTTGTATGGGATAAGGCATTACGTTGATCTAGTAACTAATTAATATATAAAGAGATTGATTAAAGTTCGCTCATTTACGCCTGTGGTCAAATTGTAGGCAACGTTACTGTTTAATATTAAAATGAGAAATAATCTTTAAGGCATCTAGATATTTCTAGGTTTGTTAATTTAAATTAAGCTGAAGAAAAATTTCTGAAGGTTTGAGTTGAGACTTAAATTCTAAATGGGATATATTATACTTGTTTGTAGTCCATTTTTATATAGAAACAACTTTTTATACAGTAATAAAGTAATGGTAGGTCGTGTAGCTCTGTTACTTCTAGTGCCAGATTTGGTCAAAGGGAAAGTATATTTATCTTTTCTAAGGGTGGTCAAAGATGTAGAAAATATATTAACGGATAATACACACAGCAGTTTTCTCATTAATTTAAGCTACTAGGAGTTACGCCTGTTGTAAAATAGTAAGCAAAGATGAAAAAACAGCTCTTTTATAAATAGTTGTAAACTTGTGAATGAATAAGGCAACAAAAACCAAGATGGACACTCGGCTTTGGTAGAAATATTACCTGTTATTGGGTATTCATTGTATTTAAATAATATCATATTAAGTAGTATACAAAAAAGTTGGATAGTGAACTAGGCGACATGATAGTCCAGTGTGTAGAACACCCGCCCGAAAAACAGAAGGGCGTGAGTTCCAATCCTGGGTCGGGCCTACACCAATTTGTCTGTTCTAAAGTCATATGTGTGGTTAATTTATCATGGTTGTTAACGGTGAGGGAAAACATCGTGAGGAAACCCACATGGCTGAGTTGTACTTAGTCATGTGACAGTGTATTCGTACAAAACGGCGATAGGCCTGCCCCCTATCACGTGAGTACACTGTCCAAGCAAAACGTGGGTACCTTCTGTGGAAACTAGATAGCGCTGCCATGTGAGTTTAGAAGTATTGGTACCTCTGCCAACCCCTTCGGGGATAAACGGTGTGAACGTTTATGTTATGTTATATTATAAACTAGGCGAACATCCTGAAGCTTAGTTTACTTCATTAAAAAGTCGATTTGTTACGCCAATACTTAGCCAATACCACCAATAAAGAGGCTAAAACATAAGAGACAAACGCGAAAACCTATTCCACATTTCAGTGCAATCTCTTCATGAACCTATCACTAACCCAATCTCTTAAAACCCCACAGACTGGCACTACGTCAAATCACCGTACACCAAAGAGGGATCCCCCCAGCCCCCGCACCCCCAAGGGTTCGGCTACTATCAGGCTGCCCCGGCAAACTCCCACCACGGCCGATGGGATCCCAATATTCGACAGGAACAAGGTCAGCCTCGACTTCCCCGGAAACCTGTTTGGACCATCCGTGTCCCTTCTGATTAAGACCACCAAGATCGTTGGAGATGTTATACAGGTATGCTTTAGGAGTATATTATTGTAGCTTATAATATACATACATACATATACTTACGCCATTATTTCCCATTGGGTCAGGCAGAGACTATTGATCGCCTCTTTGTACGATCCTGCCAGACCTCTCTAGCTTCGTTTACGTCCATTAATATTTTCATACATGCTCTTTTATTCTTCATACTTCGGACGCCGGCCTTTTTGAGCACATAATCTGTTAATATACGTTGATGTCTGTACTCATTACTATAAATCCCAAAAAAAGGTAGACAAGGTGTTAGAATAAGAAATCGCTCAGCCATTTTTGGGATTTGCGTGGAGTAAAGATAGCAAAATAAAGTATGGATACTGATGGGACCCCCGCATCGCCCAAAAATTATGCTTTACACATACGTACATACATACATAAACTCACGGCTATAAATCCCTAGAAAGGGTAGCCAGAGCTAAGGAATTAGAAATTCCTCAACCACTTTTGGAAACTTGCGTGGGGAAAAGATGGTGAAATAAAGGTTGTTGGTCTCCAACCGCATGCCCAAAATCCCTTAAAAGCCCTAATACCGTTAGTCACCTTTTACGTACACTCACCGGAAGAAATGGGGTAGTGCTATTTTAAGCTGGCACTACACAGCATTTAGCATGCTTTACAACATGGTGATAAGTAATTTTTATGCCTAATCTACAAACTAGCTTCATATCGTTACTCGTATGCTAGTACTATAAGTTTATTTGTAATGATTAACTAAGTTTGAGTATTATGTAGTAGTTCAGAATTGTGTATTGTCGGCTTAGAATAGCACTACCCCATTTCTTCCAGTGGGTGTACGTAAGAGGCGACTAACGGTATTGGGGCTTTTAATGATTTTTTGGGCGATGCGGTTGGAGACCCATCACCAACAACCTTTATTTTACCAATTTAAATCTTTTTGTTCATGAAAACCTCATGTCCCGCCTGTGTCGAAATTTTTCTTTCCTTTAATTATTCTTATCTTTATTTTACCATCTTTTCCCCACTCAACTCTCGAAAGGTGGCAGAAAAAATTCTGATTCCTTAGCTCTGGCTACCCCATCTAGGGATTTATCTGTGAGTATATGTACGTTCAGAATTAAAAGACAAACATTCTTTTCCGTGGGTATTTCCTTTGACAATGTGGCTGGAGACCCATCACCAACAATGCTCTATTTTTATCATATTTTCGCTACGTGATTGTTAGTAGAGGACGGCCTCGTAAAACGTTTCTTGACCAGATAAAAAACGTTCTTATAAAGGCGGGGGTCCGAAGTGAGAAGAATAAAAGAGCTTGTATGAGAAGAATAATGAATGTAAGGGAAGCAAGAGAGGTTTGTCAAGATCGTACTAAGTGGCGATCGATAGTCTCTGCCTACCCCAATGGGAATAATGGGCGTGAGTATAAGTAAGTAAGTAAGTAATTCTAAAAGTATCTGAGAGAATGCTAAGTCTGAAGCTCTGGGAACACCCATATTGGGATTTATAGGAAATTATAATTTGAAAAGCATTATGAAATATTATTCTCATGTATTTCTTTTCTATTTCCAGAACTCAGCTGTCCGCTACCAAACGTTTTTAAGGCTCTTCCGTCCCCTATTCCGAGGACCCTTCGAAATTAAAGGCTTGGACCCCCCTACTACAACGACCACCCCTAAACCACCCCCTGCTTCTGATAATGAAGTGCGGAAAAGAAGGGGTGCTTAATTTAATTGTCAATTTTCTTTATATGGTATTTTAGTTATATAGTTTAGCGCACTGATAATGGGTATAAGTAAAAGATGAAATAATAAGCAATGAATAATAAATAAAAATAAAATAATAAAACAAACAATATTTTGTCAGGAAAGATTGTATCAAAGTTGTTTCACAATTTGATGTTTAATGCAAAAAAAATAAGACTTGATTCAAAATAGAGAAGGCAATAAATTTAAGCACATAATCAGTTCGGTAGATAAAGAATATGAAAATTATTTTTTATATATATTACCTACCCTATTAGCTTTGAATTTAAGTAATTCAAAGTTAATTTCACAAAAAAGATTTGACAAAGTTTTGTAGAACACAATTTGTCAGCAATTTTTTCAGAATACTAAAGAAAAATAGGAATTATTTTGTAACGAGGTGAATAAACACGAAATAATGAAAATAACTTAATTATAAAAATGGTAGCCTACATAAGTGAGTTTTTAAGTACAATATAAGACTATAATTATAATTAGGTCGAGAGGTTTGTTTTTTGAAAGAAGGTTTGTGACAAAAGTGTCACTAGTCAAGCAACACTAAGGTTAAAAAAAGATACAGATAAATAACATAATACATAACATACATAAACGTTCACGCCGAATATCCCCGAAGGGATTGGCAGAGGTACTAATACTTCTGAACATCACGTGACTTTTTCACCTAGTGTTCAGAGTACCCACGTTTTGCATGGACAGTGTACTCACGTGATAGGGGGCAGGCCTATCGCCGTTTTGTACGAATACACTGTCACATGACTAAGTACATCTCAGCCATGTGGGTTTCCTCACGATGTTTTCCCTCACCGTTAACAACCATGATAAACTAACCACACATATGTCTTTAGAAAAGACAAATTGGTGTAGGCCCGAACCAGGATTTGAACACTAGTCGTTTGCACGATAACCGAGTGTTCTACCCACTGGGCTATCACGGTTGCTACACATAAATAACTAAAAACAAATACAAATTATTTTACTTTGTTACATACATACATACATATTCTCACGCCGTTAGTTCCCATTGGGGTAGGCAGACTGGCAAACCTCTCTAGCTTCATTGATATCCATCAATCTTTTCATACTTATTCTTTTACTCTGTTCTGATTTTAGAAAAAAAAGTCATATGTGTGGTTATTTTATCATATTTGTTAACGGTGAGGGAAAACATCGTTAGGAAACCCACATGGCTGAATTGTACTTAGTCATGTGACAGTGTATTCGTACAAAACGGCGATAGGCCTGCCCCCTATCACGTGAGTTCACTGTCTAAGCAAAATGTGGGTACCTTCTCTAGACACTAGATGGCGCTGCCATGTGAGTTCAGAAGTATTTGTACCTCTGCCAACTCCTTCGGGGATAAACGGCGTGAAAGTTTATGTTATGTTCTGACAAGTTAAATTATTTGGAATTATATTTGCATTGTTCGAACCAAACCCTAGGCAATTTCTATACATGTGAGATTATTCTTAAGTTTACTTCCATACTTTTCAGTTAGTCTTACTTTTCCGTGTATTTCTCATACTCAAACTACAGTTTATAAAAAAAAAAAAAAAGCTATTCGACTGTTTATTTTACTATGCCATGTTTGTATTAGTTATAGTGTTATTTGTAAGTAGAGTTAGGGCTGAATAAATAAATAAATGGTTATACTTATTTTATTTTTTTTCTGTTCCCTAGAATTTCAATTTACTATATTTCTGCTTTTTTTAAAACATTGAATACTAAAAAAAAAGTCAAAAAGTTTATTTTTCAAAATTAAGTTCTCGACATCAGAGCCATTTGGGCCGATATCCATTTTTGCAACTTTTCAGGAGGCCTAAAATAAAATTTGAACTTAATAAAATGCTAAATAAAGTCCCTTATTTTGGAGTCTAAACTCATTTTTTGTGTCAATTGTTTAATGACAATATGAATGCGCATACTCTAAAATAAATTTCTCTGCTCTTTTGGTGAAAAACACAGATTTTCTTTCTTTGGGTATGGATATCAGTCCCATTTTTCAGCTGCAAATAGTATGCTAAAGGCACATATAAATAAAAGACTTAATGACTGTGAACTTTGCACAAACACTAGAGGATCATGTTTAAATGAGACCTTTTAGTAATTGTTTTTATATCTTATACTTGTTTAGGAAACTTAAACATAAATTGTTTCCTTTTTTAATATTCAATATTGTTAATAAAACTTAAACCATAAATTGTTAAATGTAGCATAAAAATATTATTGTCTATGACATGGAAGCAACTGCAATTTATGTGATGGCAACACTTTTTTACTTTTTTCTCTCTTGCCTTTTTAACTGCCATGGCGGCTGCATTGTAAAAGTGTAATTAATTATTTAAATAAAATACAGTCCATAAAATCAACAGCTTTTTACTTATACATGCTGTTTGTGGTCCTTCGAGCCGGATATGAACCAGCGACCTATGGATATACAGTCCACATTTGAAGGTTTGTATACAGTGATAGTTGAAATTGAATCTGTCTTAAACTCTCGCCCACTGCTTCCTATGAGCTCTGATATTTCTGATTTTCAATATTTAACGCCTGGCCATTTTATAATAGGTACAGCAATGACAAGTCATCCTGAGTTGAACTTAAGTGATAAATGTGTAGATAGATTGAAATTTTGGAATATGTTAACTAAAATTAAGCAAGACTTTTGGAAGGTTTGGTTTGAGGACTACCTTACTCAATTACAAAATAGACCTAAGTGGCATAATATTCAACCAAATTTGAAAGTAGGTGACCTTGTTATTGTTCGCAGTGATAATACTCCTCCTTTGACTTGGCCTATGGCGAGAATTGTAAAAACAATACCAGGACCAGATGGTAATGTAAGGGTGGCTGAAATAAAGCTCCCAAACAATAAAATATACACCAGATCTTTAAGAAAATTGAGTCCTCTACCATGTAATTGATAAAAGTCTATATTAAGAACCACTGTGATGGGATTATATTTGGTACTACCTAAAATTAATTAGTTAATAATAATCATTTTGTGAAAATGTAAAAATTAAATTTAGTCACCGGGCCGTGCCCAACTATGTTTATGAAACTTAAACATAAATTGTTTCCTTTTTTAATATTCAATATTGTTAATAAAACTTAAACCATAAATTGTTAAATGTAGCATAAAAATATTATTGTCTATGACATGGAAGCAACTGCAATTTATGTGATGGCAACACTTTTTTACTTTTTTCTCTCTTGCCTTTTTAACTGCCATGGCGGCTGCATTGTAAAAGTGTAATTAATTATTTAAATAAAATACAGTCCATAAAATCAACAGCTTTTTACTTATACAATACTTTATTAGAAAAAAGGCTGAAATCAACATCAGACCCAAAAAGTTAAATTAAATTTTAAAATATCTCTATACATATGTTAACAACAGACTTTATGGTTCAAAGAAAATTACACATTAATTGAATTTTAACTTGCGTATGTGTACATCAGTCTATATAGCTCTAGAACACATTTAATAACTAGGTCTTACCTCAAAATATTACCATTTGACTCAAAATAAAATACAATTCTTTTCTAGAAAGTTAAACATATGACTTAACTATGTGTAATATCAGACTCTTTGGTTCTAAAATTATTTTTATAGCAGATGCTTTATTTTAAAATCATTCTTTCATTGTATCTGAAACCCCGTTGGATAAGTAATTTCTACCCGTTAGGTATCAAATTATGAAGAAAAAATCAACATTAGTCCTCGATTTGTGCCTCTGGAGCATCAGACACGTCACGTCATCCAGGTGAGGTATATTTTTATAATAAGTGTGAAATTGAGTAGGCACCCAATTCATTAAGGTTTGGAGGTCCCTGTATTTTGCCGTAGAAATCGGCTTTTCAGTTTCGCGCACATTTGGTATTACTGGGGAAACAGCAAAATTCTTTTTCAGATTCCGGTTCATGTTAACTTGACAAAAATCATAATCGCTGAATTCTGTTTTGAAAAAAAGCAACCCAGGAGCCTCCCTTCTTAACTGCCACCAAACAGTCGAGGAAATTTTGAAATCATTTCCTTTGGTGTCTTTTTTGCGCTGAATCAGAGCGGCCGATTTTTTAAAGAGATGAGTGAAGTCTTTGAAGTTGCTACAACTCATTTCATTTACGTGGAATGGATTGCAGCTGGCACATGTTCTAATGAATTGGGCCCAGTCATGGGGGATTAGCATCTCCGTGGTTGAGAGACGCTTCTTTTTAGGGTTCCGTAGCCAAATGGCAAAAACGGGACCCTTATAGATTCGTCATGTCTGTCTGTCCGTCCGTCCGTCCGTATGTCACAGCCAGTTTATTCCGAAACTATAAGAACTACATTATTGGAAATTGGTGCGTAGATGTATTCTGTAAACCGCATTAAGATTTTAAAATAAAATCTGAAAAAAAAACCAAAATTTTTAGGGTTCCCCATACATAGAACTGAAACTCAAAATTTTTTTTTTCATCAAACCTATACGTGTGGGGTATCTATCAAAAGGTATTTGAAAATGATGTTGAGGTTTCTTATATCATTTTTTTCAAAACTGAATAGTTTGCGCGAGAGACTTTTTCAAAGTGCTAAAATGTGTGTCCCCCCCCCCGTAACTTCTAAAATATGGGCATGATAATACTGAAAAAAATATATGATGTGTATTACTATACAAACTACTAACGAAAATTGGTTTGAATGAGATCTAGCCCGTAGTTCTATTTTTAAACGTCATAAATCAAATTACTTACCTAATTTGGCTCCCATGATTTTCACACAAACGGGATTTTCTATATATATGATAGTACGGAACCCTTAGTGCGCGATCCGACTCGCACTTGGCCGGTTTTTTCGTTCAATTATGGAGTGGACGTGATCCACTTCCATATGTGTATGCCTTCTAAGCAAGAATTTGTGATAAATTCTCTTGATATCAGGGAAGAATGCAAATATCATATGGTAGCATGCTATTACCATATTATTTCTATTCTGCCCGGCGCAGTTATCTGTCCATATTGTTAGTTCTTCAATTGTAGGGGTAAGATGTTTTTGACACCATTCCAAAATGCAAGAGGCAATTTCATTGCCTCCCCGCCCAGCAATATTCTCTGGCCAGCAAAAATTATCTGTAGTTTTGGTATCCTCTTTTTCAAAGAGTCCCTCAAAATAGTTCTTCCATACTCGTCTTATGCTACTTTCATCCGTCGCCAATTCACCCTGTTCATCTCTCACAACATTCACTCTCGTGTTTTGGGAAACTCCCTTTTCTTTCCGGATATATTTCCAGGACAACTATTGGTTATTCCGGAAATTATCAGAGAGTTTTCTCTCACACCATTCTGTCAGATCACGCTGTTTCTTTTCTATTTTCTTCTTAACCTCATTCTTAACTCTCTTATATTCATCTTCACTATTCTTCACTACATCATCTGTTACTCTCGCATCCATTCGTTTACTAGCTTTATTCGCTAGTAAATCTAACCAAGCTGCCTCTTTCACATCTTTATCCCACCAACTTGTTGGTGGTCTATTTGTTCTACTCAATCCACATACTTTCGTCGCACATTCAACTATTGACGATTTGAGCACATCCCATGCTTCTTCTATTTCCAATTCATCCTTCATCTCCACGCAACTTAGCCTGTCGTCCAATTTCTTCATATATTCATCTCTAATATTTTCATCCTCTTCCAATTTCTCCACTTTTATTCTCGCAAATTCAGTTGTCGACACTTTGGCCCTGTGACGCCAACGCGTGCACAGTCCCCTCAATCGTGATATCACGAGAAAGTGGTCTGTGCCAACGTTAATGCCCCTATGGACTCTGGTGTCAACAACTTTTGCTCTTAGCCTTTCATCCACTATCACAAAATCTATCATACTTCTCTAGCTTCCTCTCTGTCTAGTATACATATAGATATCTTTGTGTTCAAACAACGTGTTCTTAACACAAAGATTCCTCTACAAACATACATCAATCACTTTCTCACCATTCTCGTTCACTATTTTATCACCAAACTTTCCAAAAACTCTTTCACAACCGTTGCGTGACACACCAACCCAACCATTAAAATCTCCTAACATAACAATTTTCTCATTTTGATGACACCCATTCGCAACATCGTCTAACAGATTCCAAAACTCCTCTCTCTCGGATAGTGATCTGGACATGTCCGGAGACACTGACTCACACACGCATAATCTTTCATGCACTTAGCCATCCTTTCAGATATCAGAAGTCCCACGCCTTGGCAAGCTCTGTCACTCTCGGCAACTCCCGACCAGATAGCTGTAAATGGGCCAAGTTGTGAAACCTCTTTTTCCTTGCGCTTCGTTTCATTTACACACAGAAAATCTAGTTTTCTTTCTTCCATAATCAAACATACTTCATCTAATTTTTCATACATCCCTCCACACAATTTTCACTAATTCGGAAGGCCACTTGTCTATCTTTTCAGATAGAATGCAAATGTTGAAAACGACTAACTATCACATAATTTAAATCTTTTTGTTCATGAAAACCTCATGTGGGGATTATTACTAATAAATAAAGAATAAATAAAGGAAAGAAAAATTTCGACACAGGCGGGAGGTCGCGGGTTCGATTCCCGCCTGTGTCGAAATTTTTCTTTCTTTTATTTATTCTTTATTTATTAGTCAACTATCAACTTTTACTTTACCGCGCAAACTATAGCAAACTAGTCATCACGGCACTGTGCCAATGAGATGGCGCGAGCGATGTTTATGTTTTGTCTTGCTCATACGTAGTGAGAAAATGAGCGCCATCTCTTTTCACCGGACTGTGTTATGATATGAATGTACACAAATATGCTCCGAGCTATAAGATCTGATGTTAACATGACTCTTATTAGAATTGCTTTTTTCTCGTACCAATGTGACTGATATTGAAATGAGATCAACTACTTGCATTAATTTACGTTAGTTGTTTATAACCGACCGTCAAATATTACGTTATTTTTTTATTCCTACAGCCATATAGTTTTAAATTAAAATCAGTCTGTATAGTTCCAATGTATCGTGGACATACAACCATTTTTATGGAATTGAACGTTTGAACAAAAAGAGATAGAGATACGTCGGTTAGCCCAAAAGAAAGAGGACAAAAAACTTCGTACAGATATATAAAAAAGTGATTTTCGTAAAAATTGCACATCAGACCTAATGGCTCTGATGTCGAGAGTTAAAAACTAACATTTTTTGAATGTCAAATTTTTAAAATTTATCATTAGTCCGTTGCTTCGGAAGGTGTTCGTAAAGAGAAGAAGCAACAAAGAAACTCTTTACATTCACATTTTTTCATTTTTATGTATTCATACTAGTGAGCCACCCCAGGGGCACCCTAACCCTCGCAAGGTATTTATTTAATCTCTAAGGTTTCTCTGATCACTGCCTACTCCTTCCAAAATTTAGCGTGGTATTACAAAGACTATGTTTTTGTCTGGGTGTTGTAGGTTACTATCGATGAAAGAACTTTCAATAGATTTGTAATTATTAATAATTATTATAAGTTCAGACTTTCAGGTGTGAATCTATTCAATACCAAACAAACACACAAACAAAATTTGCCTCTTTATAATTAATATAGATCTATGCTTAACCACAATGTGTGACATAATTGCCTTCCAAATTATAATCGCAACATTGCACATACTGTCACAATATCACGTGATGTTCAGAATTATAAGTAACTCTGCCAACCCCTTTGGGGATGTACGGTGTGAACGTATGATTTTGAGTTGTCAGATCAGTATCATACAGATTAAAGCTATCAAGTTGTTAGTAAAGACATCACGTCTCAAAAATACATCCTTACTCAGGAAATGCAAAGCAATATTCTAACTACAGACAAGTCTAACAGGATAAGTATCGAAGTGCTAAAGACCGGAAAAGGGTTAGATGGCTTCTTGGTTGTACTTCCTTTTCCAGTAGTACTGGACAAGGCGCAAAGTACCCTTCTATTTAATACCAGGAGGCTATTAACTGTTATTTTTAAAATAAACGCGAAATTAGCCTTCTCAGCATTGTCTATAAATTGTATGCAAAGGTATTGATTGAAAGAGTGATAAGGAAAATTTTCTTTAAATTTGAATTTGGAATCAAAATTTTTTCATAAGTTGTACTTTTCGTGCCAAATTCGTTGAGGGACATAACCAAGAGGTGTAGTGTGCCTTCATAGATTTAACAAACGCGTCTTTCAGACAACACAAGGTTTGAAAGAGGTTTCGTTGAAGTTCGATTTGGGGAGTCAACATACACGTACGCTGGTATCACTCTTTGAGGATTCTTTTGCATGTGTCAAAGTAAACGGGGAAAACACTGACCGGTATGGAATCTCTAGTGGCGTCCGACAGAGATGTGTAGCTTTTCCGTGGCTCTTCAATTTGTTGGGCTATTCCACATATCCCCCCTGAGCTATCCCCCCTGGGGGGGGAAGAAAGGATTTTTTTTCTAATTATCATTTGTAATTGATGATACTCATTTACTCATTTGTTGTTTTTTTTCATCAGGAGGGATAGACGGAAAAGTATCCCCCCTGGTAACACTATGTGGAAAAAAATTCCTTTCTTCCCCCCAGGGGGGATAGCTCAGGGGGGATATGTGGAATAGCCCAATTTGTTTATGGATGACTGTTTAACAGAGTAGCGTGAAAGTGATTATGATCTGAGAATGGGTGGATTCGTCATTTAAATGCCAGTTATATGCTGATGGTCAAGCGATACTTGCATCAGCGCAGCGGTGTTAAACAAGTATTTTTGTTTAGGAGGGATAGTAATATAGAGACATAGAAAAAAGAGTAAAAAGAGAAAGAAATTGGAGCAGTGACTAGTCAGTCGTAGCCGGAAAAGGTTTGACAAGACTTGCATGATGCTGTTCTGGTTCCTACGCTAATGTAGGGCATCAAAAGTTGGCTGTGTGATAGAAGAATCGTGAGAATAGATTAGGACCTAGTGACATGCAATAAAATATATATTGTAAGGTTGGGTGATCGAATGTGAATCGAAATAGTGTGATTTGTGAAAAATATACGATGAAAGTTAAGATAGTTTGAGCTCACATAAAGGGTGGGTGAAAGTAATTCCGAATTTATATTGGTTATCCACAATGAACAATAAAAGAGCATGTATGAAAAGACTGATGGATCGTATAAAATGCTGATCGATAGTAGTATATGTGTGTATGTATGTAACTAGCAACTACGGCGCACATATTTGAATCAAATAGATAATGTGCTCACAAATGAATGCTTCCAAAGTATGAAGTCCGCAGAAAGAATTAAAGGGAATGTATGAAAAGATCGATGAATATTCCCTATGTGAAAAAATGACCTGAGTATATGAATGTATGTACTAATGTCTGAGTTTGATATTGTTAACTCAGAAGATCTTTCTTAGAAATACATTCTGCGTACTAAGTATCGGGAATTTGTCAATAAAACAAAAAAATACAAATTATTCATCTAAATTTATTTTATCGCCTTCAAAGTAGGCCCCATCGCTTGCAATAAAACATCTCCACCGCTTCACCCAGTCTTCCATACATTTTTCATAGGCTATTTGCGGTATAGCCTTTAGCTCATTCAGCGAATTTTCTTTTATGGCTTCTATCGACTCAAAACGTTTTCCTCGAAGTGGTAATTTTAACTTGGGAAATAAAAAAAAATCAGACGGAGCCATATCAGGTGAATACGGTGCTTGGTCGAGAAATTTTGTTGAATTTTTCGCTAAAAACTCTTTCACTATAATGGCTGTGTGTGATGGTGCATTATCATGGTGCAGCATCCATGAGTTGTGTTGCCACAAATCTGGACGTTTTCGGCGGATACTCTCACGCAAACGCTTCATGACGCCTAAATAATATTCTTTATTCACTGTTTCTCCCTCTGGAAGGAATTCGGAGTGAACCACACCACGGTAGTAAAAAAAAAACTGTCAGCATCACCTTAAATTTGGAGCGACTTTGCCGCGGTTTTTTGGGTTTCGGCTCGTTTTCGAGACGCCATTCTGAAGACTGTTGGCTTGTTTGCATGTCGTACTCATAAACCCATGTCTCGTCGCCAGTTATTATACGTTTCATAAAGGTCGGATCCGTAGAAGCTCGGGAAACCATGTCTTCAGCGACATGCTTTCGCTGCGCTTTTTGAACAAAATTGCGCTCTTATGGAATTAGTCGAACGGCGACGCGTTTCATGCCTAAAATGTCAATGAGGTGGACGGACTTAAAAGGTATGTTCACCTCACAAGCTAACTCTCTCAGACTCATACGTCAATTTTCGAGCACTAGCTTCTTGATTCTGTCGATGTTTTCTTTGGTCGTAGCGGCTGAAGGTCTACCAGAACGAGGCAAGTCTACTACTACTTCTCGGCCTTCTTTAAAAGCCTTATACCATTCATAAGCCCTTGTTTTCGATCTACACGATTCGCCGTAGGTATTTCGCAGCATTTTTAGTGATTCACCACATGAAATATCATTCGAAACACAAAATTTAAGGCACACTTTTTGTTCAACAATATTTTCCATTGTAAAAATCGCCGAGGACTCAAAACTATGACCAACAAAAAATGTATTTTGAAACAGATTAAATGACAGATCCCGCTCAAATTTTGCGTGCTAAATCAGTACAGAGCTACCAACATGCAGTAAAAAAATTTGAACGACCTCTTTTACGCGGGTCTTTTTATTGACATATTCCCGATACTTTTTACACAGAGTAGTATAAACTTAAGTTATTCGATCAAATTTTTTGGAACGTCACCGCTTACGTAGAATAGTCTTAATCCGGCACTGGGTGTATTCAGAATAAGTGTATGAAACTTTGTCACCTATTTCTACATATTCTTGCTTAACATTATCACTGTATTAAGTGTTTGTTGAATTTTCTGCCGTTTTTATAGATAATGATGTTATTTCATCAAAGTCGTTGTCAAGCATTTCTTTTTATTTCTGGCGTAGATATAAATAGACTTAAAGAATATTAGGTGATTTTTCTTTACTAATCAATTGAAGTCTTATCATTTGATACTTAAAAAAAACAACCACTTTTACTTTATTTTTTATTTATTATCTTATCACTATTTTCAATATTTCAAATCTTAGAAGTTCCAAGTTATATTTATCACAATAATATAAGACTTAAAACTATTATTACTCAAAAACCATTTCCGTCTAAAATTTAACAATAAATTAAACTTAATTGGCCTCCATTCGTATACTTAGTGAGGAAAATGTATGTGTAAGGAGTCATTCATAAAAAATATATTATCAGATTTTGATTGGTATCAATGAACCATTGCTAAGTTATAAGCTGGAACAAATTTGTGCGAAAAAGGTGTGAAAATGTATATAAATTACCTTCCTAGTTTCGAATGCATGAACAAATTCTACGAGGTTGTCACTTACTAAAAATAAGTTAATGTTATATCTGACTCTTTGCAAATCAAATGGTTTGTGACTTTTTAAAACACTTTTTGTGAGCTATAGAAATGATTACACGAGTAATTAAAACAACTTTTAACTTTCAGTATTTTAATCGCGTGTTATTACATGGTTTTTTAAAGCCCGACGTTTCGAAAACTTTTCAGTAATCATGGTCACGGGAAGACTAAAAAACCCATGTAATAACACGCGATTAAAATATCCGAAAGTTAAAAGTTGTTTTAATTATAATGTGCAATCGTGAAAGTCTTAGAAAATACTTTGATCACATGAGACCAATATTTTTCACATTTAAGATGTATTTAATATGTGTTTGGTTAATGCCATACACCTTCAAATAAGGTAACTACATATGTTTAGTGTACTTATAAGAAGAATATATAACTTGCTTCAAAATATATTTTCAACGAAACGACCAAATATATGCATGTCTTTTCAACCTTTTCCCTTCCTATTTATTTTTTTGAGATTTATCTTGGCTCTAATCCGTTAAACTACATTTCAATGAAAATTTCCAGTTTTGATGACTTTATTAAACAATTCTTTAAATAAAAACGATATTTCTATTTTTTATAATATTTTTTGTGTTTTTGACAATAAAAACTAATACAAACTATCTACAGTAATTAATGTGTCTCTACATCGGACAGTTTATTACAGTAACTTTCAAAGTATAAAAACAAACTAAGAAGCACCAGGACATCTTTTGAATTTAATACAAATACGTTCACATTTACTATTGAAAATCAACAACTCTTTTTAAAAAACAATCTGATATTTTTTAGCGTCATCAGGCTTCATATATATCAAACTATACTTATAAAAAAACTGTCTTTGAAGATGTGTTTCTATCGGTTGTATGAATTTGTGCGAGACGCGTTGGTAACCCAATATCAGCCAATTCACATTTGCATTAAAAAATTAAGGATTTGAAAGAATTTAACTACCACCAGTCCTGTTATTTATCTCTTTGTAGTAAGTAATATACTATTATCAATTGTATGAGAGTTGCAATATTATCGCTGCCAAAACTCAGACAAATTGATGACATTGGCAGCGATAATCTTGCAAGTTGTGACAATCTATGGACGCAAAAGATACGTAAGGGGCCCAATTATGGCCGATTTTTATTGGCTCATTTCTCTTTTCACGGCTGTGTTTTTGGCATCGGTTTATATTTGAATGTCTCTTAATAATATAAAATAATTGAGTTTTGGGTATTTTCATTGTTTAATTTAAAACTTTTTGGTCATGAAAACCTCATGAGTCATAATTGTTCATAGTCCCCACATGAGTCGCCTGTGTCGATTTTTTTCTTTCCTTTATTCATTATCTTCATTGTTGTTTTATTAAAACTGTTATATATCGGGCTTCTTAGTTTGTAATATATACTAAAAGTGATATACGACCATATAATTATTTAAAATAAACTTTAACTTAAAGTAAAATAGGAAAATTAGAATTCAGGGTCCGGTGCATCAATAGCATAACCAAACTTCTGCAAAGCAGTTTTGATTTCACCAAAAACTGTTGCATCCTCGATTGTAGCTGGAAGCTTTACCAGCTGGGACCTTGCTAATTTGGCTATAGCTCCTCTGAGGGCTTTGCCAGATCTAGTTCGAGGTAGAGCAGGTACAGCCACTGCTTTCCTAAACGCAGCTATCGGACCAATAAGATGACGAACTAGAGCGATTAGTTCTTGAGTTACTGTACTCTCTGCTACTATTTCTTCATCTGAAAGAGATAATAAAAAAATGTTTATGGGCATAAATTATGACTCTACATAATGACATATAATTCTCACAAGGGTTGCCCGTAGTGTGAGAAG
Source organism: Bedellia somnulentella (assembly GCA_963576735.1). Classification (NCBI taxonomy): domain Eukaryota; kingdom Metazoa; phylum Arthropoda; class Insecta; order Lepidoptera; family Bedelliidae; genus Bedellia; species Bedellia somnulentella. Next base: position 833,468 of record OY755191.1, read on the forward strand.
TATTCCCAGGTAACAAACAGCAATACCGACGTGTCCCATTATAAAAGACAATGTAAGAAAAATATAGTTACATTACATAATAAAAGAATCTAAAATGATATAAAAAGGAAAGCAAAATTCGTATAAAAAATAAAAAATATAAATGAAAAACTTAGAATTATACATGCTTGTGTATATGTTTGTGTGAGTGTATGAGTATGTATGTGTGTGTTTGTGTGTTTGTAACTATGTTACTTTTATTTTGTGTGCATCTAAAAGTGTTTTTTTTATTTACTTATTAAGAAAATATTTTCTGTTTACTTATAGTCTAACTTAATTATCCAATCTATAATGAAGGTTTGAAATACAAATGCAAATGTTTTGCTACGTCTGATATGTATTCGAATCAAGATTGTCATATGTAACAATCTACATTAGAAAGCTTTAAATTATGGTTTATGAAGTGAAGATATATTAAAAGTGTATCCTCTGTCGAGGAAGTAAAACACAATTATGTTAGCATAGTTATTGATAAAGATTTAAAAAAAAATTCGTTGAGTAATTATGGATTTAGATTTATTAGATATGTCATAGATGACCAAACATTATTGGTATCATACGAAGCGACTTTGGAAATTGAGGAAGATTAACGATTCAAAGTTCTCTATTCAAGTATATAAACAAGAGTGCGTGGAGCAACAGTTTAAATTAATTATGTTTTGAATAGCATGTTGGGTTTGACCATGAATAAGAAGATTCCTAAATATGTGAAACTTATAAGCCCATATAAATTGTTAATTAAAAATTTTATTTTAGATACAGGCTTCCTTCCTTATGTAAGATCGGAAATACCTATTCAAAACCTACAACATACTTAAACAAGACAACTAAATAACTCCATTTACAACTCCTATCAACTCACCATCTTGCGGCGGTCTCATACCATACAAACACAGCGGCACATTCCCATTCGTCACATCGGGCGCTCCGACCTCCACCGCATCAGCCACTAAGCGTGAGTATAAGTAATTCCTATCAAGTAACTCACCATAATTACTAAGAGGCTTAGAATATGACTACCCCATTTCTTCCCGCGGGTGTACGTAAGAGGCGACTTAGGGTATTGGGGCTTTTTAAGTGCTTTTTGGGCGATGCAGTTGGGACCCATCACCAAAAACATTTATTTTACAATCTTTTCCCCATTTAACTCCCAAAAGTGGCTGAAGAATTTCTGATTCCGAAGCTCTGGCTACCCCTTTAAGGGATATATAGCCGTGAGTATATGTATGTATGTAACTCACCATCCTGTGGCGGTCTCATAACATACAGACAAAGCGGCACATCTCCCTTGGTCACATCGGGCGCTCCGACGACCACCGCGTCAGCGACCCTCGCGTGGCGCAGCACCACGTCTTCCAGCGCCGCCGTGGACAGCCGATGGCCTGCCACGTTGATGACGTCATCGGCCCGGGCCACCACCCATACGGCTTGCTCGGCGCTAATCCAGCCGGCGTCTTGGGTGTCGTAGTGGCCCTAGGGATTTTATAAAGAATTTAGTTTTGAGATATAAGATATATTGATGAGATGCTGCTGTAAAATGAATGGGGCTAATTATTTGACAGTAAAAAGATACATACATATTCACCCTAAAAACAAATATGATAACATAACAAATATAGAAATTCCTGAGACACTTTTGAAAGTTGAGAGGGAAATTGTTTTATTGTTGATGGTAATGATGTATCACCAACCACTATAAAAGCTCAAAGACTCTGAATCGCTTCTTATGAGAACTTGAAAGGGCAGAATGAAAGAAGTAAAATTTGTTCTTAGCCTAGCCTTATCTTCAATAAAACTATTGAATAGCATGTAAAAAATATCCTTAATATCAATTAGTTTTTTTTAATGTTAAACGCCATATGTCCAAGCAAAATCGGCAAATCAAATAACAGGAATTGAAAAACTAATATTGAGTTATTATATTTCCCTCACCGAATATCCATTAGACTGAAACATTGACTTACGGGGTAAGATTCGAAGTAGGTCTCCTTAAATCTCTCATCAGCCCTCCACAGGGTGGAAGCGAAGCCAGGGGGCAGAGGTAGCTTGGCCACCAGCCGACCTACTTCGCCGGGTTCGCATTCTGTGCCATCTTCACGGAGAGCTCGCACTGAAAATGAAGGGTTTATGTAAAGTCGGTTTATGGAGAATATTTTTAAAGTGTATGTAGTGACGGTTTAGATTGTCACTACCCCTTTCTACCCACGGATGTCGTAGGCGGCGACTAAGGGCATGGGGCTTGTTTAAGTGGTTTTTGGGCGATGTGGTTCGAAACCCATCACCAACGATTCCTTATTTCCACCATCTTGTCCCCTATCAACTTCCAAATTTGGCTGACGCGTTTCTAGCTCTGCAGTTCTGGCCACCCCTTTTTGGAATTTATGGCTGTATGTATTTTAAAAATGATAGGTTCATAAGATTTCATATGAAGAAGAGAGTTGATAAAACGAGGAAACGAAATAGTTACAGTTGTTAGCTGTATATCTTTACGAACAGAGAAATATTTATGTCATGGCACAAACCGAAATTCGAGGCAGTATTTTTACCACTATGTTTTGCACTCTCACTTTAACGTTCGGCGGAACTTGACACTTTCCCTCAACGTTAATAATAACAAACGAATAAACCACACTTAAGCATTGATGTACTGTGCCCAACTCAGGATTTGAGTCACACGCCTCTTTGCCCGAAAGGCGGTGGTGCTCCCGGCTAATCTATTAAAATATATATTATACAGTTAAAACGAGTACTTACTATCATATCCAGGAACCGGATATCCGGCCGAATGAGGAGGAGGAGCATTCACCCCATACCCGAGACAGGCGGCGGTGATGGCTGAGCCAGTTTCTGTCTGCCACCAATGGTTCAGCACTGGCACGCCGAACACTCGCTCGGCCCATTGCTGAAATAATACACAAATTTAAGGTAAAACTGAGTGAATTCAGCTTAGAATATCGCGGTCGTTGTAAAAGATGATTCATAGTTTAAGGCTTTTTATATGATCTGGCTGAAGACCATTACGATGTTCATATTTTACAATATTTACTTAATAACTCCCAAAAATACATACCTATACTCACAGCTATCAATCCTTAAAAGGGGTAGCCAGAGCTTCTGAATAAGAAATTCCTCATCTACTTTTGGAGTGGGGAAAAGATTGTAAAATTAAGTTCTTGGTGATGGGTCTCCCACCGCCCCTATACCTTTAGTCGCCTCTTACGATCACCCACAGGTAGAAATGGGGTAGTGCTTTTCTTAGCCGACACTACACAGCATTTTTTGTACATATCTAGATGTATTGATTACTCAATCACGGCGGCCCTTAGAAAAGTACGACGCCCTGTGGCATGATATACTAAGTCGATAATTTATTTATTTACATTCATATGCTATGAATCCCAAATCGGTGTACCCAGAGCTTAAAAATTTGAAATTCCTTAGTTACTAAAAGGTTAAGCTACCTCTACCCGTGGGTGATCGTAAGAGGCTACTAAAGGTATCGGAGCTTATTAAGTGAATTTTGAGTGATGCGGCTGGACACTAACAGTTTATTTATTACTAGCATCTTTTCCCGATTGAACTTTAAAAAGCGGCTGAAGAATTTCCCATTCTAAAGCTCTGTCTACACCGTTTAGGGATTTATAGCCGTGAGTATATTAATGTATGTAAAAAATATAAAGTAGAATAATTTTTGTGGCAATATTTTTAGCATAACATAACATCAAACATAAACGATCACGCCGTTTATCCCCGAAGGGGTTGGCAGAGGTACCAATACTTCTGAATTCACATGGCAGCGCCATCTAGTTTCCAGAGAAGGTACCCACGTTTTGCTTGAAGAGTGTACTCACCTGATAGGGGGCAGGTCTATCGCCGTTTTGTACGAATACACTGTCACATGACTAAGTACAACTCAGCCATGTGGGTTTTCTCACGATGTTTTCCCTCACCGTTAACAACCATGATAAATAAACCACACATGACTTTAGAAAAGACAAATTGGTGTAGGCCCGTCCCAGGATTGGAACTCACGTCCTTCTGTTTTCGGGCGGGTGTACTACCCACTGGACTATCATATCTATTTATCATCTTTTATAATTTTTTTGCAGTATTTATTTGATTGTTTAACCTGCCAGAGAAATTTTCGTTTTGTCATTAGGTATATTAGCTGGAACACATGAACCTATTGGTATAGAAAGAAATGTAAAACAAAACTGTTTTTGTATAAATGTACCATTTAAGGACGTTGTTTTCATTAAATAAATAAATATGCATCAAGTGAAAAGCGTTTTTTTTTAATTTTTACTTTTCTTTGAGTTTACTATGTCAAAATAAATATCATCGCTCTTCCTTTCTTTTCTTCCATCTACATATTTTAGTAGATAAAAATTGGTAACACTTACTTAGCATAGGGAAGTCGATTGCCCGACCCAAAGTACATTATGTAAATATAAATGGACCCGACAGGTCATCCTTTGTTCGCTGACAACATTTAAATAACAAAACTGTACACAATTCGACTCCGGCGCATATAATACAATACACAATATATTTTACTAGGAATAGGGAAGTATTCAACATACTTTAAAAATTTATATGTGGGTCTTTTTAAAATAGATTTGGAGGTTTACTGAATTGTTTTGTGACTGTGAGTCATATTTGAAATGGCTAAACGATTGTGCGATTTGGTTTGGTAAACCTTGTTAGTTCAGTTGGAAAGACTGCCGTCTTTAATATTTTAAAATAGATAAAAATAAATGCATATACACACATTAATACTCACAACAAATTAGCCGCATTAAAACTATAAAATGTTCTTTTTCGTGTGCATGACAGCAAAAACAGTATTATAATCGATACATACATACATACATATACTCACGGCTATAAATCCCCAGAAGGGGTAGCCAGAGCCAAGGAATTAAAAATTCCTCAACCACTTTTGGAAGTTGCGTGGGGAAAATATGGTAAAATAAAGGTTGTTGGTGATAGGCCTCCAACCACATCGCCCAAAAATCCCTTGAAAAGTCCCAATACCGTTAGTCGCCTCTTACGTACACCCACCGGAAGTAATGGGGTAGTGTTATTTTAAGCCGACACTACACAGCAATATAATTATACGAGTAATAGATGTTTTTTATTAGTGTTCTGTTTAGCACTAATAGAAATAAAGTTCAAAATTTTTGCCCGATCCATACACAGTTGTGGCCGATAAAATCTCTGACAAGCCTAATGGGGGCTAAAAGGAGTAAGTGTTTGCATCTACGGAAAATCTCAATTAAGCTGAATTCAATATAAAAAAAATCTTCATGAACTGCTATACGGGAAAAGTTACGAGTACATCGTTAATATTGGATCATTATTATAATAAATACATTTTGATCTAGTAAACTAACCAACATAAAATTTATAATACGAGAGGGCACATAGTATTTGTGTCTGTGTTAATTAATGTGTATAAACAATTAACCTATACTTATAATTAAGGAAAGCTTAATATAGGTTAGCCAAGTTTTGTAATTGGAAATTCCACAGCCACTTTCGGAGTTCAACTGCAATACTCAAATTCAAACGCTCCCGCCGTATATTTCCGAAAAGGTTGGCAGAGGTACTATTACATAACATAACATAAACGTTCACGCCGTTTATCCCCGAAGGGGTTGGCAGAGGTACCAATACTTCTGAACTCACATGGCAGCGCCATCTAGTGTCCAGAGGAAGGTACCCACGTTTTGCTTAGACAGTGTACTCACGTGATAGGGGGCAGGCCTATCGCCGTTTTGTACGAATACACTGTCACATGACTAAGTACAACTCAGCCATGTGGGTTTCCTCACGATGTTTTCCCTCACCGTTAACAACCATGATAAATTAAAAACACACATATGACTTTATAAAAGACAAATTGGTGTAGGCCCGACCCAGGATTGGAACTCACGCCTTTCTGCTTTTAGGCGGGTGTTCTATCCACTGGACTATCATGTCATGTACTATTACTTAGTAACATTATAGTTAGTTCTCTAATTTGAATATGTATTTTATTTTTCTCGAAATGCTATATATAATTTTATAATTTTTGTATATATACTCGTAGGAATCATAGATATGTATGTAGTGAATAATATGGATATATATTATGAGATCGATATATCTATACTATAATAAGACTGTAACGAGGTCAAAACTGTACATTGAAGAAAAAAAAAATTAAAACCGGTGGAATATGTTTTATTTATGATACTGAAGCCAAATTTGCTATTTTTGAAAAAAATGACTGTCTGTCTGTCTGTATGTCCGTTCATCACGTTAATTCTACCGGACCGATCTTGATCAAATTTGGCATGAATGTAGGTTATACACCTGGCCAACATATAGGACATAATTTATCCCGGATTTCGCAAGGGTTCCCACAGGAGCATAAAAAAACATAATTTTTATATGGTTCCCCATATTCACACGATTAATTTTTTCATCGACCGACTTTATCGGACTCTTCATTATTAGCCTTTTTGGAAAAATAAGGGTTTTATCCATTTTCATCAAAATAATTGTCCATTTAATTGTTTGTCAATAGTATGACTACTAGATATATAGGATATCACAAATTTGAGACCGTTTGGTAAACACTAAGTACGAAAGACCCAGGTTCGAATCCCAGGTGGTCAAAGTCTTTTTGCGTATTTTTTTTGCTTTTGTGTTAGGTTAGAATAATAGGATGCACTAATCCTTCTTTTTCACATTCAACTATGCGAATATGTATGAATAAAGATAATTGAAAGCATATTGTATGAATTTTGCGTATTCATTTGGTAGGTTTGAGAATATGTTTATAACTTTTCTTTATTTAACTATTTTAAACTAATATTCTCATAGATATATTATACTTTACTCAAGCATAAATTAATATTCTGTTTAAGCCTCAGAATGCATAGTTTGTAAATAATAGTAAATATCTCAATGTTAATTCAGTAACGCCGTCTGTTATCACTTAAAAAGTCTCAATTATCTTTATATCTAATTCAACGCCCACGGGAATATAAGTACAAAAAAAACAGAAGTTAGTGTAGTTAGATAGTGTTTTGGATGTAAACTGGATGCAAAAAATGTAGTCCACGCGGACGTATTTTTTTTGCGAACCGGGGGTAGATCGATAACATCACATTTGTGTTCTCTCAGTTGTATTTTCGGTTTTTATTTGTAATACGCATAAAAACGAATAGAAAAAGCCTTTCACGTGTTAGTTGTAGCGTTATTCATATACACAAGTGTTATCCTAGGAATATATCGAGTGATAGTGATAATATTAGTGATTGAAAATTGTGACGGTTTAACGGACAAAAACATACATCATATGTTAGAAAAAACGCATCCAGTAACCAGTTCATTGGCGGAGTAAACCAGCTAAGTATCTTATGTACTTAATTCACATTTGATTACCTGCCAATTCAATAAAATTACATAGTTGTCAATCAAAAACATCACAACTCTATCGAGGTCATTGATCGCAACTACTAAGTTCTTAGTTCGAGAGACTTTCTATCTGCAAACTTAATAATAAAACACGGGTTCCATTACCGTATTAATTTTCTTTTTTTTCTTTTTGTTGGTGTTTTTGTTGCGTTTATTTATTTGTTATGTTGTAACTTTGTAATATTAAGATACAGAAAAAGTTTATCGCGTTTATCACTTAGCACATTCGTTAAGCAGTAATCTAGTTATAGTCGTCATAGTCGTTATATATAGTCTAGTTATAGTAATTATATCATTTATTGTGTCGCTTAGGTACTTGCCTGTATAAGTAAGTGTATTATTGAATAGCTATTTCGGAGCTTGTGTGAATAATTGAAACATTTATTATTTAGCTATCTAAGTTATTAGTTCGCTATAGATTTTTTTTACGGTATTTATATTTTAGTTTCATAAACAAAGACTTATATCGTAGAATGGAATCAATAACAACTCGTAGGATGGCTGCTGAACAAAAGTATGAAAAACTCAAAAGAGAATTTAGTGATGCGGAGGATTTAAAAAATAGGCTTTTAGAAGAACGTGACGAAAACTGTATCACTATTCGTAATTTAAAATTAAAAAATAGTACTCTCGTTGAGAAAGTGGAGTTACTTCGGCAATCTTATGATATGTGTCAATCAGAGCTGGAAAAACAACAGCTAATAATTAAATCTCATGAAGATCAGTGCGCTAAACATGAAATAGCCGTAGAGCGAATTTATATCCTTAATGAGCAGTTGGCAGAGGCACACGCTCAATTATCAGAGTTTCATAGACTTAAAGATATAAATGAAGACTCTCACGCACTTTCTTTATGCGCAGAACTTGAAGTGGAGTCAATATCTTCTTTGAATTCTATCGCGAATCAAAAATCATTAAGTCATAGGCAAATAAAGAAATATAAATTAGTTAATAAACGCATATATAGCTCAACGAAAAATCTGATAAATATTAAAAATAGTATTAGAAACATTAATAAAACCTACAAAAAAATAAATTTAATTCAAAAAATCGATAGTTTAAATAGCCAACTAAAAAATATGATTGCTAGTCAGGAAGAGGTAAAAAAAAGGTATATGAATATAAGTAACCTAATAGAAAAAGAGACGGATTGTCATAAATTGTCTGAAAAATCTTGTAACTTTATGTCTCCGCCGTTACAATCAGACAAAGAACAATCCATCCCTACCACTACCACCCCGGTTCGCAAAACTATAATATTTTCCGATGGTATGGGGTTACGTTTCGGAGAAATATTAAATGATCACATACATCAGACAGTAACAAACTATTGTTATACTGGTGCTCCCTTTAATTATATTATCGATAAAGTTACTTTGGGTGAATATGACGAGTATACTACAATTGTTATATTATTCGGTAGTAGTATAGGATTAAATAAAAAAATATTGAAGAAAGGCATTAGCCAGCTTTTAGAGATACAAAAGAAATATAAATGTAAGTTTATATTTTGTACCTTACCATATATATATAATTATATGAGTAAGCATAATAATGATATTCATATGTTTTGTACCTTACCATATATATATAATTATATGAGTAAGCATAATAATGATATTCATATGTTGAATAATTTTATATTTAATATGACCAGCCGTCAAAGCGACGTTTTCTTTACTCTGGACGTGAATAAGTTCATACCTTATTCAAGACAACGATCGGGTACTATATACATACCCTTAAATAAAAAACGTACCATTGCTAAATTATTAGCATATCATATATCGAACCCTCCCTTATTTAATATAAGGGAAAACTTACTTACAATATGTGATGGTGGAAACCATAATTTAAACTTTTAAGTGAGACAATAGAAGAGCCTCCTGTCATCCTTAAGCCGTCACCTTCAATTAATATTAACATTGTAAACAAGGAAGGAGGTTCTTCTGGCAAAATATTTAAAAACCGTGCTTTACAAGGAGACCCACAATTTAAATTAGTATTTCAAAATACTCAGGGGTTTTCTTGTAAAGAATTAGAAATTGAATTGTTTTTAGAAAGATATCAAATTGATTGTTTCTGTGTCTCAGAACACTGGCTTAAGAATTGCGAGCTCATATTTGGTTTTCAAAATTACAACTTAGCTAGTAGCTACTGCCGCAATTCTAAAGCCTGTGGTGGCTCCGCTATATTTATAAAAAATAGTATTAAATGTAAAAATCGTGAGGATATTGTAAAACTGAGCGTTGAGCAAGTCGTGGAGATATCCTGCATAGAGTTACTAAACTACTTTATAGTAAGCGTATATCGAGCCCCCTATAGTCAAAATTATGAAAGATTTGAAAGTGTAATGGAAGATGTATTAACTAAAATTTTCAAGAGTAAAAAACAATTAATTATTTGTGGAGACTTCAATATAGATCTCTTAAAAGATAGTACTCAGAAAACACGGTTGATGAGTTTATTCCAATCGTTTAATTTAGAAAATTTATTCTTGGAACCTACTAGAACCAAAACATGTTTAGATAATGTATTTACAAATGCTGAATTCATAAGTAAATCTGTAATAAATAAACTAAAATCTGATCACAGTGGTCTTTTTGTAAACTTTCCACATAAGGCACCAGACCGAAAAATTATAGTTAAAAAAAGGAGTATCACTGCTTTCAAAGTTGAAAAATATATAAACTTAATCAGTTATAAGCTGCCCACTTCTTCAGTAAATAAAAATCCAAATAATAGTTATAATACTTTTTTTAAAGTACTGATAGACGAATTTAATAAAATATTTACTATTAAAGATGTAACTATATGTAATAAATTTAAATTTAGTGAGTGGGCAACACCAGGCATATATAAATCTAGAGAAATACTATTTGATTTATACGATCAAAAAGCGTTCTCACATAATGATGAATTTATAGAATATGTAAAAAAATACTCAAAATTTTTTAATAAAGTTTGTAAGGAGGCTAAAGCAAGATACTTGAGCCAACGTATTAAAACATCTGATAATAAAGTAAAAACCGTTTGGAACATTATCAACACTCAAACTGGCAAAAGCAAATCATGTGATCAGGACTTTTGTATTCGGTCTGATCGAGGTTTGACTACTTCAAATGATGTAATTGCTTGTATTTTTGAAAAATATTTTGCTGATATACCTTTTAAGACCACTGAACACTTAAATTCATCTGCTACGTTAGCTCAAGAGCTGTTGCAACAAAACGTTGCAATTTGTAAATCTATATTTAATTTTAAAGTTGTCAGTCCCGAAGATATCATTAAAGTGTTTAAATCACTGAAATTGAAAAATTCTGAGGATATCTGGGGTATGTCAGTAAAAGTATGCCATAATTTTATTGTAATAATAGCTCCTTATTTAGCGAAAATATTTAATGAATGTATAAGTAATGGTATCTTCCCAGATCTCATGAAACATAGTAAAATTGTACCTTTACTAAAATCTGGAGGTGATAAAAATAATCCTGAAGGTTATAGGCCTATATCTATACTACCGGTTATGAGTAAAATATTTGAAAAACTTATGCTTAATCAACTGCTCTTGCATTTTAGTTCCAACAATTTGTTTCACCCTAAACAATTTGGTTTCACGAAAGGCCGCTCTACCACTGACGCAGGCGTTGCCCTAATTAAACATATTTTTGGTTCGTGGGAACTTAAGAATGATGCAATCGGTTTGTTCTGCGATCTTACAAAGGCTTTTGATTGTGCGGATCATAATATTTTATTCATAAAATTGGGACATTATGGCATCGAAGGTGACGCACTTAAATTAATAAAGTCCTACTTCTCAGATCGAATACAAAAAGTGCAAATCGATAAAATAAAATCATCTGGAACTCATGTAAAAATGGGTGTTCCACAGGGATCTATATTAGGCCCATTTTTGTTTCTAGTATATATTAATGATTTGCCGTTCATGGTCGAGAAAAGGTCTGAAATAGTATTATTTGCTGATGATACTTCTTTAATTTTTGACGTTAAAAGGAATTCGGAAAATATTGACGATGTAAATAATGCAGTTTCCCAAATTCAAACATGGTTTGCTTCAAACAATCTTGTACTAAATGCCAAAAAAACCAAATGTATTAAATTTGCATTACCAAATGTTAAAAGTGTTGATAATGAAATTACATTAAATAATGAAAAATTACCATTTACGGATAGCGCAGTTTTCTTAGGGATACATCTGGACTCAAAGCTCCAATGGGGACCCCACATTAGCGCGCTAGCTGGCAGGCTAAGCAGTGCTGCCTATGCCGTTAGAAAGATAAGACATTTAACTGATGTACAGACCGCTCGTTTAGTTTACTATAGTTATTTTCATAGCATCATGTCTTATGGCATTTTACTCTGGGGCAGAGCTGCTGATGTTGGGTCAATATTCATTTTACAGAAAAGAGCAATAAGAGCTATTTATAATTTAGGTTCACGAGATTCCCTTAGAGAATTGTTTAAAACCATAAATATAATGACACTGCCATGTCAATATATTTATGAAAACATCATGTATGTGAGAAAAAATTTGAAAGCATTTTCCAAAAACTGTGACAGACATACTAGAAGTCTTAGAGATAATAATAGAATTTCAATTCAAAAGTACAGATTGTCAAAAATAAATACATCTTTTATGGGGTTATGTGTAAAATTTTATAATAAAATACCTGATGACATTTTGAATCTAACAGAAAAGAAATTCAAAGTAATTATAAAACGCAGTCTTCATTTAAAAGCTTATTACAGTTTAAATGATTATATGATAGATGAAACTGCTTGGTGTCACCAGGGCTCTATTCGGGATATTTCCAGACATACACCAATATTGTAATTTGACTAAGAAAAGATGTGTGTTGCTGAGTTTCTTACGGGTTCTTCTCGCAACAATACACCTTACGAATCCGAAGTAGAGTCAGTAGAGTAAGATTTAACTTATACGTAAGTTTGTGACGTTCAAAAAATAGAGAACAATTCTTTTTATTTTGAAATAAATATTTTTTATCTTTTATCTTATCTTTACGTAGTCGCGGGCAAAAAGCTAGTAGCTACTATAATAAGACTGTAACGAGGTCAAAACTGTACATTTAAGAAAAAAAATAAAAACCGGTGTAATATGTTTTATTTTCGGTACTGAAGCCAAATTTGCTATTTTTGAAAAAAATGTCTGTCTGTCTGTCTGTATGTCCGTTCATCACGTTAATTCTACCGGACCGGTCTTGATCAAATTTGGCATGAATGTAGGTTATACACTTGGCCAACATATAGGATATAATTTATCCCGGATTTCGCAAGGGTTCCCACAGGAGCATAAAAAAACATAACTTTTATATGGTTCCCCATATTTACACGATTAATTTTTTCATCGACCGACTTTATCGGACTTTTCATTAATAGTCTTTTTGGAAAAATAAGGTTTTCATCCATTTTCATCAAAATAATTGTCCATTTAATTGTTTGTCAATAGTATGACTACTAGATATATAGGATATCACAAATTTGAGTCTTTCACAAATGTCTGCGTGGCGTAGCGGTATACCGTTTGGTAAACATTAAGGACGAAAGACCCAGGTTCGAATCCCGGGTGGTCAAAGTCTTTTTGCGTATTTCGTCGTTCTTTATATCTAATACAACGCCCACGGGAATATAAATACAAAAAAACAGAAGTTAGTGTAGTTAGATAGTGTTTTGGTATTTTGGATGTAAACTGGATGCAAAAAATTTAGTCCACGCGGACGTAGTCGCGGGCAAAAAGCTAGTAAATAATATATATATATATATATATATATTTATTGTTTATGTATTACCGTTTCTTTTTCGTGGGATGCCTCTGATGTCACTTTGTCATGGTGTTGACTGAAAATCAGTTCTGTGAGTCAAAAGCTCACAGAAAATGCTGAGACAGCACCAATTCGCTGTTCAGTTCTTTTTTGTTTTTGTTTTTTTAATTTTATATTAATTTGTTATAAATGTTGTTAAAATTAAGTTGTAAAAATTTATGTTACTTGTTCTTCTTGTGCCTACAAATGGCGAATAAACGTTTTTCTTCTTCACGTGAACAATCACGTGACATTTTCACCTAGTGTTCAGAATATCCACGTTTTGCTTGGACAGTGACAGGGGGCAGCAGGCTTATCACTGTTTTGTACGAATATACTGTCACATGACTAAGCAATGTGGGTTTCCTCAAAATGTTTTCCCTAACCGTTGACCACCATCATAAATTAACATACCTCTCAGTTCTACCAATTGAGTTGTCACAGTTAACTGTAAAATTATTGTATAAAGGGATGCTCGGTGATATGTCTCCAGCCATCATTTAAAATGCCCCAATATCAAATATGTCCTAAAAATAGAATCAAGCAAGTATATTTTATGAACATACTCTTATAATGGTATCTTCCCAGATCTCATGAAACATGGTAAAATGGAGGAGTCATGGCTAAAATATTTGAAAACTTATGCTTTATCAACTGTTTTTGAACTCAAGTTTTAAAAAAATGTTTTACGCCTAACAATTAGGTTTTACAAAGGGCCGCTCTACCTCGAACGCAGGCGTTGCCATAATTAAATATATTTTTCGTTCGTCATTATACATAACATAACATAACATAAACGTTCACGCCGAATATCCCCGAAGGGGTTGGCATAGGTACTAATACTTCTGAACATCACGTGACTTTGTCACCTGGTGTTCAGAGTACCCACGTTTTGCATGAACAGTGTACTCACGTGATAGGGGGCAGGCCTATCGCTTTTTTGTACGAATACACTGTCACAAGACTAAGCACAACTCAGTCATGTGGGTTTCCTCACGATGTTTTCCCTCACCGTTAACAACCATGATAAATTAACCACACATATGTTTTTAGAAAAGACAAATTGGTGTAGGATCGACCCGGGATTTGAACACTAGTCGCTTGCACGTTAACCGGTGTTCTACCCATTGAGCTATCACGTCGTTTTTATATAAAAATAATGCAATCGGGTTACTCTGCGATCCTACTTAAGCGCTTGATTGTGCAGATCAAACTAATTAATTCATAAAATTGGAAAATTATGGCATTATAAGTGATGAACTAAAATTAATAAAGTCATTTCAACAATTTTAAATTGAGTACAATAAGTTTAAATAGATAAATTGTTAATTAAATCAGCTGGAATTAATGTAACAATGGTTGTTCTACAGGTTTTTGAACTTTTTTGTTTGTGGCTCATAATAATGATTTGCCATTCTTGATCGAAAAAAATATAAACATACATACATACATATACTCACGGCTATAAATTCCTAGAAGGGGTAGCCAGAGCTAACGAATTAGAAATTCCTCAGCCACATTTGGAAGTTGCGTGGGGAAAAGATGGTAAAATAAAGGTTGTTGGTGATGGGTCTCCAACCGCATCGCCCAAAAATCCCTTAAAAAGCCCCAATACCGTTAGTCGCCTCTTACGTACACCCACCGGAAGAAAAGGGGTAGTGCTATTCTAAGCCGACACTACACAGCAAATCTAAAGTAGTGTTATTTGCTGATGATACATATATTTAATTTGGAATGAAAAAAATATTGACGAGGTAAATAATGCAGCTTCAAATCATCATATACTAAATTCCAAAAAACTAAGTGTATTCATTTGGTATTATCAAATGCTCAAAGTGTCAATGAAATAACATTAACAATCGAAAACAAATAATGAACGGATATCAAAGTGTTCCTAGGACTATGTCTTGACTTAAAACTCCAATGGACACAAACACACACACCACACACAGAATCACTTTGCATTTTTGCGTATATTACGAGTGTTTTTTCTTTGGTTTTCATTCTCAAATTTGTTTCGTTAAAAAAACCTATCTTTTATTTTGTTTTACTTTCGCCCGATTTCTGAATTGAGTATTCCAGCTGAGAACAACTTAAGTATCGTTCTGTCGCATCGAAATCTTAACAACTGAATGAGACAAAACAATACTTAAGTCGTTCTCAGCATAAATACTCAATTCAGAAATTGGGCGTTAAAGTTTAATTTTAATTTATATTTCGATTTATGTTTGTTAAACTAGCGCCTTAAAGTTGTTAATCAGTCTCGGACGTGAGGGAGCGGGGTCTTCTGATACAGGTGCTATTACTTAATAGAAGGCCCCAGCAGAAACTTATACTGTAACATCTGGTTTTGAAATAAACATATTTCATTTTTATTATTTATTAGCGCAATAATTACAACTTAAAGCATTCCTGAATAGTGTAGCTTTGAGATTGTGAAAGCGCTTTTATGAACGGTTCAGTATCTCCGAAAATAAGCCAAAGTTACAAACTTTGCATACATCACACATACACACACATACTCCCGGCTATCTTTTGTCCGCGCAACTGCTACACAAAATAATCCTTATAGCATGATTCAGTATTCACGTGCGACGACGGCGCGCTGGCTTATTTCATTGCAATTTACTTTTTTTGATTAACACTCCATGTTTCTTATATCCGCCAACAAACTACTATGTAGTTTGGCGGAATTACTGTAAACAAATTTTGTATGTTATTAAAACGAAATAAAGCAATTAAAAAATAAAATAAAAAAATGTATAAGTTTGGTGTTTCCATACCGATTTCTATTATTTTTTTTTATTTAATAGGTAATAATATAAACTATTTGAAATTAGAGATAAAAGAGAGTATTATAAACATAACAGTAAACAAATATAGTCAGAATGCTCCGAACTGCTAAGCTATCAGCAGTTACGCGTGTTATTGTGAGTCAACCATAAAATATAGACTTATGCTGTTCAGCAATATTTTAATGACAATTTAATGTGGAATATTTCCATCATACATGATTTCTATGTAACTTTAACCATTAAGGCTGCACACGCGACGGAAGCTTAAAAAATGGAGTAACTTTCCCGTTTTTCCAAAATTTCCCAAAATTCCCCTTCACTATTCTGCTGAAAAGTGTACTTTAACCTGCCCAGGAGTATGAAAAATAATTGTGCCAAGTTTCGTTAAAATCCGTCGAGTAGTTTTTATTTCCATAAGGAACATACAAACCGACAGACAGACAGACAGACAGACAGAAAGACAGACAGACAGACAGACAAAAATTTTACTGATTACATTTTTGGCATCAGTATCGATCACTAATCACCCCCTGATTGTTATTTTGAAAATATATTTAATGTACAGAATTGACCTCTCTACAGATTTATTATAAGTATAGATTAATGGGGACCCCATATTAGCTCACTGACTGGTAGGCAAATCATTGCGGTCTACGCCGTTGAAAAGATAAGATATGTAACTGATGTGCAAACTATTCGTTTATTATATTTTTTAGTATGAGTCACAGCATCTGTTTTTAGTTATTAGTTCTACAAATAAGAACAATAAGAGTTATTTATAATTTATGTTCACGAGATTCTCTTAGAGAATTGTATAAAAATATATTTATATTGCTATGTCAGTATATGGATATGTCGCAGGCGGACTGTACAATCCGCCGTTTTACATTACGGCTAGCCCTTTTCAAAAACAGCGCCGTTTTGTAATTCGGCGATTCGAGCATTAGCCGGATTTAATGTGGCAAGATATAAAACCGCCGGTTTGCATTCGGCGCCATATGTCATTCAATACGGCTAGCCATAATGTATAAAAGCGAGAGATTAGCCGCCACAAAAGTTTTTAGTTCCATTTCTTAACACTCGTAGCGCTACCTGACATAACAACAACAATGGCGAGTGGGTTGTTAAATTGTGAAGTTTTGAGTGAATTTGTGAGTGAACAGTGACTTTGAGAAATAATTCCAATACAGATAATGCATTAAAGGTCGCTCTCTCGTTTAATACATAACCTAACCTTACCTAGCTTTTCTTCCCCTGCAGGGGGCTTTCGCCCCTCAACCCACCCAAGCAGAACTTCAAGTTTTTATGAAGACTAATCATTATGATTTTAAATGGTATGTGAAATATTTTCGGACCTCTGATAATGGGAGTTAAAAAGATATGTAAGAAAAAGCGCACCAGAGTATAGGTACGATGCGGCTAAACGCGGGCCTCCTTATTGAAGAACGTATCGCAATAACAATCCGGCTAATGCTTGAACCGCCGCATTACAAAACGGCGCTGTTTTAGAAAACGGCTAGCCGTAATGTAAAACGGCGGATTATACAATCCGCCTGCGACAGATATATGAAAATAACATGTATGTCTTAAAAGCTAGTGACATACTCAAAGTCTTAGAGATAAAAATTAACATACATACATACATATAATCACGGCTATAAATCCCTTAAAGGGTAGCCAGAGCTAAAGAATTAGAAATTCCCCAACCACTTTTGGAAAGTTGAGTGGGGTAAAGATGGTGAAATAAAGGTTGTTGGTGATGGGTCTCCAACCGCATCGCCCGAAAATCCCTTAATAGCCCCAATACCGTTAGTCGCCTCTTACGTACACCCACCGGAAGAAATGGGGTAGTGCTATTCTAAGCCGACACTACACAGCAAATACTACAATTTAAACAATCATATGATAAATGAAACTGCTTGGTGTCACCAAGACTCTATTAAGATCTCTATGGTTCCAGACTTAAACTAAAGATGTGTGTTGACCTTCTTTGGTTCTTCTAAAAACAACAGATTTCATTTATCCGAAGCACAGTTAGATTAAACCCATACGTAAATTATTTATGACATTAAACAAACAAGGAAGTAATGTTCGCTTTTCTTTATCTTATCTTTGTATCCTCTGTTACATACATACATATACTCACGGCTATAAATCCCTAGATGGGGTAGCCAGAGCTAAGGAATTCGAAATTCTTCAGCCACTTTTGGAAAGTTTAGTGGGGAAAAGATAGTAAAATAAAGGTTGTTGGTGATGGGTCTCCAACCTCATTGCCCAAAAATCTCTTAGAAGCCCCAATACCGTTAGTCGCCTCTCACGTACACCCACCGGAAGAAATGGGGTAGTGCTATTCTAAGCCAACACTACACAGCATCCTCTGTTACCCAGTATATTATCATGATCCATAGGAAAAAAAATTTAAGTGATATTCTAAGCCAACAATATGTACCTAAATAAATCATGTAAAATTATTATTACGAAGAGCGATAATAATTGAAAGAATATATACAATAATATTTAGTACGGTTTCCAACCAGCAACTTTCTTCGATCAAGACATTGAATATCAAAGCTAGCAACCATACAATAATATGCCTAATTACAAATTAAAATTATGTTTAATTATAGTACCAAGTCACGTGAAGCACACGTTTGTCCTATTGCGTTTGTTGCTTGCGAAGGAAACAATAAACGAATTAATATGAATGACTGATTAATTAAACCGGCCCCCGCATACTACGGATCTTTACGATCGGCGATTATATCGCAAGTTGCTGTCAAAACGCATTAAAATTTGTGACATTGACAGCGATAATCTAGCAACTTGAAACACAATTAACGGTTTATGACTGAAATTGACAGAAATATTATCATTTCGCTGTGTAGTGTCGGCTTAGAATAAAACTACTTCGTTTCTTCCCGTGGCTGTACGTTTGAGGCGACTAAGGGTATTGGGGCTTTTTAATGGTTTTTATGGCGATGCGGTTGGAGACCCATCACCAAAAACCTTTATTTTACCATCTTCTCCCCACTTTACTTGCAAAAGTGGCTGAAGCATTTCTAATTCTTTAGTTCTGGATTCCTCCTAGGGATTTACACCCGTGAGTATATGTATAAGTATGTATGTATGTATTATGATGTATAAGTATGTATGTATGTATTGGCGTTTCGATATTTGCCATAAACATCTATTTTAATTTGAATCTATTCCAATCTCGACAATTTGAAGCTGCAACTGCATAGTAAACTACAGTCTTTAATATACACCAATACATGGACCGGTCTGATGGAGCAGTTGTAGGCGGTAAAAGAGACTCACGACCGATTTCTGAATTGAGTATTCCAGCTGAGAACAACTTAAGTATCGTTCTGTCGCATTGAAATCTTAACAACTGAATGAGACAAAACGATACTGAAGTTGTTCTCAGCTGGAATACTCAATTCAGAAATCGGGCGAAAGCTTTGTCATGTCGTCTAGCAGATACTTAAACACCTCAAAGGCCTAACGACTAAAATGCCGTAAGGTTTATGTTGATGCATACCAACTGTTGATTCAGTAATTATCTGTCTAGTACATTAAAAATAACAAAATGATATGGGAAATGTATTCTAAATTGCAAAGTTAAGTATGGATTTTAAGAAACTGAAATAAAAGTATTCTTATTAGTTTTTTTTTATAAGGTATAGAAGATACCCCTTTGTAAGTAGATGTTATAAAAGTTGTTTGTAGAAGATGTTACGATAATTA
Organism: Bedellia somnulentella; assembly: GCA_963576735.1. Classification (NCBI taxonomy): domain Eukaryota; kingdom Metazoa; phylum Arthropoda; class Insecta; order Lepidoptera; family Bedelliidae; genus Bedellia; species Bedellia somnulentella. The sequence continues at coordinate 853,359 of OY755191.1, forward strand.
TATTATTATCTCACCCGTGTGTCTTGGTCACAATGTTCTCCAGCCAAGAAGACAGTTTTCAAAGACTTGCTGCAATACCTCCTCGCGTATTTGGCCGATGGGTCAGCTCGCTTCAGCACCCTCACTGCAGTTGGGATCGTGAATAGTGCATTCACTCTGTGCTGCTCTATGATGCTGATAAAAACACAGATTTAGTTAACTAAGGGCCAGTTTCACCGCTTACAGATAAAGTTTTAGATAGTTAGCTGACACATCACGTTAACTGATAGATAAAAGTGGCTGATATATTTTGTAGGTTTCACCATCTATCTATTAGATAAATTACCCGTTAGTTAAATTTACCTGCCAGATAAGAATAAACAAGACGGCAACGTCGCTTTTATGCGTTTAGGTTTAACATTTGTGAATTAAGTCTTATTAAAAACATTTTCAATTGTCATAAAACCAACAGTTTTATAAAAAATACAATCAGAAACAATGTTTTTTATTTAGAAAAATGCTTTCAAATGTTTCTTACCGTGTATATGTTACACAATTATGAATTACGATTTAAGAGTTTTCGTGAGAAATGGAATCTCGAAACGCAACGCAGATGCTGTTGGACAACCGGCAGTGTTTCCACATTGAGGGAAAATTTCCCTTTTAAGGGGAAATTAGGGTCAAGAGGGGAAAGACTATAAAAGGGGAAATTGCGGGAAATCATAGATAAATCCTTTCGGAAGTAATGAGGGTTTTCGCGTATGATAAATGATGGCTCTAACTGCAATGTATGCGTTGACAGCGTAAACTGACTTGGAAAAAAAAATTAGTATTCAACTCCAAGTTTTTATTATATTTCTGGTTAGTCTGTAAATAAAACACATATCATTTAGTTTAGTTATACTTTATTCAGGCTAAGTTTTTTTAGCAGGGCTATTTATTTTAGCTTCGCTTGCAGTTGGATTGGACAAACTTGAGGTGTGGTATTTCTAAATGATTTTTCATTAGTTGTACAGAAGTTGTTCCCGTTCTTTTTAAGCCAAATTTCACACAGAGTATTGATGCAACCGTTTCAACCATTTTCACCCAGATTTTTTTGTATACTTTTAATAATATAAAATGACTACTTACCAATTTTTTAGCAGCAATATTTTTTAAGCTACCGATCCATTTCTTTTCACATTAAACAACCGTCGCAATAAATTAATTAATTATCCTATCTTTAATATTTAATGTAGGTACTTTCCCTCCGTGTGGCATCGTCGTGGGACGCCTTGTGTATATGTATATCGGAATTATCATAAATACAGTTTTAATTTAAGGCGTCAATGCATAAGAAGTATTTATTAATATATTGATTTTTACCCGGAGGCTACAGAATATATCGCAATTTGCCCGGTAATCGTAATAATTATTTACATACAGTTGCGTTTAAATTAGGTTCTCGAATTTAAACGCATGATCAAAATTGAAAATATAAAATTTAATACTTACTAGTCCGTAGTAGTTTTTATTTCACTTTCTACTAACGTGAGAATATTAATAACAGCACTTTTACTGAGTCGAAATCGTGTCCTAAAGTCTGTCTCATCAAGAATTTCAAAATAATTTGGGCGAGGACAAATTACACGGGGCCTTCGAGGACGCATAATATGTTCATAATATTCGTCAATGTCGTCTTCTAAAAATTCAATAAGGTCCATGTTGGAGCACTTCTTATTACAATTTGAACAATGGTAAAGCAGTTTCATAATTTACCGTAGACAAAAGGCGGGAAATTATAAAAAAAATGTGAAGAAAGTTTCGTAACTGCCGGATAAGAATTTAACAGTCACTTGATGTGACTGATAAGATGCCAGGGAGTTTATCTGCAAGATATCACTAGCTGAGACCTGTGAAACCGAAACTTGTTATTTATCCGGCAGATAAGTGCCGACTAGGCTATCAGAGAGTTTATCTATGAGTGGTGAAACTGGCCCTAAGGATGCTTTCTTTGCATATGTTACTAGTAATTTGTGTGGGTTGGGGCTCTAGGGTTACATACATACATATACTCGCGAACATAAATCCCATATAGTTTGGAAGTTTATAGGGGACCAGATGGTACACATAAAGTATCGTCGGTGATGGGTCTCCAACCACATCGCCCAAAAACCACTTAAAAAATCCCCATACCCTTAGTCGCCTCTTACGATACCCGTGGGTAGAAAGGAGTAGTGACATTACTAGCAGGCACTACACGGCACATCTAGGGTTACATGCATCGTGTAACAAGCGTTAAAAATCATGTACGTGTCTCGTGGCTCGCGCATGCAAGGGTACAAACACACGATCGTGAACCTGCCCCAACAATGAATGGTTACGTGGCAACGAGATAGAATGAAACAGTGCTCACAGACTTTCTGCGATCTGATTCATTATAAAATTGTCATGATAATAAAATGGGCTAGGTTTTATTATTAAAATTGTATAGAAGAAAGTAAAGCAGCCATGTGTTACTTGTTGACCTTGCTATGTCCGGGGCATGCGCAAGTCACGTGGCGAGAGTGGGTTACTCGTGCGAGTGACTCATGAATGTTATACTTACATAGATACATACATATACTCACGGCTATAAATCTTGAAGGCTTGAAGGGATAGCCAGAGCTAGGGAATTAAAACCTTGGGTTACTTTTGGAAGTTGCGTGGGGCAATAAAGGTTTTTGGTGATGGGTCTCCAACCGCATCGCTCAAAAACCCCTTAAAAGCCCCAACACTGTTAGTCGCGGGGTAGTGCTATTCTAAGCCGACACTACACAGTAAGTGTTATACTTCTTAATCGTATTCCTTGGTAAAATTAACCTTTTACCAGAAATTTCGTGATTTTTGACGCGATTTACCTCATAAAGATAAGAAAATAGTATGTACGTGTCGTTCTGAGCGCACAAACAAGTAACTTGGGTGGACTTTTAACAGTCAGACTAATCTATAGATACAACTCTAATGCTCAATCAATCAGCTGTATTTTATATTGAAGTAAGTAAGATAATTAACTCTTGACTTGTCCCAGCCAACTTACCGGAAATACTGTCCAGGGTCCGGCGTTCTGTCTGGCTTTCCTTCGTAAAGCACCGACGTGAGACCAGCTAAGAGTGGTCCGTAGCATATGTACGAGTGTCCGACCACCCAACCAAGGTCGGAGGCGGCCCACCAAACGCCCCGACGAAGGCCGTAAACAGCGTGCATGGACCAACACAGCGTGACGGCGTGGCTGCATGGCCTTTGGACGCCTTTTGGGGTTGATGTGGTTCCTAAAGATGTTTTAATATTGTTATAAATAAAGTTTTTACGGGTTTTTGGAAGGGAGAGGAACTTTTGAACATTTCGTGATATTTTTCATTTTGTGTTAAAAGTAAACACCTGGAACAACCTTGAGTATTGGAATAATAAGTGCGTTTCGTGAAAAATAAAAAAATTAAAATATATTTCTTACTAGTGGATCGGGCCCAGCTTCGCACGGGTAGCGTAGTTTTAAAAATATCTGAGGTTTCTTCAATCACTGCTCAACCTTTGTGAAATTTTTTGCACAATTTATAGCATTCCTGAATAGTGAAGCTTGATTGTGAAAGCGCTTTAATGAACGGTTCAGTATCTCCGAAAATAAAACCATGCAAACAAACAATCAGAGTTACAAACTTTGCATACATAGTATATGTATACTCCCGGCTATCTTTGCGCGCGCAACCATTACTAAAAAAAATATCCTTATAGCATTCACGTGCGACGACAGGGCGCGATAGCTTATTTCATGTATAAGTTTGGTTATTCTATACCGATTTCTATGATTCTTTTTTTATTGAATAGGTAATAATGTACACTTTTTTAAATGAGAGATGAATGAGATAACAATAAATGTAAAAAGTAAACAAATATAATCAGAATGCTCCGCACTGCTAAGCTATCAGGAATTACGGAAGTAAGGTGTAATTTAAAATGGTTACATTTTTTTTATGTAAACGTAAATTATGCAAAAAATTGTAGTATCTAACATAATTGTAACTGATGACATCAGATATAATCTGTTTGTAAGAAAGAAGAAAACAATTTGCCCATACTTTAAATCTTTTTGTTCATGAAAACCTCATGTGGGGATTATTACTTATAAATAAAAGAATAAATAAAGCCGTGTAGTGTTGGCTTAGAATAACACTTCCCCATTTCTACCCGTGGGTGATCGTAAGAGGCGACTAAGGGTATAGTGGCTTATTTAGTGATTTTTGGGCTATGTAGTTGGAGACCCGTCACCAAAAACATTTATTATTAACCATCTTTTTTCCCAATCAACTTCCAAAAGTGCTGAGGAATTTTTCATTCCAAAGCTCTGGCTACCCCGTTAAGGGATTTATATAAGAATTTCGCGCTGGCAGCCATTGACACAGTAGCTCAATTGGCAGAGCGACGGGGGCGTATACCCGAGGTCGCGGGTTCGATTCCACCTGTGTCTTAATTTAATAATGGGTAATCAGTGATTATGAAAATAAGAGATTAAAAAAAACACTATTCACGGGAATCTGTAGCGCTCCACGTGTTAGTGGTTATAATAACAGTACTATAAAAATAATCTCTCAATCAACAAACAAGCTAATACAACTCGGAAAAACCAATAACAACCCAATAAAGTACGGAATAGAAATATCGCAGCCCAGTATCGTTCGACGGAAAATAAAAACAAAACACGATTATCTCGTCAAACAACAACAATAGGTGGATTGGCGGGAATGCGGCAATGATTAATGGCGGCATGCTAAGAGTCCATTACTGACACTCGATATTGTGTGAACCCCGCAGCCCCGCACTTGACCCACTTTCCATGAGGACTTTGTTGCAAGCGGATAGCTTCAGATCTTGCAGTGCACTCGAAATGGCAAACGGCTGCGATGTACATTTGCAAGATCCGCAAAACTTGTAAAATGGAATGCTAATGATTTTCACTCCGATTGGTATGCTATTGGTAAATGGTATTTCCATTGAAACACATGCAATATGCGATCACAACTAAGACATGATGTCATAGCTAGTATTATATGATGCATATGTGTAGCTTGTAACATTTATTGATAAATACATCAGCAAATAGAGGGTCTCTTAGAATCAGAAATTTAGCATCTTAGTTATGACGCCGAGCAAGAGTTTTAAATGGTATTATGTTAATTATTGGCCGAAGATATGATAGACTACTTTTTTCGATTGATGAGGAAAGGTACTGAAGATACAACAAACTTGTAGGGAGTCCTAAAATAAGGCTTTTCAATAATCGTATTCAGCAAGCATCTTATATCTAGTTAGGTATATTGTAATTGCTTAGAATACCAAACCAATTATTTTAAAGATACTCGAAGATTAAATTGGTGGTTTCCTTATAAATCCAGCCTCATGGAGTAGGACTTAGGACCACCATACAAAGATTGCAAAAAAAATAATTTCCAAAGATTTTGTACAAATATATATCTATCTAGTCTTAAATGAGAACCCTTAAA